>JACEII010000009.1:6065681-6103260 GCA_014332785.1 Antheraea mylitta
AAACCGTTAGTGTTACAGAAAGATTATTTCTAAAAGTACAGCGTCGAGCAAGTCCTGTGTGTTATTATTTCATAAAATCCCCAAAAGAAATTATATAAAAATTCTGTCACGTTGTATAAACCCGTTAGTGTTACAAAAAAAATAAATTATTTCTAAAAGTACAGTCGCGGGTGATATTGTTTTATAAGATCATCAAAAGAAATTATATAAAAATACCCAAATATTTGATGTATTAAATTCAGTTTCAAAATGAAATGAATGTTTCAATGATACACAATAATCGCACATATATAATAATAAGGTACAGTGAAATAGTTTAATTATCTCAGATGGTTCGATGGCCGTGAAGAAACGAGGATAAGAAAGTGGGACACATTTTACACCTAGTCGGGTACAATACATACCTTAGCAACGTAATAAGATTACGTTTCCGGTGAAACGGACGGCCCTTGTATGCGGGCACATAAATAAGTTAGGTCAGAGGTTGTATCTACCAATGTTCGTTTGTGATTTAGGGAGTAAATGTGGATTTGTTGTTTTATCTTGTATTATATCATATCTTTTATATATAGTCATAATTTCTGCTAATTAAATTGGATGTGTATATATTATACTAGTTTTTACTCGCAACTTCGTTCTAGTTAATATAGATGTTATCAATACCTCGAAATTTGTATTTTTTTTTAATAAAAAGGTACTCTGCCTTTTTCTGTAAATGACAACCGACGTGGAGTAACAGTGCTTGCATTGGTGCGTTTCGTTAGGTGAGTGGGAGAACCGGAGGACTATCGCCCTTCCCTGCACATTCCTCTTTACCTTCCCTTGATCGGTTTAGTAGTAGCTTGAAAGTGTGACAAACAAACAGACTCTATAATATTATAACTTATCTATTATTCTATAAGTTTATAATATTGAGGAGGATTAAAATGGATGTTGGTGTCTTAGTTACTCCTAATCCTAACTAATACAAACATGAATTTGTTTGTTAGGCGTTGTTCAACAGATTATGTTGAAATTTTGCATATTGCCAGGTATACAGAAAAAGACACAGTACCTTTCATAAAAAATGTCCTGTTGCAAGAGGTTACTCAAATGCAAATTGACGTAAGCGAAGCCATGACCGAAAGCTAGTTCACATATATTTGAGATTGATAGAATTCAACACCGTTTATCTAATCACAATCAAAGTTGGAACGTCAAAGTATTCATTAGAAGGATATTCAATTATTCGTTTTATTTAACTTGCTACGAGGCGGCACTGCGATACATTGTTCTGTAAATCAACAATCCATTATATAAAAAATATATTATTATAAAAAAATAATAACAATAAAAATGTGTGAGACTGCAAGCATAGGTAGTGATGTAAACCGAAAAAATACCAATTGCCTATATGAAAAGAAAAAATAATCATTCTAAAAAGTGTATGAATGTTCTGAAAATTACAGACAGAAAATAGCTTAAATACTTCTCCCATTTACAAAGTTGCTAAAGAAATGTCTCTGTAGTATGAAAGTTTATACAATAAAAAAAGCAATAATTAAAAGAAGAAATAAGTATCCTTACATAAAAAAAAGCGAATAATATAATTGTTTGTCTTCTGTTAATTACGTACTCTAATACAAATTCATGAATATGTTATATTAGTCATTTGTTACTGACATTGTTGTAGTGGGATATATGTAAGTAATTTGATAAGGACAGTAGTCCACTGATGCCATTCACACGAGCGACGTTTTTTTTTTTTTTCGAAATGACTACGCTATTGACCCAGCAAGGTCTTAATAGCTTCACCGGGTTACTAAGGCGAGCGCTTAAGGCACTCAGCCGATTTTATTTTGGCAACCAGCTCAAGGGTGCACGGTACACCTCGGCTTGGCTGTTACCTGTTGCATGCAAAATCGCGACCTATCTTAACTAACCTAGCTAACTATTCATATATGTATGAGTTGTTGAAACGTATATGTGTACCAAGAATACACGCCTCAGCAACTCCTGCATATATTTATTATCGGAAATTTGAGAGTTTTTCATTTCGATAAGGGAAAAAAAGTGTAAACCCTTCCAACTTTCATGTGTAAGCGTGTAGGCGTGCACGTGTGTGGGGGTGAACGTGTAGTGTTGTAGTGGTGATGTATATTTGTGTGTCACCGTATCGCGCAAGCAACGCACTCAAGGGCTCCCTACCGAGGGATCGAACCTAGGCTTGAGCCGTTGCCGTGGGAGGCCTAATCGGGTGTGCGGGAGCGAATTTAACCCCCAGACCACGGCGGCGTGATCTGTGGTTACGCGGGCGCGGGCGTGAACACGCTCTGTTTCCAGAGACAGGCTGGTACTGATCGTTCGCTGACGTGATTGAATCAGAAGGGTCGGTAAAAATGTGTCGCGGACGTCTTTTATAACGCGCAGCGTTAGGTACGGGTTCATAGTTTGCGGATACCACTAACGGACTGGGCTGATTCGCGGCTTTTTCAAAATAACTAATCGTAAGTGATTTTACGTACGCCCAGATAGAAGGGATCTCTAGGTCTCTATGGAGATCGACTCTCCGGATGTACCACGGGGCACCGGTTACTTTACTTAAAACACGATTTTGGAGAACCTGCAGCTTATCAAAGTTATCTTTGGACATATGCGCAAAAACGGGGCAGCTATATGTCATCACGGGACGGATACACGTCTTATACAAAGTGAGCTTGTGTCTGAGGGACATCTTACTCTTATGACAAAGCAACGGATTGAGGCGACCCAAGACCATAGCGGCTTTGTTTCGCACTCTGTCTATATGTGAATTGAACTTTAAATGTCTATCTAATGTAAAACCAGTGACGTAATCTTGTTATAATCGAATACAATTGAAGGCAACGTTTACAATAACATTTTTGTGATACCGAAGCTCTGGTGAATGGAACAATTGAATTGTCGCTTCGTTCTATTGGCTTTTTGATCGTAATCCTACTAATATATAAATGAGGCAGTTATATTTATTTGTAATTAACACGTCTCTCGTATTAATATAAAGAGAGATAGATATTCATTCATTCGAGTTTTTGACGCTTTTTTGAAGTTATGTTTCTTTTAGTACGTTAAGGGAAAAATGATGAGAGTAAATTTTACGATGCGCGCGCACACCGTCACGAAAAACCGACACCCTGAAGTTAGCTATAGTCAACATTTTGTTTCTTTGTATTTGTTGTTTGTATCTATTGTTAGTATCGTTCTTTCTACAAATGCAGAATAGGGCGAAAACACACACACACACATACACACACACAAAAACACACTTTTTTTACGATTTTTTTTTTTCATTTATTTTGTTGTTATCATAGCTTAGTATTATTAGTGACTACATTTTGAAGGGTTCTCCAGGATAAAGGATTAAAGTCTATAATCTAAACCCGTATTACTCTGAAATTACTGAACCAATTTTAAAGAAACTTAACACATTGATAACTGATATTACAAGGCTACATCCAGGATACTTTTTGTCCCATAATATGCAAGGGTTTCTCCAGGATAACGGATGAAACTTAAAAATTTGTAGTTCATGTAATTCCTGACGGAATTTGGTAACTTTTCTTTGTGTTATGTAAAGCAGTACGATTAGATAAAAGTTTAAGCTACATTTCATCACGCTATGCATCTTCAAAAAAAAAAAACAAAAAGGGTACCGGTGAGATTGGAACCAACGCCCCCATCGATACGAGAAAATCGACATACGAACGATTGCGCCAAGACGAACTGCCATTACATGGCGAAATTATCTATCAGCTGAATTAGTTAAAAGTATAAAATTTAACGGTTAAATTCTATTAACGCATGTGTTTGTTTTTTATTACGAAAGCATTTTATTTTCATTGATTCATTTTAGACTACAACGATTGTAAAGAATATCTTATATTCTATTATTTATTACTATGTAAGAAAACTATAGTATTTAAATATAGTACCTATTTTTTTACAGCTGTTGGTCATTAAAACAGCGATCAGGTACTCATGTATTTTTTTAGATGGCGTTTTAACATAATAATAGCTCCATGGCAAATGTTGTCATGTTGAAATTTGACAGAAAACGGTGATTGTGGTTATCATTATAAAATTTAGATTAAGCTAAAAGCGATAAATCGTGGAATAATAAACTTTAAATGACACTTATTTTTTACAGAGCAACACATTAGTTTTATTCCAGTTCCGTAAAGTTCCATTTCAAAGTAGTGTCTTATCACTATAATAAAACTGTAACTAGGTCAAAACTTTAAAACATTAAATATTTTTTGATAATTATAATCGAGGTGAACTATGTTATCGATATAGAAGTCAAAAATAGTCTATTTACCATGTTTGTCTGATTGTCTGTATGTCTCTGTGAACACGTACCACTCTGAAAGTACTGAACCAATTTCGACGAAATTGACACAGTGGTAACTAATACTACAAGATTACATTTAGGATACTTTCAGTCCCATAAAACACAAGAGGTTCTCTAGGGTAACGGATGAAAGACTAAAATTTGTATTCTATGAAATTCTTAACGGAATTTGGTGAATTTTCTTTGTGATATTCTTAGTGATAGATACATATAGACAGATTAGCTAAAGGTTTAAGTTATACTTCATATTTTTATCGTTTGGTATTCAGGAAACCACTGGTACCACCGATCCGATTTTGAATTTTTTTAAGATAATGTGTACTTTGGAAAATTATTTTCAATAGTTAATCACAAGGAATGTAATTTAAATTGTCAATTATTAATTTATCGCCAATACTGGGAAGACATTTATTGGCAATATATGTAGGTTAGTATTTATCTTAATTCAACCTGGTAGGCGATGCTGCGAATGGGTTTAGGTTTATTTTATAAAATTTCTCATATACCAACTATATTTGAGTGAGTCCCTGTATAGTTCGGATTTACAATTGAAAACGGTAGATGTCGCTGCGATCGCGTTTCAGTTTTATTTAGATTTTTCGCGGATAACCATACAATTAAAACAGGTAATATTCGATTTTGTGCAGACGAAGTTGCACAAATCAGCTAGTCTCCAATAAATACGTAACTCTCATGGATCAACAAAATCATTTTCCTGCGAAGTAAAGCCACTAGTGCTACTAGTTATCTAATATCTATAGCGGCTAAATGAAACGTCTTGTATCACTTTAAGAATATATTACTAAAAATCAAGACACAGTTTAGATAGTTTCACAATACAAGAAAAAGGTAATAATAAAGCGTTTATGCACAAAATAACATATTACGTACGCACTCGCCCAAGGACACTTTAAAAGCCACTGGCGTAACGCTCGGGAGGACGCCGCGCTCGCGCAGGCCGCTGGAGTGGTTGGGTAAGAGAGGGAGGATTCCGTACTATGCGCGCCCGTGCTATATATCTAGAAAATCATTTCATCTACAAAAAATACGTAACTCGTATGGACCAACAAAATCATTTTCCCGTGAAACAAAGCCACCAGTACTACTAGTTATCTAATATTTAAAAAAAAAATTTCATAGTTAATAGTCACTCAGTGCTCGTATAAAAGCAATTAGTCAACAATTGAGCATAAATACTAAGTCAGAATTGCATTGTAGAGTTGTTAATACTACCATGTTAATGTACTCGTCATTCTCCGCCCTAATCAATATATGTAATTAACCCAGCTGTAAGCCTATTGTAATCTAGTTAGCCTATTGTTATGTTATGTAATACGATGTATTGATTTCTGTTCGAGTCTTAGTAATAACTTTGCAAGTTTTTTTTATATAAAAGGTTGCAAACGAACTGGTGGGTCACGTGATGTTAAGTGATCACCACCGTCCATAGACACTAGCGACATCAGGGACGTCGCAAGTGCGTTGCCAGCCTGTATATGGGAGAAGGGGGAGGGGAAGGAAAGGGAAAGAAGGAAAGAGGAAGGGACGTGGGTCTCCGACTCTCTCACTGACCGAACGAAACACAACAATGCAAGCACTGTTATTTCACGTCGGTTATCTGTGAGAGGGGTGGTACTACCCCGGAGGAGCCGACCCATTCATTCTCTAACCAATAATAGCTTCAGCGGGGCTCTACCACCTACAATGATGTAATGACTAACTAATCTCTTACGGTTATAATATTCTTTTATCCTGATGTTTTTTCTTAAAAGTGTAATAGAAAATAAAACGACATTTTTCCAAGAGAAGTAATATGACTTTATAGATACATAATCTATTCTAATATTATAAAGAGGTAAAGTTTGTGAGTTTGTGACGTTGTAACATTGTAGGAGGTAATCTAAGGAACTACTGGCCTGATCTGAAAAAGTCTATCAATGTTGTATAAGTCATTTATCGAGGTTGGTTATAGGCTATATATTATAATACTAAGACCAATAAGAGCGGAACATCAATGAATGTTTCAAAATCGTGGTTTCTTTTTTTTTTGAGAGCTTTCACTGTTAGTGTTAACAAAAAGTAACTATTCCACGCGAACAAAGTCGCGGACAGAGGCTAGTAGTTATATAAAATGGTTGGCAAACAAATATTCGGAGTCGATCTCGTACTTATATCATTGTCATTCTCGAGTACAGTTAAATTGAGTTATTAGCTTGCAGCTAAAAGATGAAAGTTGTGGCTCTATTGCTGGAATTCAAAATTATATTCATTGACGCGGTGGCCGAACACGTTATCAAGTAAGCCATTCAAAAAATTAATTGTTGTTATTAATAAATCATTTTTTATGTCTTTCGGGTGCGCTCTAAATAATTTACTGATACATCATTGTGATTTGAAATTATTAATATGATTTAATGGAAAATAATTAAAAAACAATTTAGATAAAGTCAACATATAATATCAAATTGAAATAAATAGTTTGTTAATATAGAACTGCCTTAAAATCAATGGATTTATTTGAAGCTTAAAGACCTTACGCCCCAAAACGATATCGGCTTTTATTATAATTTGTCCTTAAAGTTAGAACAGCGTAAGTTTGATATTTTTTAAACAACATAAGTATATAAATATAACATAACTTTAGAAATATGAAGGTTTCATATTGATTTATCATTAATCTATTTTGGTTCCTATATAAAGGCTTTTATCATTAAAATCATAAGTAATAATGATGTGAAGTAAATTGCAGTCAGACATTGACAAATTACCGATGAAGCGACCCCTGGCTATTACCAAATTGATCTTCATTTCGCAGTTACTTATCGACGTTCGTTACCGTCCTTTTGACAGGCTATAATTGTAAAATAATATAATTTCAATTTATTATTTTTTATTAATAAATAAAATCTTATTAAACTTATCTTTAATGAATAATACTATTTAAAAAAAAATTACTTTGGCATCTGTGGTACCTTTCATAACAAAAAGCATTCTGTTATTTTATTTCCATCATCTAATATTTAATGCAATGTAAGATTTTAAAGTCTACATAAAATTGATAAAAGATCTGCAATCTATCGTAAGTATAAAAGAAAAAAGTTATGTATGTGTTTTATTTGGGGATATAATCGAACTATTAGATTTTTTTTATAATATTTTTTTATTTATTTAAGGACAGCTAGTGAGCAATATACCATACATGAATCGACACTACATATGAACGATCTATAGGCTCATGGATCTTTAAAAGCTGCCACAGCATGTACACACGGTAAACAAATTAAAATCTAAACATTATAAAGATAAACACAATATAAACTTAGATAATAATAAATAATCATAAGTAGCTAATATTAAAGAAATATCACACATGAAAATATTACGCATCTAGAGTAAGAAGTACAAGAACAAGGTGGCACTGTTGCCGTTTTAGCGACTTTGTCGCTAGATCTAGCTGATTTAGGACATGTTTAACGACTGTTTTTTCAGTCTAGCGTCTTAAAAAGAATTAGCGACTTCTAGCGACTAATTGAATATTGAAAATATTTAAGTATTTTGGTAGTAATTTAATTGTAATTACTGGTAACAACATGAATTGCTGATGTTGTTTTTGGATTTTCCCTACCAGAATGACGTTCGATCTCGGGGTCGACCAGAATGAAAACAGGAAGAAGAGTTATAACGTGACTAAAAGTTGCTACAACTAATCCAACTAAAGCCTTTTGTTCGTTTTATCACAGTGAAATATTCGCAATATAGTATTTTCACCATATTTTTACCTTGAAATATGTAGAAACATTTTGCGACTTCTGGCGGATTTTTTAATTATGTATTTTTCAATACTAGCGACTTTTTTGTCGACTTCTGGAGTCTTTTTTATTTCTTAAACGGCAACACTGCTAGGCGGAAAACTTAATAGAGTATTATTAATAAACTGTTTGGAGCTAAGTTAGCACCTGGCCGGTGATGTTACGGTTTTAAAGATATTGTGTTATAAAGGATTTACGTGAAATCACACATTATTTGTAATTTTATTATTGCGACTACTTACTAAAATGTAGACTATCTTACGTAAAAAAATAATGTAGTTTACATTTTAGTATTTCCTTAAATATAGTTGAAAATAGAAATGTTTTACTCAATAATTTATTCATATTTTAGTGTACATTTTAATTTTATTATTTCTTTATCCATTACAAGAATAAGATCTAAGACATAAATTATATTACTTCTGTTTGACAGGTACAAGTTTTGGATTAATTCAGCGAAATATGCCTTAGAACGACATAAATCTTCAATAGTCCCCGAGTCCGTTGTACCAAATTTGTTGCTATTTCGAAAGTTATCGACTTGCCAGAATAAAATTGGGTCAAGCCACGTTTTATTCGTATACATTTAGGTAATGTTAGAAAATCTCGGTTACTGACTTTAACATATCTATAATATCATGATCCGTTTGTCTATTAATATTTTCATAAATACTAGGGAAATAAAAGCTATGTATGGGTTCCTAAGTAGTTTAAAATACAAACCGTTGAATTATTTTCAACAAAACTTTATTGTAAAATTATCCTATATCTTGCAAAAATACTTGTTATCATTTTATTCTAGGACAGAATACATCGAATCTATTATCTATGTGCTTTAAGAATAAAGTATCAAAACATAACTATTAATTATACAATAAATATAAATATTTATTTATTTCTACATACACAGTAGTAGCTGTACGAATTTGTTATTTATTACTAGTACTCACAATGTTGCCTGCATTGTATTATCTTAAAAAAATATTTTATATACAGAGAAAAAAAAAATGACACCAAAAATAAAATTTGTTGATTGTTAATGATAGAACATAATTTATAGTAAAAAATATTATCTATGTCCCCCCTTGTGCGCATGGTCACCATATCGCTTACCCCCACTTTTTAATGGCAGGAAAACACACATCGCTGAACGTGTAAGTACTCAGAACAAACGTAATTTATTTCAGCATGAATAATTTTAAATTAAACTGAAGTTTGCTTGTGGCTTGGCTCGCGTTTATGTAGACTTAGTCTATCCCTCGGTTTTTTTGTAGATGAAAGGTACCATATCAGCTTTTCTGTACCTCTGAAAATGTGCATATAAAACTTCATGACAAATGAATTAAGTAGTTAAGGCATAAAATCTTAATAAACAAAAAAGCAAACTAATTTTCGCTAGTAATACATTTTTAAGTACGAACCAAGTATCTGATAAAAAAAAAAGATATCGAAGTTTATCCAGTAGTCTTTAGTTGGTGTGTGAACAACGGCAGACCGGTATCATTTTGTTATATCCAATCCAATCCAAGGCAACAGCCCAAGCCAAGATTCGGCCACTCCGGCATCCTTGAGCTTTTCTTCAAGCGGCGAAGTGCCTTAAGGGTCACTAGTCCATCAGGCCGATTGCGTAGTCAGTTCGAAATAAAAAAAACAATCGGTGTTATTACAAAAAAGTTAAATACGTATTAAATACATGCTTAAAAAGGCTACGTTTCAAATGCACCACCCTCGCTGAATGTTCGCCATCTTGATCTTTTATCTCGCTTTGGTTAGATAAGGTTAGACTTGCGAAAAAAGGACATCGCGAACTTGCCGCTGTCGAGCGCGGTGCATTTAGTACGAAACCTTTAAGCGACCTTTAAAGCAAGTATTTAATTTTTTTGTAATAACACCGTTTATGTTGTAATAAACAAGTGACTTATAACATAATGGATGTTCTGTACATGGTGATCAGTTAAACCTTACAGCCTGGATATTCTCCAACAAATCTAATCTAATAACTAATAGCGAGACCTAGTGAAATGAGTATAGAAATCTTTTAAAACAATACGTAGGCGTGTCGACTTTTGCTCGCTTATCCATGTCATCTTCTTTGAATAAAGCTTCAGTAAATATTGGATAGTCGTCGAAGATAAGTAGTATTAATATTCTACTTGCTATTTAGTGCTTATTACTATTCCACTCGTAGCTCGAGGGATATGTTACTATTACTAAAAAGGTGTCTTCGCAATTTACTACGCCCATTCGCTCCATAGGGAGGTCGTTGCGCCCCTACCAGGTTCGATTCGATGGTTATTTTCGTAAAAGGTTTTCCTCTTAGCGCTTGTTCTTTACGTCTATAAATAGTGCATAATTAAATAACTTGATGAAACGAAAAAGTGACATTAAAGAAAGATAAACATATGCTATATACATAATTTAACGTGAGAGAGAATGAGATAGAATACATTCTGTTTTATAATATTATTTTATCATTTCTGAGGTTTTCTCTCTTCTATCACCTGTGAGCTGCATATATGTTCTTTTTACTGTATGAAATATTTAGTACAGGATAAAGCGTATTTAGTACTAAAAAACCTCCATTGCACTTTTTAAGTTACCGATTGGTAACATTGCTTTGAATATGGGCGTATTTAATGTGATCTAATTTCCTTAAACTCTTGGTGACATCTTTTGCAACTGGATATAAATTTTTTTGAAGTGTTTTAATCTTTTTAACACTTTCGCTGCGTTACGGCAAGTATTTTGCCGTATTTGACAATCCGCCAGTGCGGCAGCTTGTTGTCCTTGTTTTGCGCGCGGTGCGGGGGCGATTTAACTATGTTCCTATACGTGTAGAAAAAAGACAGTGATCTTTTCAATATTGTTGCTTTTAATGTAATAATATTGTGCAGTAATAATATACGGCAAAATAGTTACCGTAACGCACAGTAAGGTAAGTATTTTTATTCAGTGCGGTACGGCAACTATCTTGTCGTACCCCGCCAACCCCGCGCCTCACTGCATGCGTCTGCGCGGCATCTCAATTTTCGTTAGTGCTGTGAGACGTACATAAAACCCACGATAATTTTTGTGCAGAAACCTACGCACTTATCTAAGAATGAGACATTCATGTAAAAAAGGGAATTAAAATTGAAGGTACAGAAGCAAGAAAGAAAGTTTTTCATTGTAGTAGAAGCTCGTATGTGACATCTAATTCTAAAAAAAAAAAACAAATTTGGCAATAACAAGGTACAAGTAATTGAAAGCGTTTCGAGAAACAAAAGGGACGATAAGGCTTGTTGTTCATGGTTAAATAGACACAAGGAGTCGAAAGCAGCAGGCAGCAGGCGTAGTTATTAGGCGCAGTTACTAGTATCGCCAATTAAAAAAATATTTAAATATCTTATAATTATGTTGACTAATTAAGAAATTACGATATGTTGATTTACACACTGTTAAATTTTAATATTGTGTATATTAATAGAGAGTAGAATATCTTTAAAGTATCGATTGACATTTTGAAAGTAAACCCCTTCCCTAGCATTTTTACACTTCTGTGCTATACGGCAAATCTATTGCCGTGAATGAATGATTTTGAAAAATCCCTATATATACTGAAATATTGTCCAGAACCCCGGGCTACCGCAGCTTGGTATACACGAGGATGTAGCCTATCGATTCATAAAAAAAAACAATTAGTATGGGGAGTTTCCACGTTTGTATGGACGTTGAAAGTCAGGTGCCGGTACGGCAAAATTGAGGTCGTAACGCATAGCAGGAAATATAGATACGGGCAGTATTTGTCTCGTAACGCACTAACAGAAAGTTTAGACCTAATGCTGCCGCAGCGAATGTGTTAAGTAAATCTTTATTATGCACAATGTTTATAAGCAATGGGGTCAAGAATATATTTTCATAATAAGAAAAATATAATCCATCAATTATTGATGTGCAGTTATGCAGACGTGCAGTGAAGTGCAGTTTCGGAAGCCTCTCTTTACGATTTACAAATATGTTTATATCGGCTGTTTGTCTCCGAAATGCGACAAACTACAATAGTGTCACTACTTCCGATGTATTACCATTCATATTGAAGCAATAATAGCTTAGTTGACAATATGTTCGGACACCGTGGCGATGGACGTAGATTTGAATCCCTGCAACTGAGTTGAATTTTTCGTCCAAGGAAAACATCGTGATCATGTGGTAGGGCTTTTTCTAAGTTCACCTGGTTCTAGCCTACACCCTCAAATTGAAAATCTGTCGCAAGCATCCGTTGGTGTGTTCCGGCATCTGATCTTGAGAGACAGTCCTCTCCAAGTTGCTTACCATCATATCATTCATTTAAATATAAACCATAAAAAAGGTAGACATAATTGCTACTTGATTGGTGAAGTCGTTACGCAAATACTTTTTCTATAATATGATCGAATTTTTTTTTTTCAATCTGACAACACTATCGACCTAGCAAGGTCTTAACATCTTTATCGGACTAAGTTTATTGACCTCTATAGATACACAAGTAAAAGGATAGAGGTATATCGTTATGCGTGCATCGTACAAAAACGATTAGATAAATTTCCATTCTAACTTTTTTTTAACTGTCTCATCTTAGATATATTTTGCTCTATATCAAAGATTAAAATTAACATGGTAGGTTCATTTAATATAAAGTTTTAAGATAATACAAATTTCATAAGATGTTAATAATCATAATAGATAATGTTAGACACCACGTATTTGTCAGCCGGTCGGTCAGCGAAACCATTAACATTCTGTAAATACTGTGACTATTCATCCGAGCAGAGCTCCGCCCCACAACAACGTCTACATAGAAGTGCGCGTAGATTTTTTTTTTTTTTTTTCTCGAACTGAAAACGCTGTTAACCTGTAGAGGTCTTTACAGCTTCACCGAACTATTGAGGCGAGCGCTGAAGGCACTCAGCCGATTTGGGATGTTTGGGCGACTAACTCAAGGGTGCACGGCACACCTCGGCTTGGGCTGTCGCCTGTTTTGTGCAAAAATCGCGACCTATCTGAGCTAACCTAAGCCAGCTATCCTGATATACGTATATGAGTTATTGAAACATGCATGTGTACCAAGCATGCGTGCCTCAACAACTCCTATATGTATTTTGTGTCGGATAAATTCCTCTAAACTATATAGGATATTATTTTATTTCTCTGAAAAAGAGAAACAGCGTGTGAGCGTGTAGGCGTGCATGTGCGTATAGGTGCTATGTGTAATGTTGTAGCAGTGATGTGAGGTTTTGTGTCACTGTATCGCGCGAGCAGCGTACTCAAGGGCTCCACGCCGGGGGAACGGACCTAGGCTTGAGTCGCTGCCGAGGGGGGCCTAATCTGGTGTGCGGGAGCGAAATTTACCCCCAGACCACGGCGGCGTGATCTGTGGTTACGCGGGCGTGGGCGTGAACACGCTCTGTTTGGAGAGACAGGCTGGTACTGATCGTTCGCTGCCGTTATTTTATCCGGAGGATCGGTGAAAATATGTCGCGGTCGTCTTTTGTAACGCGGAACGATTGGTACGGTTTCGTAATTCGAGGCGGATACCACTAACTGACTGGGATGATTCGCGGCTTTTTCAAAATATCTAGTAGTTAATGATTTTACGTACGTCCAGATAGTAGGCATCTCCAGGCCCCTGTGGAGATCCTCATTCCTAACGTACGGTGGAGCACCGGTGGCTTTACGTAAGAATCGGTTTTGAATTACTTGTAATTTATCGAAATTATATTGTGACATGTGTGCAAAAACGGGTGAACTATATGTTAGAATAGGACGAATACACATCTTATATAACGTAAGCTTATGTCTGATGGACATCTTATTCTTGTGACAAATTATCGAATGTAACCGACCCATGACCATAGCGGCCCTGTTTCTGACTATTTCTGTGTGTTGTTTAAACGTGAGGCGTTTATCCAACGTGACTCCTAGGTATTTAACCTGATTGGCCCAAGGAATCTGTGTACCGTACAATTTAATAGGCGCGAGTTTGCGTTCATGCTTATTGGATATCGGGTCGAAAAATATCGCGGCGCTTTTATCGGGATTTACTTCTATACGCCATCGAATAAACCAATCACCGAGTGTGCTAACGGCCTTTTCGATGCGTGTCTTAAGAACTTTCGGATGCCAACCGGAAGCGTAGAGAACTGTATCGTCAGCATAACAACCTACCTCTACTTCCGGAAGCCGAGGTAGGTCACTGACGAACAGATTAAAGAGTGTGGGTGCCAGAATGGATCCTTGAGGCACACCCGAGCGTATCGGGTGGGATAAGGACAGTTCCCCTTCCACTCTATAGCGGAAGGACCTATCGGTGAGGTAGTCGCGTAGTATGTGAACTAACCTATCGGAGATACGAAACTGAATCAATTTATGTATGAGCCCTGAATGCCATACCTTATCGAAAGCCTTTGCGACATCGAAAAAGACTGCTATTGAGCGTTTCGGATTAGGATTAGTCGGAAACGGATTAGGATCCGGATCTGCATTAAATTTCGAGAAAATGTACTCCGTGAGGCGGTGCACTTGATTCGTACAAGAGTGTTCGGCTCGAAATCCGAACTGCTCAGGTGGTAACAGATCTAACTCTGATATGGATGTCTGGAGACGGTTCAGAAGGAGCCGTTCGTACAGTTTACCTAACGTATCTAATAAACTAATAGGGCGATAGCTATCGGGAAGCGTAGCTTTTTTGCCGGGCTTGTGAATGCCTATAACTACAGCCTTCTTCCAGGCGGCTGGAAAATGACCCTGGGACATGGCCGCATTGAAGATGCAGACCAATAGAGCTATGATGCGATCAGGAAGGAGTCTCAGTACTTCGTTCCTGATCCCATCGGGACCTGGGGACTTCCTAAGCTTTAAACGCTTGATGGCATCCGATACTTCATCGAAGGTGACAGGGGTTAGCGTATCCGCCGGAGGGGACGCGAGTGCGCGCTCTACCGAGGACTCGATCGATCCAATATATATAGAGTCAGTATTGGCTGTGTTTGGTGAACACTGTTTTTCTAAACTCGCTGCGAGAGACTCCGCCTTGTCTAGACTATCGAACGCGGGAGGCAACCCGGTGCCTCTGTCGAGAGGGGGCATAGGAGTAGTCACGTCTGACTTTAATGATCGCACGAGCTTCCAGTACGCCAAGTGAGATGGCTGGATACTCTCCAGAAGCCTGTCCCACCTGTCGGCCCGGATCTCTGCGATACGAGCTTTAACCTGTTTGCGTAATAACCGTAAGCGATCGCGATTTTCAACCGACGGGTACGTGTCGTGAGCTCGAGTCGCGGCGTTCTTTTCCGTGATCAGCGCTCTCACGTCATCTGGGAGTATAAAACGGCGATCATTCACCGCTTGTACCTCTTTCGAGGTCTCATTAACGGCGGTCTGGAGATAGCTGACCAGGGAATCGATAGCCAGATCCGCGTCAGCTTTTGACACTAACACGTCCGGAATATTATCTAACAAGTTTGATGACGAGTTACCTCTGAGATAACGTTCGAGTTTCGCGTAGTCGGCCACCCTTACCGGCGGAGGGGTGGTGTCTGTATCTGAACCTAGCTGTAATATTACCGGGCGATGGTCGGAGTCAAGTTCGTGTACGACTTGAATAAGTTGTAACCGAAGCGTGACATTCTTTAAAATAGCTATGTCTAAGACTGTCGGGCGACAGTTGTCCTGATAATGAGTGGGTTCCATAGGGGCTATGACGTCAAACGCGAGATCGTCACTTAGTTTGTCGAGTATCTTCCCGTTTCGAGAAGTAGTCGGACTGTTCCAAATGACGTTCCCGCTGTTGAGGTCCCCAGCAATAATAACGGAGTCTCCTAACTGGAATATCGCCTCTAAATCGGATTTTAATAGCTCTCTATTCGGCGAGAGATATGCGGATACTATTATAACGGATGGATGACCGGTCATCCCTAATTTACATACTGACACTTCCATATTGGATAGAACGGGCGGATCAATCGGCATACAATAAAGTGAGCGTTTATAGTAAATTAAGGTGCCACCCCCGCGAGTGACACGATCATTTCTGACTATGTTGTAATTCGCGATCGCGGGATTACGCATTTTTGGTTTTAGTTGCGTTTCCTGTATGAGGAAAACGTCTATCTGTCTGTTACATAGAAAGGCAGCTACTAGATCGCGCTGTGTCCTAAGGGATCTTGCGTTGTAAAACGAAAGAGATAGACCGCGCGGTTTTATTTTGTTCATAGCCACGAATTTATTTATTTACAATTTTGAGCCTCACGGACGAGGCGTTGCAGGGTCGTGGCAATGCCTGGATATTTCGCGAATGCGCTGAGCTGGCCTAAACCTGTCTCGGTCTGGAGAATTGTGTAAAAACCTAGTACTTCTTGCATGTCGTGTTTCAGGATTAGCTGGTGAATCCAGTCAAGCCCGGCGAGGCCAAAAAAGAAGGCTGACGCGGCCTGTGCTGGCTTTGCCTGTTGGGGCTGAGCTTGAGGCTTAGGAGCCTGGGGCTCGGGTCGGGGCGCCCAGGGGGCCAGAGGGGCCCGCCCGGGTTTTGGTGCACGCAGTACAGAGTGTGCCGCGTGAGATGCGGTTGCGGACGTTGCCGGGGCGCGAGAGACACCCGGCAGGCCCGGGAAAGCCTGCATAGACATGGGAGGTGGAGGCGGAGGGCGGGCGGCGGCTACAGGCGCCCTGGGCGCCTGTCTCGCTTGACGAGGGCGTTGTGTGCGCGGCGCGCGGGGGCAGCCGCGATAATTCGCGGGATGTCCCGCGTTACCGCACAACACGCAACTGGGGGGCTCAGGGGTGTCGGGTGTACGCCCACACTCCTTTGTGGAATGATCACCTAGGCACTTGACGCACCTAGGGCGGAGGTGACAGTTACGCGCCGAGTGGCCGTAACTCTGGCAGTTGTGACACTGCGACGGAGTATGGGTTTTTCGGGGAGGCTCAACGGTGATGCCGTTGAGGTTGCAAACGGAGGTCAGGCTAAATATAGCCTTACCCTCATGAGAGCGGTCTAGGAGGACCAAGACCATGTTGTAAGGGGCTCGAGTTCGTGGGTGGTACATTCGATGTACCTCTCTGACCGGGAAATTCTGCTCCTTAAGGGAGGCAGTCACGTCCTCGACCGAGATCTCGGCCGGAACGCGACGAATCACTACACGAAGGAGTCGTTCCTCCTCGAGAGTGAAGGTGAAATAAGCCAACTTGGCTTCCCGGAGGAATTTAGTCAGCTGTCGGAAGTCGTTAATCGAGGGGACCTTAACCTGGATACCCGTCGGGGTATTAAGGGCGGACGTATAATTAATTTTTTGACTTTTTAAACTATTCGAAATGGACGTCCACTTGGACTTGTCCTGTATAGTAACCGGAGGCGGTGCGCGGGGCTTTTTAGTCGCCGCTGCGGAGTCCGTAGCGCCGTCTTGCGAGACCGAGACGGGGTTAGCTCTGTTCGAGCGCGGTATAGACGTGACGGGCGCCCGAGCGCCATCTTTGTTGCGAACTATTTTTTCTGCCGGGCGTTCGGTACCCGGGTCGGAGTCGGAGGAGCGCGATCCGCGGCGGGGGCGCCTCCGATATGTAACCGTTTTGAAGTCATCGTCTTGCGCAGAAGGCGCGGAATTCGCGGATGGCGCGGTAATCGCGGGCGTGAGAGATGCGGCGGGAGCGACCGTGTCTAACTCCATTTCGGAGCCGGCCTCCGAGCTTGAGCTCGACAACTGTCCTCTATCCGCCTCATTCAGCGGTGACTCCGGTGAGTCTGAGGTCTCACATTTGTCAGACACTGCCATACGGGGCACATACAGAATGTTATCCGTGGGCGGGAGACAATGACGCGCAAGGATGGCGTCGACGACGCTTTCGTCAACTCCATACGCTAATAGGTCGTCGCGGAGTCCTAATACGAAATCGTTTTTGAGAGCCATTCCGTGGCCCGAGGGGGACGCGAACCAACCTCCCTGCCTTAAGGGCAGGGGGGCACGCCAAACGAAAAACTAGGGAACTATCTTGAGTCCGGTCCAAGAGAGTTGTTTAAACAAAATGAGAGCACAAAGCATGTAAATGAGTGAGCGAGACAAGGGAACATATACTACGTAAATAACACACTATAAAATAAATAAGTAGCAGTTAAGTAGATAGATAAATAAGTAGTTACATATATAAAGATAGGGTTGATGGATAAATAATAGAAAAATAAATAGTAATAAGATGATAATAGATAAATAATTAACTGAATAGACAAGTGGTTAAATAAATAAATAGAGGCGTAAATATATAAGTAAGGGAATGTCTCACTCACTCAGGTAGATGCTTCACACGTGCGGCGCAGCTGTGTGGAATTAATATCAAACACAAAGCACAACGAAACACGAAAAACAACGGGTCGTCACTAATCTGCGAGTACCGAAGTCGAAAACAAAAGATATCGGGCAGATGCGTTCGCCGCCAAGGCTGGGCATCGACTCGCGCGTAGATTGACGGTATCTTTCCTTTTATATGCCAAACTGTGGAAGTCAAAGCAATTACTATAGATGATATTAAATAGCAGATTGTTATTTAAGTGATACACCATCTATATAATCGTCCTTATTTATGCATTTAAATTATGTATCTCTAATACGGTGGATCTAGTAATGTTCCGGTGGCGTTGTAGTCACGCCTCTCGGGTGTATCATAGCGGTACCGGACGTAGTCATTTAACTAAGTAACAGTTACTATTATATAAAACAGAAATAAATATGTATTCCACGTTTAAGTAAGTATATATTCTTGCTTTTTTATTTTAATTTTCATCTTTGCGATACCATTGACTCTTATTAGATCTTTTTCCAAACCAGCGGCTTCTGTCTCAATTTTATTCATATCAATCAGTGTATATTAGAATACCTTAAAGTATTCTTTTGTTATTTGGACTCAATTTACTTTTCTAAATTCGTAATATGATTAATACTTGAAATTCAAACGAGTTATACTCTAGTCTCTTGCAGTCAAATGAACAGAATAACTGAATTATTGTGACAGTCAGAAATTCGTAGTCTGGTGAAGTTGTTAAGACCTTGCTAGATCAATAGCATAGGCAGTTTGAGAAAAAAAATGACAGTAATAAACAAAAGGCTGATCGATATTAATGGAATGGTTTCAATTCTATTAGGATTTAATTCATCCACGTGACACAATCCCATGGTTTGTTTTGAATTTCTCGGATGAATCACAGGTGTCATTTATTACACCGGTTTAATTGATTGCTTCGTCAATTGGGTTTATTTCATCGTTGTTTTAATTGTGTTTTGTTATCAATATAGTTTTTATTTCAATTTATTTGCATTTTGCTATAAACAGTATTTTTATATCATAGGAGGCAAACAAACAGGTGTCTCATCTGATCTTAAGTGATCATCATCGTCCATCCATACATACTAGCAACACCAAAAGGGTCGCAAGTACGTTGCCAGTCAGTGTTTGGAGGGAGTTGGGAGCTGTTACTTCACGTCGGTGTTTCTGTATGGATGTAGTACCACCCGTACTACATTCATGCTGAAACCAATAATAGCTTCAGCGTGGCTCTAATGGTAAAGTTTGTGAGTTTGTGACGTTGTAGGGGATAATATCAGGAACTATTGGTACGATTTGAAAAATTCTTTCAATGTTATATAGCTCATTTATTAAGGATAGTTATAGGTTATATATCATCACGCTAAGAGCAACAGGAGCGGAGCACAAATGAAAAATGTTTAAAAATCGGAGTTTTTTATTCTCTTGAGAGCTTCCGCTGTGTGTTAGCGTTAGCCCAAAGTATTGATTCCACGCGAACGAAGTCGCAGGCCGAGGCTACTGTTAAATATTTTAAAATTATTGTTATTTTAATATACTACAACATGTAATTATAATGTGATACTCAAGTGAAGTATTGGTGTCACTAAGACACTGGTATGGAGTATTTTACCGTTATTTCAAATAATTTATCTCACTTTAGTAATGATTTACTACAGTAGTTACTACTTTAAATGGGATATTATGAATATAAAACACAATGTAAACTCTATAGAACGACACTTAAGGAACTGAGCGTTTTATGGCATTATTGAGAGATGTCGTTAAATGAACGGAAGAAAAATTAAGGGTGACGTACAACTAAACATACTATGGATTCACCGTGCGGGTGCCGGGTCCATGTTTCTATTATAATAAACCGTACTTTCTAATAAAATTTACAAACAATTAACATTACCTAACATTTATATGAACAACAATGCCTATTGCGTATAGTCTGCCGTGTCAGACTTTTTTTGCTGCTAATATTTTCTTATGTTTTTTAATCATATCTTGGGGATATTGTCCTAATAATCTTACGTACGTATGATGCCAATAGTTCACAATAAAGCAAAAACAATATACGGTTCAAGTTTTTATTAAATTCCGCAATTTAGAAAACAGTCTTTATTTATTTAATTCGTATTGTTGTTAAGCTACTTGGGAAGGATTATTCCTCTATTTTAGATTTTTTATTTGGCCATGGAATTACAATATTGAGCCGTAAATGAATACGATCTTATTAAAATATAGTAGGTTTTTTATTTATTACCTGTGAAATAGAAATGGTGAAAAAATGTAATATCGCAGCTTTTACATTCAAATTGTCATTTTTACTGAGATGTTGCGATCTGTCTCTTATCATCAATAAATGATCGATTATATTTGGAGTATTTTACTATAAAATATTACAACGTACTTACTTATTACACGTTTTTAAAATATTATGAATGATTTTTTAATTTAATCGCTAGCGTGACAGTCAAAGTCATTTTGTTAAAATAATATTATATTTTAACTAAGTAATTACCATCAAGTAGTTTTATTGAACTTTAGCGAACGTTGTATCGTATTTTATAGGTTTTAAGCTTCGCAATAATTAAAATTACACAAAATTAATTAACAAGTCAATACTCTTTAATGTACGACGGAATTTCGCGGTGGTATTTATTTGTAGGCCGGCTGTGGTAGAACGAAATTTACTTTCGATGGAACTTCAATCTCTCTAAACACTCCGTTCTTTTTAGTAGGTATATATTAATTTTACAATAAAGCGATGTAATTATGTTTTATCAGGTTTTTGTGTAACAATATTGTTAGAAATAGTAACAATTATTGATTATAAAAAAAAGGTTACTGGCTTATTTAGAATATAAACTGCTAAGAATATATTCTAACAAGTAATCACTTTTAAATAACCGGACACAAGCTCGGACAGAGCTACCGCACGCCACGACGGCCACCGAAAGAGTGTCAATACGGCAAGCGCTGGCTGTTACATGGGCATTCGCAGCATAACTACCCGACATTTCATTTATTTCCAACTGTATACTACCCGTCATTTTATTTATTTCCAAAAACATATAAACTATTATATGTTATGTAGGTGGTAGAGCCACGCTAAAGTTATTACTGGTCTCAGTATGAATCGGTCGGCTAGTACCACCGGGGTAGAACCACCCTCTCACAAGAAACCGACGTGAAGTAATAGTGCTTGCATTGTTGGGTTTCGTTCTGTCAGTGAGAGTGCCCACTTCCCCACCAACACCAGCAGGCAACGCACTTGCGACTCCTCTGGTGTTACTGGTGTCTATGGACGGTAGTGATCACTTAATATGAGGTGACCCATCTGTTTATTTGCCTCCTGTGACATAAAAAAATAAACAAAATATATAGTATTCTTGACACAAAAGGTCTAGACATTTTATAGATGTTTTTGTAAGATACTATCTCGGCATGATAAATTAACTTTTGTATTTGTAATTTAAGCTCTTTTAGGAGTTCTCCATTAGCCTAGTTCACTTAAGGTTTCATTGTAGGGCGTTGCTATTATCTCGACGTTTTACACAAAAACTTTTACCTAAAAATAATATGTTATACATCTACGCTATTCTGATTTAGGTGACGGCGTTTCTCGGAATGTGAATACATTTATAACTAGAAGGACTAATTAACTTCCGTTCTTGGTAGTGGTATGTACCAATTTGATGAATTTCTTTTAATTCTGTTTCTATATGGACTGCCGTTATTGAACACATTGCAATTAATGGTAATTCCTTTTGGCTATAATCATTACGTAGTATAAAACAAAGAGCTCTACCGCGCCTGTCTGTCTGTCTGTTCGCGATAAACTCAAAAACGACTGAACGGATTTTCATGCGGTTTTCACCAGTAGCTAAAGTGATTGATTAAGAAGGTTTTAGTATATAATTTGTCAAGGTTTTTTTTATTATCAGGGAGGGACAACGTCCATCGGGCCCGCAAGGGTAACATAAAATGAGATACAGGGAGCCGAGCGCCGTCTGCTATGAGTGCAGCGCTGAGGAAGATACCGCGCAGCACACTCTTTCTGAGTGTGCTGCGTGGGAGGTAGAGCGCCGCACTCTGGCGGCGGTGGTAGGAGAGGATTTGTCGCTGCCGAGCGTGGTCTCGTCCATGCTCGCCAGCGAGCAGGCGTGACGAGCAGTGGCCTCCTTTTGCGAGGAAGTCATCTCGCAAAAGGAGGCGGCGGAGGGGGCCCGCGAGGTGGACCCCCTCAGTGGTCGTCGTCGCCAACGAAGGACCGACGAGACGAGGCGGTGCTTTCCCCATCTTCTCCTGCCACCGTAGCCGGACCTGAGGGGATGTAGTCGGGGGCCTCATTCCCTCATTGCACTGGGCCGGCGGACGAATGGGGGGCAGCTGGCGTTTACCCAGCTGCCTCTCTATAGGTAGGAGCCCGGCGGCAACCTTCCGCCGGGTGGACCGTTAGAGCGGCTATTCAAGGGGAATAGCGGAGAACGATCCCTTGCCGCCCTAACATCACGGTCTGTCGGTACACCGTGGGGTTTTAGTCCATGTGAGTCGAACATAACCCATCCTCTTCCCCGGGAGGGTGGGTATCCATAATGGATTTCTCCACGTAAAAATAAAATATTGCAGTGGGTAGCTAATATACATGAAACAAAAATTAACGATGTATTCGCGGTATCTCTATATTAAAATGACGATATACTCGTATATATATGTCTAAAATTACTTAGGTATGTTTTCATAACAACATTAATATAATAAAAGAAGTCTAAGGCAGTCATAAAAACTGCCGACAGAATGGAAACCTTAAAATAATGATTTTTTTTTCGAACTGACTACGCTATTGACCTAGGAAGGTCTTAACAACTTTACCGGACTACATAAAAAAATTATGAAATAAATGTGTTCTCTTTTGAATTTTCATATTAATTATAGTGTGAATGACAATGTTTAAATCTCAGAATTTGTATATTGATATGTTAATATAGCCATAATTGTATACATTTTTATGAAGTCTATTATCAATCAAACCAATGATCAGCTGCTAAATATCAATATTAGATGTACATAGGTCCTATACTACCAGTCACTAGTCTGACCCAAGCCGCGTAGGCACAATACGGCTGGTCCTGTTTACGAAGCATGTTGTGGCGCGAAATTATAAATTTATCTCCTGCCAATAATACTGCTTAACGCGCCTCAAGAAGTTCTTACTTTAAAAATGTACACATTTTTATATCATAGGAGGCAAATGAATAGGTAGTTCGCCTGATGTTAGGCAATCACCGCCGTCCATAGACACTAGCAACATCGTGTAAATGCGTTGCCAGCCAGTGTATAGCGGGAGGGGGGGAGGGGTAGGGAGAGGGGTAAGGTGGATGGAATGTGGACCTCCGACTGATCGAACGAAACGCAACAATGCAAGCACTGTTACTACACGTCAGTGTTTAATGTGGGTCGGGTGGTACCACCCCTAGCGAGCCGACCCATTCATACTGAAACCTGTAATAGCTTCAGCGTGGCTATACCACCTATAACACCCTCATTCCATTGCATTAACTTCACGATAACCATTTGGTTTAATGATAGCCGCATCGGATTATACTTCTTCTCGAGTTTATTATAAATTTAAATAAAAAAAAAAAGATTTATTGGACTTAAAATATTTTTAATATGAAATTAATTTAAAGAATCGATTATGTTTTGTATATGCAATAATTTCGATTTAATAACTCATTATTTTACGTAGATCTCTTCTATTCAAGTTGAAACTCAGCCACTAAGTATCTGTACGTGTGAATGTTAAGGGTCAAATTGGTACAGCACATTAGGCGAGCTTGTTTATGAAACGATAAACCATAAATAATAATAATACATTTTATATTTTAATTAATACGAATTAAGTCTAAGGCGGTTACTACTATATAATATAAGGGCAAGTTACGCGAAACCACATTCAAGATGTTGGCTTGTACCCAAATCGCGCTGAGTCCTTGGCAGCCGTCTAACCTCTTATTAATGATGACGTCCACTTAACCAAGTGTTGCTCGATTATTGTTTAATTAAATTTAAAATATTAATAACTGAATCCTTAATTTTAGTATATATATTGCATCAAGATTCGGTCAACTCTATTATTGTGGTTATCAAAATATTACTACTGCTGAATACATAAATTCGTTTCAACTGCGTATACGCATTGCCACGTTAAGCGTATTCACAGACAGTTTGTATTACTAGTGGGCGCCCAGTGGTCGACATTCGACCATAGTTAATTGATTTTTTAAAGTTTGAACTTTATTACAGTTCTTTTCTCTCCTCTCGATTTATAGTTATTTATAACATAACCATACAGGTTGGACTTCGAAGCCATGGTTTTACCCTTCATCTCGACACAGCTAAAAAGTTTGCAATGTCTTATAATTACTGTACCATGAAACGCTTGAAACTTACGGTGCCGTCGTTATATCTAAAACAATGTATTTTAAATTCATAATTGATGTGAAACATCTATATCATCATCATTATCAGCCTGTATGAAACCCACTGTAGAGCCATAGGCCTGTTCCTGAAGGAAGGTATGGGCGTAATCAGCACGCCAGCCCATGACGTATTTGTGATTTCAAATTCTGAGAAATCCACAGTTTTATATTTTCATACATACAGTAGTACTACAAGAACGTTTCTTAGGTTCAGGTTTCCTCATGATTTTTCCTTCGCCGTCAGGCGATACTGTTGTTATCAATTTAAAGTAGTAAATGTACGCGAATTCCGGAAAATTCGTTGGTACATGCCGGGGTTCGAACCTGTGGGCTTCGAAATATTATTCCACCGATCAAACCACTAGGCCACCATCTATAGGCGTGGGTAAATCTGATTATTGGCGTGGCGATTGTGTGAGGCGTGACGACGCGATGCCATGCGTACGCGACTGTGGGCAATCTTTTTTGCCGTACTGAGGTCACGTACCTACAATGTAATTTGAGATTTGTTCTATACGAACAAATTCGATGTTTCACATCTGCCAGGCGTCCTGTGATGGCTCAATTTCATTTGATGTACCCGGTAGAGAGACTCTGTCTTGTCACATCTAGTTAAAAACACAGAGATACTGAGAACGTTCGCGTAAGCTTTTTTCGTAAATTTAACCTAACCTAACCAAAGCGAGATAAAAGAGCAACATAGCGAACATTTAACGACCGTGGTGCATTTATTACGAAACCTTATTAAAGAAAGTATTCAATACGTATTTAACTTTTTGTAATAACACCGCAGGTATATAAGAAGTATAACTAAAAAAATGATAAAAAATATCCAGTAGATTTAGAGTGATTTGCGCACAACGGCAGATTTATATCATTTTATTTATACTAGTGGGGGAACCATTCGACCGTAGTTCATTGATTTTTAAAATTTAAACTTTATTAGAGTTATTTTGTCAAAGGGTATGCTTATATAATCAAAGGTTTTTGCTCATTTTCTTATTAAGTCATCATTTGAAGTGAGTTCACAATAAAAAATACTAAACATTAAAACATTGACATTCGACTTTGGTAATATTGCTTTACTCTCATGACAACTTGAAACAAAGTGACACGATGTGAAAGCGGTCCTGTCACCTAAAATTTTGACATTCAATAAGATCAAAGAGAATAATAATTATTTCAGTGGTTCCATAAATTTTATTTGTTAATGTTTATTATGATGTTACATGTTATATTATTATAAAATTAACCTTAACTAAAATAAATGCTTAAAGTAAACATTAACAATTTGACCAGTTGATTTCCAACCGCATGAAGACATGCAATGTCAATCATGTTATAATTATTGAAAATATAGGTAATTGGATTGTAAGAGTTACGTGAAATTTACTTATCTATACTAGTCTATACTAATATTATAAAGAGGTAAATTTTGCGAGCTTGTGACGTGATGTTGTGGCGTTGTAGGGGGTAATCTCAGGAACTACTGGTCCGATTTGAATAATTCTTTCAATGTTATATAGCTCATTCATCGAGAATGATTATAGGCTATATATCATCTCGCTAAGATCATTAAGAGCGAAGCACATATGAAAAATGTTTCAAAATCGGGATGTTTTTCCTTTTGAGAACTGCTGCGTGTTAGTGTTGGTGTATTTATTCCACGCGAACGAAGTCGCGGACAGAGGCTAGTCATATCATATACATGAAATTTAAACTTTATCATTTACATGTGTGTATATATTGTCTAAAATTCAAGCGGTAGTGTGAGTAATTTATCTTTCAGTTAATTTAATGTACTTGTAATACATTTTAAATAAAGAAAATAGCCTTTTGCACTTGTCCTGCATATAAACTTTAACTATGATAAATTTCAAGTTCATCCGTTCGCGCAATTCTCCTTAAAAGAGGTACAAAGCTTTGGCTTCATGTATTAACATAACATTAATAAGATAACATAATATTTTCGTATAATACCTTTGCTTAGGTTGAGTTTATTGTTTATGTGAATAAATTAATATGCAAATGACAATAACTTTGTTTTTCTAATACGGCATTGGGTAGATTAATAAACATTCTGATACCAAATACTTTAATTAAGTTTACGGTACAAAGCTAATTATGTATTCATAGTAAAGTACAGGAAGCTAGCTCAAAATCTGCATTAGGTAGACATTGTATAGGATTAGTTTATAGTGAGCTTACCAGATTTAGGTCGTGCCTCTCAAATTTAACAGTGTTATATTTAGATTTTAGTGAACAATATTTCTATGTAAATTAATAGATACTTAAAATAAATACTACATAAAAAAACAACTTTCCGAAGCAATAGAACTTTAAAAGGTTTATAAAAAAATTTATAGCACTTTTTGCGCTGTACATTTTTCGATATCATATTAATATTAGTACTCTTATATTTATTTATATGAACGCGTTTATCTTAGGAAAGACCAATACGATTTCGAAGTTATTTTTTGCATTACACAAATTTTTTAATGAAATACTATGCTGTATGACCTTACGGAGAAGAGCAAAAAGGTGACGCGAGTGATATTACAAAAATAGCTGGCAAAGTTATAAACAAGAGCTTTTCAAAAGTTGACTGTAGTTTGTTTCTGGGCGTGTGTGAGTAATTAACAATATATATATGTTTATTCTATATATTAATACGTGAAGCAAAAAAATTGGACCCCTTTTTAACCTATTTCCCGTCAACGGTTGAACTTGAAATTTGGTATAGTTAAAATTTTTGTCGGAGAAGTGCAGAAAGCTGTTTATTTGACATAAAATGCATTAGAAGTACATTAAATTAATTAAAATATGCGCTACTCACACTACTACTCGAATTTTACACAACATACACACACATGTAAATAAAAAAGACATTTTGACAGCCGTCAATAATTATGAACTTCAAAAAAGGTTGTGAACTGTGAAGGAGGTTGCTATGTTCGACTATATATATATTTTTTAACTGTTACGTTCCAATTACCATTTTTCATCCTACATTCAACAATGATATTATAAAATATAACTATTATTGTAATGTTTATTATTTTTTATGGTGAACTCACTTCAAATGATGATTTAATAAAAAAATGAGCCAAATAATACTTTATATAATCAAAATAAGAATTGAGTTCATAAAAGTAATCCATGAGTGAGACCTCCGCGGTTACAATGTTGCAATTCCACCTTATGTAGCAATAAAAAATAATTTATTTTCAAAGGCTAATGCTAGTATTAATAACATCTTTGTCTTGGATTCACCATTTGATTGTATCGTGGATCCAATAGTTTTCCATACGATGATACTGGGCTTATCACTATTTCTCATAATGAACATACTACGTTTCATCCAATATCACCCAGAAATAACACCCACCCATTGTGTCGTGTAAAATTAATTGAAAATTGTGTCATATTAGTGTCATATAGTAAATTTCTTTATTTTCGTAAAATTATGTTTGCTTAAAATTTGAGAGCTTTTCCACGTAATTTTTGGTTCAAATTTATAATTAATTCCAATTTTTATTTAAACATAGATTTTTTTTAATTTTTATATAATTAAAGATCATGGAAAATAACCCAGCAGCCATGATGAAAAACTTTGATTATAGAAGTATATATATACCCTTTGACAAAAGAAATCTAATAAAGTTCAAACTTTAAAAATCAAATAACTATGGTCGAATGCCGACCACTGGTCGCCCACTAGTAGATATAAACCTAGATATTTGGGTTTCAGGAATGGCTATTTAATTTAATTTCCAAGTTAATATGAAAACGTGTTCTTCTGAAATAAAATTGTCTTTAAATTTTCGAAATAACAAATCTTCGGCTTTCGGTATTTGAACGTTAATCTCTATTCCTTTTATTTATTTTTTGGATGATTATATAAATGCTACCTATTCTAAAACATGTACCATTGGAATTAATAATGTGATGTAACTCTTTAATTGATGTTAAAGAGCGTTAAATTACGGGCGCTGACTATTTATTTATAAATGCAAATATAACAATATCTTGTACAAGAAATTGAACAAAGTTAACGTAAAATAATAATTATTATATTTATGGATATTTTGTATAAGACATATTTGATTAAACTTAATGATATCATATTATATTTAGGCACGCGCTGAACACTGAAACGAGTAATGGAAGTTTGTCGACGAACTTAGAGCTCGAATAATAAGATTTGATGGGAAACTGTGGAGAGTTCTGTGTACATTGCAAACTTCTGCGTCTGTGACCTGAAACGACGTACATCTAATCAATGTTTTGTTTCCAAAGAGATAATTCATTCAGACTGAGGTTAGAAGTTTTAAACAAGTCGAAAACAACGTGAGTGTTGTGGCTACCTAAATCCGTAGCCCGTTAGTTTATTAGAAATCTGGAAAAAAGTTCAGACATTAGGATTACCTCTCTTCCGAATACAAATACATAAGTTTATACAAAGTCAATGCCAATATTTGGTTATATATTAGAAACATACATTAGAATTATAACGGGGGGTGCCTAATTATAATAAAAAAATAATACTTTCAAAGTAGATGGCATTTAAAAATATTATAACTTTGTCATCCGTTTATACTAGTAATCGCGTTAAGGAACTCGGTCTCTTTTGTCAAAAACTCCTTTTTTGTATTTTTTTTTAACAATTATTAATTATAACACTTAATGATGATATATATGAGTCACTTATCGTCATTGTAATTTTAGTATTTTTTTACTATCGTAGGAGGTAAACAAACAGGTGGGTCATCTGATGTTAATTGATCACCACCGTCCAAGGATAGTTGCAACATCAGGAGAGTCGCAAGTGTATTGTCAGCCTGTGTTTGGAGAAGCGGGGAATAGGGAAGGGGAAGTAGAGGAGGATAGAGCGAGAAGGGAGAAGGAAGGTGGTCTTCCGGCGCTCTCACTGTCCAATCGAAACACAACAATGCAAGCACTGTTACTTCACTTCGGTTTTCTGTGAGTGGGTGGTACTAACCTGGGCGAGCCGACTCATTCATGCTGAAACCGGTGATAGCTTCAGCGGTGGCTCTACCGCCTAGGTGCTCTATGCACAGACGCTTTTTATGGTATAAGTTTAATATACTTTAAATGTTATACTTGCCTATTGGTACAAAAAATGTATTTCATTTATTTGTTAGTTCATTTCGCGAAGTAGTAATGGTTATACGATAACGTCGATCTTCATATGTTTTAACGTAAAATAAGGCGGGATTTTCTGTGAAGGGACACATCACATCAGGTAACAAATTAAAACAAACATATTGTGTCCTAAGAGTTATCACTGATAAGAATTTTTTCCAAGCTTAACGTTCTACGATCTAAAACCAAGTCATTAATTAACATTAGATGAGATTGTAATTTTATAATTTTGGAGCTTGTGGAAAATTCATCACCATAATTTTCAGATCATCTGTAACAGCATTTTTCACTGAAGTATATTATCCTCTACCTTTGATAACTTAATAATACTCTGTAGGTTATTTTTTTTCAATTAGCTAATTCTTGCTAGTTGTTTCTTGTGATAACAGTGTACTTTGTGTAGAGAAGAAAAAACGTAAAAAAAAGAAATGAAAGCAAACATGTACCTTATTTACAAAATTATTTTGCAAATATTAATATTTGTTTACTTCCCCTTTCCTAGAAAATTAAATTTTTAAACGCCTAGTGCTTAATTATATATAAGTGTCTTAGAATTTTAATTCTTCTACATTTTAACTGAAGTTATCGTAATATATTTTTTGAGTAACTACGAGGTGGAAATAAATGGGATTAATCGAGATCTGTACACTATTTTCTGCGTGATGCGCACATAATGACAGACATCTACTATTTTATTTATATAGATTAACTTGTAAGTAAATCACGGAAACATTTCGTTTTTTTTTTCGAATTGAAAACACTGTTGACCTGAAAAGGTCTTTACACCTTCACCGAACTACTGAGGCGAGCGCTGAAGGCACTCAGCCGATTTGGGATGTTTGGGCGACTAACTCAAGGGTGCACACCTCGGCTTGGGCTGTCGCCTGATTTGTGCAAAAATCGCGACTTATCTGATCTAAGCTAAGCATATAATAATAATAATACATTTCGGTTTAGTCTCCATAAGTACCAGCCGATCATTATCAAAGCTTTATTAGCTAAAAAATAAAAGCAAAATAACTTATATAGTATCTCGACTTCCTGACGTCAGTGCACCATTAAGCTAAAAGATCCAAAACTTAAAATATTCCAACACCCAATTCGTTTGACTACCGCACCCGGTTTTGGGTCGAGTGCTGACCGACCCAGTTGCAACGAACGTCGATATGCTGTCACAGCACCGTGTATTTACCAGTCTTGATTTATGAGATACCTATTCCTTCGATATAAGGCATAAAATCACTTGGCAATCCATTTAACAACGTGTGAATATAATTGGCCGTGGTCGCGTGTGCATATTCGAGTCAATTGTAGGCTCATGTTGCATTTCTGTGCTGTTAATAAAAATTGCATACATGGTTGTGTTTGGTGACCCACTTACCTTGTTTTCCACGTATGTGTCGTCGTGTATATTATTCAGGTTGGTAGGTAAAGTTAGCCTTATATATTTTCGTATTACATATTTTATTGAAGATGTTGGAGATCCTTTATTTTTTTTCCTCGTACTACGTGACTACGCTATTGACCCAGCAAGGTCTTAACAGCTTCACTGGACTACTAAGGCGAGCGTTTAGGGCACTCAGCCGATTTTATTTGACAACTAGCTCAAGGGTGCACGGCACACATCGGCTTGGACTGTTGCCTGATATGTGCAATTCGCGAACTATCTGAGCTGACCTAAGCTAACTATTCATACATATATGAGTTGTTGGAACATATATGTGTACCAAGCATACATACCTCAAGAACTCCTATATATATTTCGTATCAGATAATTTTCTAAACTATTTCAGTTCGATAAGGGAAAGAAACAAAACCCTTCCACTTTCATGTGTGAGCGTGTATGCGTGCACGTCTGTGGGGGTGATATGTGTATTGTTGTCACAATGATGTTAGATTTTGTGTCACTGTATTACGCGAGCAGCGCATTCAACGGCTCTACGCCGAGGGAACGGACCTAGGTTTGAGCCGCTGTCGAGGGGGGCCTAATCTGGTGTGCAGGAGTGAAATTTACCCCCATGCTGGAGATCCATTTTGTTTTTCGAACTGACTACGCTATTTACCTAGTAAGGTCTTAACAGCTTCATCATACTACCTGTTGGAGTTTCAACTTACAGGCTTTGTTTAAATAACTATAAAAATTATTTTCTTGTATAAGCATCTATAAAGTTTGGGTAATTTATATTGAAAATAGCATAAAAAAATCAGTGCTTGTATTAGTGAGTACGCGCAGAGAAAGTGACACTTCTTTGGCTTATCTGTATTAAATTATATATGGGAATGCTCGTCCAGTAGTCAAACTTCGACTATACAGAACAAAAATCTTTCTATTTTTTATTAATAACTCTAAAGCCCGTCAATAACTAATACATAAAAAATAATGAGAAGAATTGACTGAGAAACAGAGGATGGAGATGTTCTTAACTATTTTCCCACAGTCGTCAGACTTATAAATAGATATTAGAATGCTCATAAACTACATACTATACGAAGTCTTATAGTATAAATACTTAACTTATACTTACTCAACATAAACTTACTTATTTTAGTATACTACTAGGCCGACAGACAGATACGCATAATGCGTAACGAACATTTTTTCTAGCCCATTTTCGAGCCCTAAGAAGTCAAAAAAGTTACAAAAATAATACAGATACCTACTGGTGAAACGTATTTGTTTTTAAATGCTTCATAATAAATTGTTCTACATATGCTATTGTTTAGGTATATAATACCTGCACGACCGAGCCTAGCTCGGTTCTTTAATAAACATTTTTAAATTAAAATAAATTGATAGTTTTGACTAACAAAATTGGCTTTTTTTACCAAAAGAAAAATATTAAAAAGGTATTTCTTTTGTTGTCACTCTGATTCGAACTGGGGTTAGATAGATTTACGAAGCAACCGATTTCCATCTGAGCTATTTTTGTTTTGACAACGGTGGCGAAATTTACCTTATATTCTAGTTATATTTTTTCATCGCCTGAAAACTCGGACAAAAGATTTCTATGAATGAAATCTAGCTAGATCGATTTATAGCTCCCGAAACTACCTATCCACTAAGTTTCACGTAAGTCGCAGATGCCGTTTCCGAGATTCTGAGTAAATAACAATATAAAAATATACAAGAATTGCTTGTTTAAAGGTGTTAGATATTGAAAATAGAATCGATAATAAGTATAATTCAATGTGGCTATCATTAAACCAAATATATAAAAGCAGCCTTAGCGGTGTAATTGAGTATTGCTCGGTTCGCAGTTGTACTCTAGTTCCACGGTGCAGTATCTGTACGAAAATCATGATAGGACGCGTTTAACGAAGCCTCGGTAGCTTGGCACATTCCCAGGGAGTTGACAGCCAAATGCGGCTTCTAAGATTCACTAGATATAGTTTTGGCAAAAGTTTAAAGTAATAAGCGATAGCTTTGTTTGTCAAAACTCGATTGTGAAAATAGCGAATACTATGTTGTTATTGCCGTCCCTATGTCAAAGCCAAATTTATTTTATTACTAGTTTTGTAAGCTAGTTTATAAAAGTAAATAAAGTAAATTCAAGTGAAAGATAAAACACCAGTTGTTGTAACAAAAATACAAATCATTTGTAGTGTGTTTCGCAATTTATTGATCTATAAAAACTAAACCTAGTTATAAGGATTAATTTAAAGTAAGCGAAAAGTGTTTAAACAAATCTTTTTTTTTATATCATACAGGAGGCAAACGGACAGGCGGCTCACCTGATGTTAAGGGATCACCGCCGTCCATAGACACCAGCAACACCAGGGGAGTTGTAGTGCGTTGCCAGCCTGTATTAAGAGGGATGCTGAATGGGGGAAGAGATAAGAGACGGGAGGGGAAGAAGGAGGTGGGCTTCCGGTGCTCTCACTGACTGTACGAAACGCAATAATGCAACCACTGTTACTTCACGTCGGTTTCATGTGGCTCGACTGATACTACCTCGGGCGAGCCGACCGATTCATGCTAAAACCAGTTATAGCTTCAATGTGACTGTACAACCTACAATCTAAATCATTAACGCAACAGTATTATTGGCAGTTACTCACGTAACTGTAATAAATGTGATTAGTTTTCCTTTTGTATTTTTTTTACTTGATTCTGTATGCAGAAAAGTAATTTTAAAACTTTTTAAAGAATATTAAATTGAAACGTAATAATCAATTAAATTTTAAATATTTCTTTAAGCTAAAGAATTATGCCTTCTTACGTATATTCATAAATACACACAGGTTATTTTTATAAAGTTTCATCAACATTCGTTCAATAGTTTATGCGTGAGAGAGAATAACAATCCATCTATTCTCATAAACTTTCCCATTGATAACAATAAGGTTAGAATGAAGAAAGGAACATTGTTTCTTGTATCATAACTGTTGAAGTTCAGGCTCATCAGCGATGTAGAACTACATCAAGAGTCATGAGAGAAGTCGCTTAGCAAAATGTAAATCATTGGCACACGCCCAAAGGATGTTTCAGCTAAATGTGACTTTGTAGACTCGATCTTCAAAAAGTTGGGAAAAGCAAAATAGTTTTCCGTGAGACCAAGGCTATAGGGGCTGGGAAGAATTGAGATTATATTCTAATATAATTATTATATCATTACTAGATTCCTATATATCGTCATTTATCGTTGTAAGATTGTTATGTGTATAACATATTTTTATTTATTGTTTTGTATTAGGCTTACGTTTCCTTTAAAAGAAAATGGTTTATTGTTTCCTAAAAACTATGTCTTATGTGCATCTATTGTAGGCTATCCTTAATTATTTAACAACCAATTTTATATTATCTTTATTAGATTTTATCGAATTGGTTATCTATACTAATATTATAAAGAGGTAAAGTTTGAGAGTTTGTGACGTTGTGATGTTGTGACGTTGTAGGGGGTAATCTCAGGAACTACTGGTCCGATTTTAATAATTCTTTCAGTGTTATATAGCTCATTCATCGAGAATGGTTATAGGATATATATCATTACGCTACGGCCAATAGGAGCGGAGCACAGATAAAAATGTTTCAAAATCGGGATGTTTTTCCTTTTGAGAACTGCTGCGTGTTAGTGTATCTACTCCACGCGAACGAAGTCGCGGACAGGGGCTAGTACTCTATAATAACGTATAATAACACATTTATGTGATAAAATGAAAGCGTAATGGTACGAATTGCGGTATTATTATATTGGAAGTTTTAACGTTCAAAAGTGCCTCCTTAGGGCCTAAAATGACTAAAATATTTTTTGATTATGATTTTGAAAATTCTAGATTTTTTTTTTTTGGAGATCAACCCTGACAAACAGTTTTAAACCCACCTTTATGATTCTTAGATTTTTATTAGATATATAAATAAAAAAGTACCAGGGCTACCGAGCCTAGCTCGGTTCTTTAAAAAACATTTTTAAATTAAAATAAACTGTTAGGTTTGCCTTATAAAATAAACACATTTTCACAAAAAATAAATATATGTATCTCTTTTGCTGTCACTCTGATTCGAACTGGGGTTACACGGATTTTCAAAGCAACAAATTTAACTTTATATTTTTTCATTGCTTGAAAACTCAGTTAAAAAAGTTTCTATGAATAAAATCTAGCTAGATCGATTTATCGTCCCCGAAACTACCTACATACTAAGTTTCACGTAAACCGCAGACGCCGTTTCCAAGATCCTCAATATATAGAAATATAAAAATATATAAGAATTGCTCGTTTAAAGGTATTAGATAGATAGATAAATATTTATTTCGGTAAACAATGGGTCTTAATTACGTAAGATATTATCCAGTAAAATTATGTTGCGGTGACTGTAAAAACCAATAAAGCGAAAGTATATTGTTACTTCGGCAAAAAATCCAAGAAGAACTACAACAACGAACTGACGCTAACTCATCGTAACTGACATTGGGTTATATATTCCACTCAAGAATTAATATATGATGAAATAAAGTTGGTTGATATGGATAAAACATATATAAGTGAAGATGGATTAGAGGTTGATTGGCGTGAGCTTTTGCCATTAACCTGAGCTTGTGGTGACGGACGACATCGTGATAAAACTATATTATATTGGTAGGGCTTTCTATAGTGTCTTACTTACCCTTAACATAAAAATTGTATGCTACATCAAGAGTAGTTGTATTAAGGAGTCAGTCTCATTTCTAGGTTTGGCCAATTTTATTGATGTAGCCTTTTTTTACGCCGCACTATGGGACTAACTATTCTACAGCTACTTAATACCTATAGAGGCTTGGTGAAATTGAGGATGGTCTAGCCAGACGGGCATTAGGAAAAGCTTTAACAGAATTTTTAAAATTATTTTAATACAACAATTTTAATGAGAACTTTAATAAAATAATTTTCTTTAACTTTGGAATTATCTCATTTATTTTCATATCACAAATAGCTAAGCCTTAAGCGTCGGCTGTGGTAGCAAATTTTAGTCTATACTGAAAAGGTAAAACTATGATTATATAAAGTTTATAATAGCTTTCAAAAGTTATATTGTTAGACTAAAACTGGAGTGCCTGCGTAATAACTTCTCACTTGTGTCGTTTACAGAAAGTCAAACAAAAATTCAATTTGATGTTTATGAGAAAAGTTTTCCAAAGTATTTGTCTCGTCACCGAGGCTTATAGTTTATTTTAAATGTTTTCATTACAAGCATTAATTATATGGATTCTGTAAAACTGAATTTTATTTAATAATATATATTTATATCAAAGTAAAATTTTGGATGTTCCAGAAGTAAATTCTTAGATATACACGAATGAACAATTTTAAGCTCACAAGAAAAAGTATTTTTAAATTCTGTAAAAACTTACATTTTAGAGAACCAAATCCCAACTTATATTACAAAAACGAATGTGAGTTTATTTGTTCATTTTCACGCTTTAATTACTTAACCGACCGATCGTCGTGACATTTCACATACGCTTTGTCGGAGTTACAGAAAAAAAAAACATATTGTATCTATTATCCAGATTAAAGTATTATTCCCAAGCGTCGAATCTATGTTAACGCGAGCGATACCACGAGCAAAAACTAGTAGACAACATTGTTTTAAGCAAGCAAAAACTAGTAGACCACATTGATTAAGTAGGCAAAATCTGGTAGACAACATTGTTTAAGCAAGTAAAAACTAGTAGATAACATTATTTAAGCAAGCAAAAACTAGCAGACAAGATTGTTTAAGTAGGCAAAAAGTAGTAGACGACATTGTTTAAGCAAGCAAAAACTAGTATAACAGATTATTTAAGTAGGGAAAAATTAGTAGTCAACATTGTTTAAGCAGGAAAAAACTAGTACACGACATTGTTTAAGCAGGAAAAAACTAGTAGACAACATTGTTTAAGCAGGCAAAAACTACTAGAAAACATTGTGTAGGCAAGCAAAAACTACTAGACAACATTGTTTAAGCAAGCAAAAACTAG
>JACEII010000009.1:6103270-6114537 GCA_014332785.1 Antheraea mylitta
AGCAAGCAAAAACTAGTACACAACATTGTTTAAGCCAGCAAAAACTAGTACACAACATTGTTTAAGCCAGCAAAAACTATTAGACAACATTGTTTAAGCAAGCAAAAACTATTACACAACATTGTTTAACCAAGCAAAAACTACTAACAACATTGTTTAAGCAAGCAAACTAAAGTAATCTATGCATATCAAAATGGACTTTAGTAGCTTTATCTGTAATAATAATATAAAGTTCTATCATGCAGAAAAAAATCACATTCTCAAGAGATAGATCTTTACGCTAATGTAAGCGACTTCGTGGACTAAAACTAGGTTATAATATTGGTAAGGATCCAACAATAACAGGATGAAATTCCTGATTTTAATTTTAAGTGTCTACGTGTCAACTATTTAAAATCCATGTTTCATTTCTCAATAATTCCTTAAGAAACCGATTCGCCTTCGTAATCTGAAACTGTTATAATTAATCATGGAGATATAAAGTTTTCTACACCCGAACGAGCTTGTTTTCAAACCGACGGACTAAAGACGGGTAAATCGAGTTTTGATTAAGCTTAACCGTGGGGGTGAGTTAACGTAGCCGGTGGCGATAGCATGTTATGAACACTCGTTTGTTACATCCTAATTTTAATATATAATTCAGTTAAGAATTAATTTTCATATATTAAGGCTCGCCTCGCAATCAGCTTTACCCGTCAATCCTAACCGGTAATTAGGTAACTGTTTGTGAATTTGTAATTGTCGGTTCTACGTACTGGGTTTCCTTACACGTATATCTGAGTTAATTAATTCTATTATTTTGTATTAATAACGCAATTAGTGAAACTGAACAAAAGTAAATCAATGAATGAGTAAATATTTCATAGTAAGTATTTACTTCCTAATAAAGCACTTTGTGAAAGTAATTTTGGTTAATTACGGAAGTAACTGTATATAACTCACTATCAAAACTTTTTCGATGATTCCTCGAACAGTAGTAGTAGGATTAGACGATTTTACGCATCGTAACTTTAATGAATACATATAATTATAATAATGTTTGCTTTTGCCCGGGGTTTCGCTCACGTTAAAATTGATTTGATCTATCCTTCGGGAATAGTACTTTTTCTCGATGTATTGTATTTTATACCCTTTATGGCGTGAATGCTAAATTTTGTCACAATCGTTTGAGTACTTGAACAATGCAAGCGTAATAAACAAACTCGCATTACTTTTTATACTATTAGTTAAGATTATAAAACTCAATGGACTATTTTTTTGACGCGTTAATTTTTGCAAGTATCAGTAAGATTTTAAATATCGTCTTTGCATTCCATTCATTGAAAAAGGTTATACACGCTAAGATCACGTTATGACTCTTGGGAATGGAACGAATAGAATAATTGTTAAAAACCTCTTTGCACTTAGTAATTCGTGTCTAAATAAAAGAAGTATTCTATGTTAGTATCACTCGAAAAAAAGGCTATGAAAGTAGAAGCATACAAATCAACAAATCTATTATGTTATAGTTTAACTAGCTGTGCTCACGACTTTGTCCGCGTGGAAACGTATGTAAAAACAGTAATTAATAATCTGACTGTATTTAATTCCAGTCCATTTAATTAACTACTTTTCACTCGTACTTATGCCGCGACATCATTAAAATTACAATAGTTTTTGATAGAGTAAACCGATTTTAATGACACAAAGAATTAGTTACTCCTTAGGATATGCTTTATGATTTTATTGAGGTTTTATTGTGAACTCAGTACTTTAACAGTGATGTATGATCATACAAACAGACAGACAGACAGACTTTTCTAAAAATGATTGAAATATATTCTATTACTTATTCCCAGAAAGCTGCAACATTTTTTTCCTCGAAAATCGAAAAAGTACAGACACGTTGGATTTACGTTCCTATTATATGTATAGATGTAATCCTTTGATTGACTAGCAGTAAAAAAAGCTGAACTTAAAATAATTATAAGTTTTCCATAACAATTATCCCCTACATTTTTTTTTCAGTAATTGTTTTGTTCTGCACACTCTTGGTCCGCACCTTTTTTGCTTTCACTTATTTTTGATTGTCTGCGTGAAAAATCGTATCTGTGAGTAACTATTGCGTGTTTTTTATTTATTTTAAATTAAATATTTACTATTTTAGTGTGGATTTTTTAGTGATGTTATTGCCTTTATGACGGTTTTATTATGATCGTTTATGGCCATTTTTAGATTATAATCCACAATGTTCCGCCCCGGAGCGCTCACGGCTCGATGGATGAACCTACTAACCGCGTCGTCAGTCACGTCGGTGTAGTAGACACAGATGTCAGTGTGCCTGGATATTGCCACTATAGCTATCCCTTACATTTAAAATTATTGTTCACAAAGGTGAATTATATTATCACTAATATTATGAGCTCGAATGAGTGTTTGCAACGGTATTTTAACTTAAGTTACACTTTAATTACTCAACCGATTATCATTAATTTTTTGCATACACGTTGTCAAGTGTATAGAAAAGGATATAAAATACCCTTTTAAAAATTATTCCCGAGGGATAGGTCAAATCTAAGTTAACGCGAGCGAAGTCGCGAGCAAAAGCTAGTACAATATGACTAAGTGTTATAGTTAAGGCACTGTAAATATTGTAACGTTTATAACAGAAAAAGCTTCTGAAACGATAAGTATATAATAATGGATATGCATAAACCTATTAAAAATGTAGGTCTAGAAACTGTGCCATTGTGAATTACGAATTTAAGCGCATCGCTGATCGATATCGCTCAATTATTCACGTTATTCGATTTCTATGACCTATATTTATATATAAACACTAACCGTTGCAATATTTATTAGTTATTTAATTTTCACACATAACTACGGGAAAGTATTGACTACCTTTCAAATTAAGCTATTGTACTTGGTACATTGGCTGATAGTTTTTTGAAATCTATACTAATATTATAACGGTGCATTTAGTACGAAACCTTTTTAAAGCAAGTATTTGATACATATTTCACTTTTTTGTAATAACACTGATAAAGTAATAATAGGCGACAAATTATGGATACACTTTCGCTAAAACGTTTCGGAACAAGTTTCTTTCCAGGCTCAAATTTTTAAGCTTTTTTTTTTCCGAATTGTCTACGCTATTGACCCAGCAAGGTCTTAACAGCTTCACCGGACTACTAAGGCGAGCGCTTAAGCCGATTTCATTATGGCAACCAGCTCAAGGGTGCACGGCACTCCTCGGTTTGGCTGTTGCCTGTTGCATGCAAAATCGCGACCTATCTCAGCTAACCTAGCTAACTATTCATATGTGTATGAGTTGTTGAAACGTATATGTGTACCAAGCATACACGCCTCAACAACTCCTCTATATATTTATTATCGGAAAATTGAGAGTTTTTCAGTTCGATAAGGGAAAATAGTAAACCCTTCCACCTTCATGTGTAAGCGTGTAGGCGTGCACGTGTGTGGGGGTGATCGTGTAGTGTTGTAGCAGTGATGTATATTTGTGTGTCACCGTATCGCGCAAGCAAAGCACTCAAGGGCTCCCTACCGAGGGGTCGAACCTAAGCTTGAGCCACTGCCGTGGGAGGCCTAATCGGGTGTGCGGGAGCGAAATTAACCCCCAGACCACGGCGGCGTGATCTGTGGTTACGCGGGCGTGGGCGTGAGCACGCTCTGTTTTGAGGGACAGGCTGGTATTGATCGTTCGCTGACGTGATTAAATCAGGAGGATCGGTAAAAATGCATCGCGGACGTCTTTTATAACGCGCAGCGTTAGTTACGAAATTTTTAAGCGCTTCGTCACTAACGTAAGGTTTAGCGAGACAATAGTTTGTAACGAGTAAAAAAGTTACTAAATGATTCAGTATAAGAAATGTGATTGGAATTTATATTTGTTATAAATCTATATAACACCTGTATTGATATATTTACAACTAGCCTCTGCCCACAACTTCGTTCGCGTGGACATAGTTAATTTGGGATAACTAATATGCAGCGAAAGCTCTCAAGAAGAAAAAACACCCCGATTTTAAAACATTCTTCATTGTTGCTCTGCTCCTATTGGTCTTAGCGTGATGATATATAGCCTATAACCATCCTCGATAAATGAGCTATATAACAATGAAACAATTTTTCAAATCGGACCGGTAGTTCCTGAGATTACCCCATACAACGTCACAATTCAAAACGTCACAAACTCACAGACTTTATCTCTTTATAATATTAGTATAGATATATGTCACCTTTATTTTAACGAAGACAAGAATCTTCATTAGCCACTGTTATAATAAGACGTTTTCACTTATATTTCCTTGTTCCGTTCGGGACATATTTTTTACTTAATGATATAAATTGTCGTTCGAATATTTGCAATTAATGTTAGGGCATCTTAATTAAATAAGATAGAAGATCAACTAATTTTTTTTTTATTTTAAAGTAAAAAAAAAAACAATGGTATAGCACGAACACGAAACCATATGAGGTAATGAGCAAAGACCCTGTAACTAATGTATGTAAATGTAATACAGCCAAGATAAGAAATTTTTACTTAGCAAATTGACATTTGATAAACATTTAATGAAAATATTTTTCCTTTGTACCTTATTATAGTATTGAGGATGAAGGAAATATTTTTAGTCTATTTACTAGTAGAGTAACAAGAAAATCTGCTTTCGTATATAATTACATATTATAAAACAATGTCCCATACCGCGTCTGTTTGTCTGTTCGTGATAAACTCCAAAACTACCGAACGAATTTCCACATGGTTTTCACCAATAGATAAAGTGATTCATGTGGAAGGTTTAAGTACATAATTTGTCAAATTTTTTTTACTGGTCGGGGTGGGACAACGTCCTTTATATAATATATGTAAGATTAGTTTTAATTCTTTTTTGGATAGGTTATATATTTTGGCGAGCATGTAGCTCAAGTAGTTTGACAAATTTTAAAATATAAAATCTTGTCTCAATGCTTCTGGTTCGTACCACATTGGTTTGTGTAACTCCTTATTGTTTTACCTCCCCACGATGGGAACTTTGAAACGATTTTCCGGTAACTGCATTACGTTGAAGTGTCACCGTGTCTTTATTTTTGATATCTATTCACTCCTTGAATATTTCTTCAAATACATTGATCGATTCGGTTCTTATCCGTCGGTACGTTACACAGAAACACCGATACTGAGGGTGTCTGTTCAAAGCCCCCTTGCGGTACGGTTGCGGGTTAGGGACCTCTGTAGAAAGTAGGTCGGACGACACCCTCCCCCTTGTCGCTTTCACTAGATACGGGATATAGCTTAATTTTATTGCGTTACGTTCGATCGCTCTTTATTCGTTGTACCTTATTTGATAAGAAGCAAATAATTCAATTATAGTTTCTGTCTGAATTGTTAAGTTAATAATGATAAGTTAACCGTAGAGGAGGAAAATTTATGTAACGCAAATGAACCATTATCATACGCTTTACGTATGTTTATTGTTGTTTAAAAGTGTCATAATACTGTTAAGTCGCAGTTTTTCATTTTCATCTTTTTTTTATTTATTAGTAAACTTTTATACTTTATAGGTTAGTCTTAAGGTGGACTTAGAAAAAAATTTATACCATCAAAAACAAAACTTGTAAAAAAGACAAAGTCTCCTAATCAGATCTTCTACCGTAAACAATTGTGAGATTCATGTAATACAAAGTCGGTTACTGTATTGAGTCCCTTACTTAAGGAACCTTCTGTTTTAAGATTTTACATAATTAGCTAACCTAACAACATCTTGCAGTGGCCATATGAATATTTTTTTTTTACTTTATTTTTGGCAATCAATCTTTCCGATTATTACTGCCATTGTCACGTAGTTAATAATATCACAAGCGTCGTTCGATCATTTCAATATTAAGCATCAGGTAAAACAATATTCTAACAAGATGATGGATCCCTTGCTAGAACCTTCCAAGAAGTTTTTGTGGCATCTCAGAATTTCATGCTCCGCGGTATTTTTTCCATTCACTTCACTTATGCACAATAAACTAACTATATTACGTAAAACACCACCAAATTTACACAATATAGAGTCAAATAACACAAGATTATGAATAAAATATAAAATCCACTACATAACAGACTGAAATCCCGCCAAAAACCCCCCATATGAATATTGAAAATGTTTAATCTTGAAATGGCCTTCTAATTTCATACACAACTTAGTTATAAGGAGTCGAAATGGACTAAACTGCTTCAAGAAAAGGATAGTACAAGCCGTGCCGCTTTTTTGCTCGAATTGGCAGGGGCACTGTCGTGTACCTATATTACCATGCTATGATTTTATCATGCTGTTTTCCTCGATAGAAAGCTCCGACTTCTTTGTAAGGGATTCGCACCAACATCCAATGACGCGGTATCCGAACACATTAACCACTGAGCGATTACCTCTTCAAAATTGAATATTTTTAAAACTACCATTTATATCTACTTACTATATAAAATAAAACGGGTTGCGGACTACTTATTATTTACTTTTAATTTATTTCATTTAATTTTGAAACTCTTAAGAAAACTAACGGGTAAAAAATACGTATTTAAACATGACCAAAGAATGAATTATTGCAAGTTGTTACGTGCGACCTATATTTACTTCATCGCGGAAAATTTAACGAATGTCCACAGCGAGTTTACAGGCAAATATATTTACACGTCGTAAAATTCTGCAGTCATGCATTACAAGTATTGACAGACGCTGCTGTTTGTTCGTATGTCATCTGATTTTATTGTTAAGTTGTGAAATAAAAGAGGCATCATATTTTAAAAAAAAGTGCCTACCATCGCCTTAATTTCACCGGTCTTTTTAATTTGTTGGTTTGGATTTCGGCAATTTAATCTCACGAATGGTTAACAAACTATTTATTATTAATAGAAGTAACTATCAGACATGTAATTCATCTAACGTTAAGTAGTGATTGCGACATGCGGTTATACATGTCTCAGTCATCAGCACTCTTAACCTATCTAACCTATTCGTTGTTGGCTATTTAATTATTATATATATCATTATATATTAATACGAGAAGAAAAAAAATTGTACCCCTTTTTAACCGATTCTGCGTTAACGGGAGAACTTGAAATTTGGCATAGTTAAAGTTTATATGGCGGAGAATGGCAGAAAGATATTTATTTGATATAAAATGCATTAGAAGTACATTAAATTAATTAAAATAAGAATTACTCACACTATTGCTTGAATTTTAGACGTCAAATACACACATGTAAATGAAAAATATAGTTTGACAGCCGTCAATAATTACGAAGTTCAAAAGAGGTTGTGAAGGAGGTTACTATGCTCGATTGAATGTATTTTTTAACTCTTACGTTCCAATTACAATTTTTCATCTTACATTCAACAATGATATTATAAAATATAACTATTATTGTAATGTTTATTATTTTTTATGGTGTACTGACTTCTAAAACTTTAACTATGCCAAATCTCGCGTTCGTCCGTTCGCGCAATTCGCTTAAAAAGGGGTACAAAGCTTCGTTTCACGTATTGATATATAGATATGATTGTATTGTATGTATTAAGATATAATATAAAAAATGTTTAGTTCACAGTGAATGCATATTGTGGGTTGTTGGAGCGATAACCACATTTATTTACTCATATTTTCTCGAAAAAATCTAATTTCTTAAATTACATATATACAATACAATTTCGTACATTTTTACGTACATACTCAGGTTACACGATTTCACTACCGATTCTAAACACTCTAATTCCTTAATGTACACCGTTATGACAACAAATCTAACACTGACATTGCAAAGAGTTTAGAAAATATTTAACTAAACAAGCAATTGTTACAAAGTATATTCCACTCGATAATAAAATGGACATTATTGTAATTTAAATAAAGCACAAACTCGTAAAACTAACCTCTATACATGTATTCGTATGTAGATGTATTGATTTACATAAAGAAGTACAAAACAATACACAAAATCTCTAACCCCAAACAGATTAACGGACCTCATTCTGTTGTAGATAAAATTAAAATAAAAGCTAAAAGTCATATGTGATTACCAACTTTATCAATTGACATGGCAGCCGCCTAACGTTATAAGCATGTAAAATTGACAAACTAAAATTATATTTTAGGCGTGTTTTGGTGTTTTTTTATCCCATTTGATACAGTGATTAGAGCAATTAGGTAAGTTAATATTTTTAACTACTAATGTACATTTATAGTTATTAATGATTGTTAGCTTATATTGACAGAGTTTCGATACCGAATTGGAATCAATCGTATCTAAGACTAAAGCACAGAATAATAATGCTCCTAGCGGAGTGCCTGGCTAAGTCAAAGAACAAAAAAAATAATTCCTAGCGGAGTGCCTGGCTAAGGCTAATAAAGCACAGACCAATAATACTCCTAGCGGGACTAAAGACTATGACTTTTGACTACCCCGTCATGTACAGTTCTTTTACAGTTCTTCATCGACAATCTTTGTGGTCGCTCTAATATAGTCGTAAGTTCCAGCTTTCGCGTATCATAACCAAGAATTAATAGTCAATACAATTAAAATAATAGCATAGAAATATAAAATTGGCATTTCATTATCATTAGGTTGCTTCAATGTTATAAATATCATATAATATGTATTCATTCTTAAATTTGCTACAGTGGTATTTATACCTAAAGTTCTGGCATTTTTTCAAAAGCAGTCATACTTTTTGGAACGGAATTTATAATTTTTTAGTTTGGTTTGTCAAGTCTAGCTACTAAATCTGTGCAAGTCTTAAAGTTCTGTTGACATATTGGAAAATATAGGAGTAAGTATGTGGATAAGGGCTTTTATCTGAAATGTATAGACTCATATACGAGTACATTATGTAACCGACTTAGAGGGTATTTGTAATTTTATACGCGTACTACTTGTATCGTCTACGAAACGTCGACGGTGATCTAGGCCACAGCTGAAGGTTGTTTCTGTTAGGTTATAAGTTAGAATTAATGTCAGACACGAGAACAATCGAAGAGGTCAAGTTTGTCCCAGACCTTTTAGTTAGTTTTGAGTTTCTACGAATAATGAAAATTAGCTCTTAAACTTGATAGCTTATTAATTTCCATTTTAAAACCATTATTTACTTTATAAGTAGTTATGTCATGAATATAGTTTACGATTTTAGAATATTTGTATGTTTGTTAGTGTATATAGTTATTTGTGAATAAGGTAGCGTTTACAGTACTTTTTTATGTTAAACAATATACACACTTCAAATAAAACTAAATCCAATTTTAGACATTCCTAATATTTTACGTCATTTTTGAAGATCTTTAAATTTTTTACATGTAAATTATGAAGTTTATAAAAAAAAACAAAATCTTATAAACGGCAACATTTAAACTCGGTCTCGGTGTATAAAAACTGGAAATTAAAAAATAAATAAACATGTTAATGAACGATTAAAATTGAATTTAGCTCATTCTGAAATGTAACATATCAATCTATAATGTCATAAGTCTATCTTTATTTTCTCAGTGATCTTAGTAGTATGGCGAGGTTCACCACCTAGCTTAAAAGTGTTAAAAACTTTAATGAAATATTCCATCTACTAAAGGAAGTAACTTTAATTGCAAATGTCTGTTTCAGTTACCTAATGAATCTTATATATTGTCTAATACTTATATTTTTTAATCATATCCGTATTCTCTGCCTCTCTTTTTTATTCTCTGCATTTCACTTTATGTTTTTTTACATTAAATAATGTGTGGAATATGGTATGCGGTTACTAGTAATATAAGTCGACACAAAAAACATATTAAAAATGATCTGGCACTTAATGCGAGTTGAAATGTCGGCATAGACGTGAAAACGTTGTCCATAAATATTGAAGTGGAAAGCTTTAGCCGTGTTGAGAGATAAAAAAAATGGGTGAGGGAAACTCCTGGGCTCGCGTCACCGATGACCTTTACATGCTTGTGATGCGTCACCGATGACTGCGACATGATCCGAACGTATTAAGCTTGTGCAGCCCATCATATATTTGATCAATGAACAAATTGTGTATAATTATTGCTAGAAGTGCTAGTAAATGTGAAAATGTTTGAGACTAATGTTTCTTGACTGATGACTTCGGTTTACAAATTATGAAATTTAAATAATGTACACTGTACAACAAGAACACAGTTAGTCCATTATTTTGAGATTTTTCTTCAGTCTTTTTTTTCTCGAACTGACTACGCAATTACCTAGCAAGGTTTTAACAGCTTCATCGAACTACAAATTTTCTTCTGTCGGCGATCCTTATAACTAGAATATTGCCTAGAGTTTTTCTTATCTAAACTTAATAAAAATTATATTCATTGTAGGACTAGATTTAAAAAATGTCCGAATTGTTAGGTATACATATATGCTATATAAGTTACAAAATATAGTATTTTTTCCTTTGATTATAGTTATAAAACGATTAAGCCTCAAAACACACAGATAGTAATATAAAAAAACATGAAATTTTAGAGGTTTTTTTTTTTCTAAACTTGTTGTTTTTGCAAAAGGGTAATTTGGAATTGGTAAAAGAAACGGAGAGAAGACTGATCGCAATTTGATACGATTTAGTACTAACTCCTTTGACGTGTTGCATGGGCGTAATGTTAAGACACCAAGATTTGTTAGTCCTGATATAGCTATATATATACAAGTCAGAGTGAAAGTCGTGGTTATTTAAAAAAGATTTAGATGCTACCTGCAGAGAGTCCGTTGAATGTCTTGAGATTAGCAATAACATGTTTGACAAAAATTAAAAAATTTCGTGGTTTGATATTAGATATTCGTCATGTACAATATCTAACGCGCTCCCATTTTAAAATAGGTGTCGTTCAACTCATTTGACGTGTAATTATTTTCATTTCCGAGTCCCAGTTTTCCGAAAGTGCTCGTTTTGACGACATTTTTTATCACTCGAGACCTTAATTTATGATGTTTTCGCGACCTTAATTAATTTAGTTTTCGGACGGCTGTTTGTTGGGAAATGTGTGTAGCTAAGTCATTGTTCTGTGCCCCTCTAATGTAGGTCAGATGTCGTTACTTCAAAGTAGATGAGTTTTGTTTCTTAGACGTACGTTGTCTAAGAGGGTTGTATTGGTTTGCTAAGTATGACAGTGTAACTTTGTTATGTAGTAGGTAAAAAAGGGCTGAGTATAATTTATATGTATATTTATAATTTTATTTTTTACTGATTCCGATATCTTTCGTATTGGTAAATGAATATAACTGTTATATT
>JACEII010000009.1:6114547-6178562 GCA_014332785.1 Antheraea mylitta
TCATCTTAAATCATATAGAGAATATTTTTGTATATTGTGCGCGAAATCTATACCTATCTTCTTCTATATCTATATATATATATATATAAATGTAATTCTAACGTGTCTGTATTTTTACGATTTTCATGGAAAAAATTGTTGCAGGGTCTAGAAATAAGTAATAGAACAAGTTTCAATTATTTTTAGAAATGTCTGTCTGTCTGTCTGTTTCTATGACCACGCATCACTGCTGTAAAGTACTGAGTTTGCAATAAAATCATAAAGCATCAGGGTTAGCTATTTTTTTGTTTCATTAAGATTGGGTCCACTTTATCAAAAGTTATTGTCATTTGACTGACGACTGGAGTTAAGTACGAGAGAAGAGTAGTAACCTATACTAATATTATAAAGCTGCAGGGTTTGTTTGTTTAGTAGGTTGAACGCGCTAATCTTAGGAACTGTTGGTCCAATTTTAAAAATTTTTTGAAGTGTTAGATTGCTTATTTATTGAAGAAGTCTGTAGGTTTATCATCACACTAGGACCAATAGAAGTGAAGCACCAATGAAGTATGTTTCAAAATCGTTCTTTTTTCTTCTGAGAGCTTCCGTTGCGTGTTAGTGTTAGCCTAAAGTAATTATTCCACGCGATCGAAGAATGAAACAGTTAAAAACATCTCTCTCATCTGTTTGTCAGTTAATTTTCTTCAATTTTGGTTGTTTTGTAGGTATTGACGAGCTTTAGTGTTATCATTAAAAAAATGGATTTTTGGAAATTGGGTTAGAATTCAATCTAACTTCAATCTTTTCTTTATGGTTGGACTTTGACCAGTCCACGAGAATTCGTCAGAAAACGATTAATCGTTGTTTCTTCTCGATTGTACGTTGAAATAACTTACATATTGTTGTTCATGTCTGTAACTTGACATCCACATAAATTATATATCTTTCTCGAGGATTATCGTTTGAAAACGCTAAATGTATAAACTGAAATGCGAGTTTTTATGTGTTTTTTTTTTTAATTGGCTGTTTATAACCAATATAACCGATTTTATATCCTTTTTATGAATTTAGTAGTACAGAAATGGTTTATTGTTATTTACGTCGGTTACAAATAAACATAGTGTTCAACTTTTATGTATCTGATAGGCTCTATATAATATTTTTTTAACGGTTTTGTAAGACCAACTTCTTTGATCACTAATACTACGGAAAATTATATAAATTTAACCTTTTTAGAAGATAATCAACAATTTTAGAAAAGTTTGATAGTGATAGGTTTATAGGGTTAGTAGTGTGTAGTGTGTGTAGTGTAGTGTGTAGTAGTTGTAAGGTGATATTCGATAACTATTAAATTTATTTAATTGATACATTTAACTTAGGCTTGTACGAAAGAATAATTCAGATGTCATATGAAAATGTAAAAATATCGATAACCAAAGGCAAATGACCCGTCACTTATTTTCTTCGTAATAGTAATTCTTCAATAATCTATGCTGTATAAGTATATCGTATAAATGTATCTTGAAAAATAAATTAGTATTTATTAACGCAATGTATCTCACAGAAAAAATATTATTAGATATAGGCCAAATACAGTGACATATCTTTGTGCCCAATTTGATATCTAGAAGATATTTCTTTAACATTTTCTTTATATAATATACCTTCGGAGTGTATAATAAATGTTCCAAAACACAGTTAATATGTACACACAATATTATAGGTTAATTCTATTTATGTAATCGGTACTCACAGAGGCTTCATCGAATGAAATGATGAGAAGTGTTCGAAATGAAATAAAAATACAATGTAACTTATTGTTTGTATACATACATACGTTTGTTGGAATAAAATGATTTATTTCGTCATTTAAATAATACTACAGTTCATTTATCATTCGTACATTTCAAAGGAAACCTTTACTCGTTTCCTTTATAGCAAAAATACAAATTCAATGAACAATGCACAAACATAATGTTAAGTAAACGCTGGGCCCGAAGTGGTGCGACCGTTTCAAGGAAATGGGACGGGGCTAGGGGTATTATGCGTTGTAAAAATATTATAATAGATTGAAGACGGTTTCTAAATAAGGTCAACAGTAGTAACTGTAAAGTAGGGAACTTAAAAGATGCCATATGTAATGTCGTAACTTTGTTCTGTGTTTACTAGAAGGTTATATGTAATCCATTTTGTAGCATAATTTTGCTTAAATACCGACGTTTATTCTGTTTTTTCTATTTCTGTTATATAGAAAAAAGAATTGATTTTTTGTTCTAATGAATAATCTCATAACTTAATCGATTAAAAACATACTTATCTATAGAAAGTTCAAATAACAGAGAATAAAATCGGTTTTAATTTATTTACAAAGTCTACAGCTAGTTCTTTATTAAATGAAGTCTGACTACAGCTTATTGGTTGTGTCTTATGCAAAAAATGTTTGTATTTTTAGGTTGAAAAAATTTATTAATTTCATATATATTATCACTCACACTTGAGTTCATTATATATTTATTAGGTAGATGACATAAAGTATAAATAATTATAACATTTTAAGATATGGATCGATTCGTTTGTTGATAGGAAGAACTCTATCGAATATATTTTATAGTGACATATTGAATGGTTGTATTTTGTTTAGTTTTGTTTTAGCCACTAATTAGATCTTATTAGTTGTTGGATAGTAATTATCTATCAGTTACAATAGTATAAGAACAATATTGTCTAACTAATATTAGGTGAGTGCATAATATTTGTAGGATACTTAAAATGTCGCACAACTTAACTTTATACGCAGAAACAACTAATATTATGACTTAAGTATAACACTGCAGGCAAATGTAATCTGATATCGTTTAAATATTTTGCTTTACTTAAAATTTAACATTTTTTGAGCTAACCCTACTAAAGCTCAATCATAGATTAGCATAGAAAGAAGGTGCAAATAATATGCATAGGAATAACTAAAGACAACATGCGCTAACATCTCCCTAGTTGTTTTTTTTCAGTCGGATACAACGCTACATATTGTAGGGTGGAGTGCATCGACCTCTGCAAACAGAAACTTGCAACCGTCGAATGAGAGAACATTTTTCTCGCAAGTATCGTGAACGTGAAAATGTAAGAATATTCCTTTGTTGCAGAGGATTTTATTTTTCTGAATGTTTACGTAGTTCGTTGTTATTCATTTCGTGAATGTAACAAAATACAATGGCAATAAAAACAATTGTTATAACAGCTATCTGATAAATTTAACATTTCATTATTCATATGATATGTTGTTATTGCGTTCAAATAGAAAATCTTTATTATTCTTAGACAAATACGGTTCGTGTATTATAAAAATAGTTTTAAACGCAAATAAATAGATAGATACCGAGTGTATCAATTCTATATTGTCTATACAATTATAATAAAAGTATATGGGCTTATTGTTATTTTTATTTGTTTGAACGTGTTAATATTAAGAATAATCACTTTAAAATAATTTTTTTTTCCATTGTCTGTGTATGTTTGAGATGAGACAAAGATCTGTTTGGGCTCGGACGAGAACAAAGCTTTACCGAAAAACGCTGAACAGTGAATGCCTATGTCAGTGATGTACCACGCCACTCGAGTTACGTAAGAGTAGTGTTGTATAATTAAATAGTTTTCTTTGCAGCTTCGTTCGCGTTGCTATAGATTCAATCTATCCCGTGAGAAGAGTACATTTTTATTGGTTAAATAAATTAATATACTGTCTATAATTCTATGAGAAATTAAGCACTCAGAGTATGAGACTCTCTTGCGTCATAGGATTATATTTCAATAATCTCGAAGATTCTTGTACCTATATTAGGATATAATTATCGTCTTTCTGAACATTGAAAGTATTTCTGCTATACCAGAAAAAATCTATTTCTTATTAGTCACTAATTAGTATCTACAATCTTAATCTTCATAAACGTAATTTTGTTATTTCAAGGAACTAAGTGTTATATCAGGAATTAATTATGGTTTATCTATCACTTAAATCCTAAACTGTTCTTACAGATTTTAATTTATTTCTGTTAATGACCGTAATGGTATGGAACTGGATGTTGGTATACAAAAACCTAAGGTGCACACTTATCGTCTAAAAGTCGGCACATAAAAATGAGTGCATAATTTTGGATTATGCACTTATTTTAAATAGTCTCACGTCGCCTGTGTCTTTGTAAAAACAACTTTTAAAAAATTAGACAAGGTTGAATTTGCTATATTATAAGTTTATCACATACCTATAACGACGTATGTATATTGGTAAGTTTTTGCGTGACGGTTTTGAGCACTACTTTTATTCGAGGCTGTGCGTCTTGAGTTTTTATATGTCGATGGAACTGCATGTTACTTCCGAGCAAACAGAAATTAGCTTAAATAGCATTAATCGATCATTAATTTAACATAATAATTCATTCCTGGTATACATATATGTTTTAATAACTCATATAAGTGAGAATATGTAGCTTAGCTTAGATTAGCTCCTCCCCCGGGAAAGGGGTATCCATAAGGCATTTCCCTACGTAAAAAAAAGATAGGTCGCGAGTTGCATGAAACAGATAACAGCCCAAGCCGAGGTGTGCCGTGCACCCTTGAGCTAGATGGCCAAGTAAAATCGGCTAAGTGCCACAAGCGCTCGCCTTAGTAGTCCGGTGAAGCTGTTAAGACTTTCTTAGATCAACAGCGTAGTCAATTCGAAAAAAAAATTAAAAAATAATAATTCATTCATTTTTTATCCGTAAAACCATTCATACTAATAAATGTGTATAAATAATCAGTGAAAAAATAAATAATATTTTAATATCAGATCATCGATCATGATATTATTTGACGGAGGAAAATAGAATAAGGGAAAGAGTAAGAAAAACAATTTATTGCTGGGTAAAGGTCAGTGCTACGAATTACCTACTTACAGTATTACGTGATATTTTTGTCTTATTCCATAGGATATTTGGAACTCGATAGTTATGCATTACGAAATATGTGATACATTTTGTGGCATCTATTAAAGGCGAGTTTTCTGGAGACATGTTTTATTTTTAAATTGTAACATTTTTATTCATTCTAAATAAATATAGTAATAATGTTTTGTAGGTGGTAGAGCCACGCTAAAGCTATTAGTAGCTTCAGGATGAATGTATCGGCTCGCCCGCGGTAGTACTACCCTTTCACAGAAAACTGACGTTAAGTAACAGTGCTTGCACTGTTGTGTTGCGTTAGGTCAGTGAGAGTGCCGGAGGCCCACCTCTTCTCACCTTCTTCCTCTCCTCTTTCTTTCGTCTTCCACCTCTCCCAACACAGGCTGACAACGCACTTGCGACTCCCGTGGTGTTGCAAGTGTCTATGGACGGTAGTGATCACTTAACATCAGGTGACCTACCTGTTCGTTTGCCTCCTATAATATAAAAAAAATGTTCGTATATCGATTAGAAACAGCATAAATATTCAGCATTTCGTTTTCTAAGACGCCATTGACAGAATTATCATGTATTTAAAATTGAGTTGAGATCTCCTTATGGAGCTTATAAGCAACACAATTAATTATTGTGTAGCTGCACGCCCTAACGAAACGAAAGTACTAACAAAAAAAAACTAATATTAACTAAATTTTCCTTTTATAATACGAATATGTAATGAAAAAAAAATGGCCACTGAACGTTCAATCTATCAATATTTTTGAAGTTCCCTCTACTATCGTCGTTCTCATTCACTAACTTTATTTATACAAATATCTTCTTTCATATTAACTTTATCCTGTAAATTACAAACATAACAAAAAATAATTAGTCAAACATGTGTATCCGTTCTGAATTGATAGACTTACATACACTCAGCAATTATTCTTATGATTACATATAATAAAATAAGTCCTCTGCCACGTCGGTCTGTCTGTCTTTCTGTTTGCGATAAACTCAAAAACTACTGAAACGGATTTTCACGCGGTTTTCACCAGTAGATAGTGAGTGATTCATGGGGTTTTGGTTTAATTTTAATTTACAATTTGTCCTGGTTTTGTGTAAATTGGCTGAAATATACAGATAATCGTGGGAAATGAAGGAAGAAGACAAAACATGTTTGTTTCTGTTCCAGTGTATTCAAGATTGGTTTAGATTCACAATTATAACCGTTAGATGGTACAGTGCAGTCTGATTCTAGGATTTTTTTTTATTATTAGGCTGGGACAATGTCCGCCGGGCCCGCTAGTTAATATATACATTATCTGCCGTCAGCACGACCTTTTTATATCATAGTAGGCAAACGAACAGGTGGGTTACTTGATGTTAAGTGATCACGACCGTCCATAGACACTTGCAATAACAGGGGAGTCGCAAGTGCGTTGCCAGCCTGTGTTCGGGGATTTAGAAAGGGAAGATGAGAGGGGGAAGTTGAAGCGAGGTGGACCTCCAGCGTTCTCAGTGACCGAACGAAACGCAACAATGCATCACTCTTACTTCGCGTCGGCTTTCTATGAGAGTGTGACTACCCTGGGCGAGCCGACCCATTAATACTGAAACGAGTTATAGCTTCAGCGTGGCTCTACCACCTTAACTAACATCAGACTTGGATCAAAAGGGTTATTCTCATATTTACTATTTCGTCCCAATTGGATGTGTAATATGTTGCAAAATTCTTCTTCAGGTACTTTTGTAATGAAGCACGTTCAAAAATATACGATTCTGTGATATAGGGATTTATGGATATATATTTTTAATGGATTGTACTAATTTTTGATGGATAAATGCACCTTTGTTTATTAAATCTGTCTGCGTATTCGCTAGTATACACAATCTTTTCCAGATCATTCGGCCATTAGCGTGTTCAGTGGTTACCTTTAGCTTTTATGTCCTCGACGCTAAATAAATGGACCTGAACATAGGCATCGTTAAACAAAAGCTTAACTTTAGCTCGTTATTCAAACAAACTTCGCCTCTTTCGTGGTGTAAATTATGCTCCCTAAACCTGTAAGGCGTTCTCAGTTCATCAGACCTCGTCCCTTAGTTCATTCGATTTAATCAGAATCCTAAAATACACGTACCTACCATTATGGTCAGACAGAATAACCCATCGCATAGTTACGAAATTAATCCATTAACGTGATTGACTTTCATTAAGCTATGAACATGAATCAACATTTGGTAAATTGTTCTAACTCCTGAATGATAGTTTATTTATTGATTATTTATGATTTAGCATATTTTATTATAAATACTAGCTGACCCGCGCAACTTCGTTTGCATGAAATCGGTTACGTACCGATTGCAATTATATTTCCAAACTCAAAAAAACCTTAAAAAACCTAGCGCCCGATTACAGCGACTCCCACCGTATCCAATTGTGAAACCAAACGATTAAGGGACTCACTCAAACATATACCTAGTTGCTTTGGTTTAGTAAATGAGTTACGCGGTTTTGGAAGAAATTTCAATGAGGTGAACGTAGCGCCATTTAGCTTTCAGTAACATCAATAATTTGGATGTCATTCATACAATAGTAATACTAAAATTGCGAATAAAAACTGGGAGGGCGGGGTTATGAAGGTGAAAGATTAGGGTTATAGATATCTTTTGATGGCAAATAAATAAATATACAAAAAAGAAAAATTGTCGAAAAAATTGAAAAATAAAACTGGATAGGAATACCCTAATCACCTAGAGGTATAAAATATACTTTACAACCTAATCTCATACCTATTAAATATACATTTCAAATTTACACGGCAAAACCTCTGAATCGATCCCAATGCAATTGAATTTAAACGTAGTCTTATATTCGTAGATGGACATAATACACTTTCATAATGGTATATAAAATGCAATTAGAGTTGCCGAAATGCAGCAGCTAGTTCAAAATAAAAACCCTACGAGATAAATCAGATTCCTGACAAAAAGCTTTGGGCATGAAGTCTATGTATTCCTATAACTTACTTTTTATTTTTACGATATCACAAATTCACTTTCTGGAGAGAAAAAAGAGAACATCAATGCATACAGTTTCAGTGTTTACTGGCTAAAAAAAATTAAAAGCCTTTAAGCTGTCTAGACTACTCAAAAACTCTGAATACGCATTGTATTCTACTTTGTAATTCCTTTGAATGCATTCTTGTTAAGCTCTCAATTAAACCTTACGAAGCAGAACGGTACACTGGGCTGTTCTTGATTTCAATTTGCTATTTATAAATCTATTTAAAATGTTATTTGTTCTTTGATAAAAAATTTTAATGCAGATTCATCTACATATTTCATATTATACATTACATATTAATAGTCTAATTGGAAATAAAATATTTCGATCAAGTTGCAGTTGAATGAGTTTACGATTAGATTACCATCGGTGTTGTTACGAAAAAGTTAAATACGTATTAAATACTTGCTTTAAAAAGGTTTCGTACTAAATGTACCGCGCTCGCCCCAGACAAGTCTAACCTAACATAACCAAAGCGAGACAAAAGAGCAAGATGGCGAACATTTCGCGGGTAAACCAATAACCAAAAGTAACCTTTAGAGCATGTATTTAATACGTATTTAACTTTTTTGTAATAACAATAAGAATAACAACATATGTTCAAATACCCCTTTTTAATTTTAGCTATTCTCTAGCATATAAATCATCTGCATAAAGTAATATATGCATTTAATCGAATAGATTGTGATGACATTCATATTATTATGTGTATAGATAAATAAAATAAAAACAGTGTTTTGTTGTAGGCGAATTACCTACTCTTAAACTACTGCAGAAATATCGTTACTTGTTTTTAGTTTTACTTTTTAGATGCTTTTATTTTTCATCGTGGTGGAATCCTCTTGGAGATCTACACCTAGGTGCACAAGTGAGAATCCCAGATTTTTACTGAATAAAGCCCTCGATGTTCTTCTTGCGCCATTTAGCCGGGTGGGCAGGAACGGCCTTTGGAATGCTTCTAATCCACCCGGTAGACGTTGACCCTTCATCAGGGTACTGACTGATCTGAAGAGGGAAGACTGTGGCTCTCCCTGAGGAACTGATCGAAGGCGCCATGAACACTTGACCCAACTAAAAAAGTCACGACTTCATCATTTACGTTTGCATTTCTGAACATTGTTAAGATAAAAAATAACGCAGACAAAGTAGCAGATATAAAATCTACTTATACATCTCTTAACAAACGGAAATATAGTCGTATTGAACTCGTATACGTGTGAATATTCTTTAAGAACAATGTATTACTAAGGAAAAAATATGACGTGGGCACAGTTCAACGTATTGAACATAGCTAGGCAGTAGGGAACTCTCATATGTTCTCTTGAGCATAAATAATAGACATTATGCCTCAGTTACCGGTAACTGACACCTGATTACACAATCAACTCTATGAGATACTCGTGCACTAGTCACATTGATATATCACTCTATGTGCCCTTTAAGCGAGAAAATTTGTTTATGGACAGGTATTTGTTCTCTTTCACATGAAAACCATTGAACGGATTTTAGTGAAACTTTACAATGATATAGAGATGAAACTTTGAAAAATTGCGTGTTGTAAAACACTGGACAGATCTAAATATTAGAAACTTTAACAAACTGGTCATCGCATGCTTCAGACTTAGCAAAACCAGTAGTCGTTTTTTAGGTAATAGGGTTACGTTTTACAATAAAGTCTCAAAGCATGTTACCGATTTGTCGGACTCTAAGTTTGAGTGCCACGTCAAGTGGGTTTTAGTGTCAAAAGGCTTTTATAGAGTGGATTAATATGTGAACGATGGTGATGTCCGAAATTGAATCCTCTCTGTGCAGATCGAGTTTCTTGCCGGTTCTTCTCGATATTTTATGAACAATTAAAAAACAAGAGTTCCGATTCTGACGCGGCTGGGAACGGTTGTGTCCGCGCTCGGAGTGATATTTCGTGATTATTGTAATACAGTGTATACAGAGTGAAGTGTTCGGCTTTCACCTTGACGTGCCGATCCGACTGACCTGGCGCACACGTGCACCGCAGCTGCGTAACACCTGCGTTCTTTTTCTCGAAATTGAGTGAGACCCTTCCTTTGTATATATTTATTGATTTGTTTATTATATTATATTGGTACATTTATTTGTTTACTCATTAGCTTTCCATAAGGTCTGGCACGGAGGGCTCATCCATAAATTATGTACATCTCGCGTACCCGATAGGCTAATTCATATTATCCGTGATTATCTCACTGATAGGACATTCCGCCTCAGAGTGGATGGTGAACTATCGCTGCCCCACCCGATACGCTCAGGTGTGCCACAGGGTTCCATACTCGTGCCCACGCTCTTCAATCTGTTCATCAGTGACCTACCTAAGTCTCGGGGGGTCGAGGTAGGTTGTTACGCTGACGATCGGACTTTCTTAGGAAGCGCATCGAAAAAGCCGTTCATACTCTCGTTGAATGGTTTCGTCGCTGGCGCATAGAAGTTAATCCCAATAAGAGTGCCGCAATACTCTTCGATCCCACGAAACGCGCTAATAAATTTGAGCCCATCTGGCTATACGGAATCGATATCCCTTGGGTCGAAGAGGTCAAATATCTCGGTGTTACATTAGATAGACATTTAAAGTTCAATTCACATATAGACAGAGTGCGAAACAAAGCCACTATGGTCTTGGGTCGCCTCCATCCGTTGCTTTGTCATAAAAGTAAGATGTCCCTCAGGCACAAGCTCACTTTGTATAAGACGTGTATCCGTCCCGTGATGACATATAGCTGCCCCGTTTCCGATAAATTTCATAAGCTGCAGGTTCTCCAAAATCGTGTTTTACGTAAAGTGACCGGTGCCCCGTGGTACATCCGGAGAGACGATCTTCATAGAGACCTAGACATCCTTTCTATCTGGGCGTACGTAAAATCACTTACGATTAGTTATTTTGAAAAAGCCGCGAATCATCCCAGTCCGTTAGTGGTATCCGCCGCAAACTATGAACCCGTACCTAACGTTGCGCGTTATAAATGACGTCCGCGACACATTTTTACCGACCCTCCTGATTTAATCACGTCAGCGAACGATCAGTACCAGCCTGTCACTCGAAACATAGCGTGTTCACGCCCACGCCCATGTAACCACAGATCACGCCGCTGTGGTCTGGGGGTTAATTTCGCTCCCGCACACCCGATTAGACCTCCCACGGCAGCGGCTCAAGCCTAGGTTCGATCCCTTCGTAGGGAGCCCTTGAGTGCGTTGCTTGCGCGATACGGTGACACACAAATATACATCACCGCTACAACACTACACGATCACCCCCACACACGTGCATGCTACACGCTTACACATGAAAGTGGAAGGGTTTACTTTTTTTTTCCCTTATCGAACTGAAAAACTCTCAATTTTCCGATAATAAATATATGGAGGAGTTGTTGAGGCGTGTATGCTTGGTACACATATACGTTTCTACAACTCATACATATATGAGTAGTTAACTAGGTTAGCTAAGATAGGTCGCGATTTTGCATGCAACAGGCAACAGTCAAACCGAGGAGTGCCGTGCACCCTTGAGCTGGTTGCCAAAATAAAATCGGCTGAGTGCCTTAAGCGCTCGCCTAGTAGTCCGGTGAAGCTGTTAAGACCTTGCTGGGTCAATAGCGAAGTCATTTCGAAAAAAAAAAAATTAAAAAACAATATCATTTTTCTTAGTAACAGATTTTCTTATACCTCCTGGGTTAAATCATTAAAATAAATTATAAGCAAGTAAAAAAACCATTTCACAAAAAAAACTTAAAACCTTAATTTTTATTATTTACAAACGTTATAATTATATGTTATAAGTCGTATAAAGTAATAAAAAGATGTTAAATTAGTTAGGTTTTGGTAATTATATAAAAAAAAATATATATAAAACACAGATAACTGGGTTGATTTCTGAACCGGTCAAAATAAAGCGATATCTGTCAAATAAGTTGGAAGAAATCCTGCTACCAGACAAAGACATCATGGCGTGCGTTGGATCTAGTGTTGGAGCTACGTGAAGATAATGAATATGGTTTAAATATTCCTAAAAATACAAACTGTTTTTTTTTTCACTTTATTTTTAGCAATCAATCTTTCAGATTATTACTGCCATTGTCACGTAGTCAATAATATTACAAGCGTCGTGCGATCATTTCAATATTAGGCGTCGTGTGAGTCAATATTCTAACAAGATGGTGGATCACTTGTTAGAACATTCCTGGGAGTTTTTATGGCATCTCAGAATTTCATGCTCCGTGGTATTATTTTCCATTCACTTCACTTACGCTTAGAAACTAATTATATTACGTGAAACTCCACCAAATTTACTAAGTATAGAGTCCAATAACACAAGATTATGAATAAAATATAAAATCCACTACATGACAGACAAAGACCCCGCCAAAAACTCAATACAAACTGTTATTGGAATGGATTTAATTTCACTAGCCTGAGGCGTCGCACAATGAAACATACCGTTTCGAGATTGATTCATGTTTTTTATTTCTACCGATACTTGCATGTATGCATAGATATATCAGTTACAAGCCTACCTAATTTGTTATTTCAGCAATAAGTTGTCTCAGACTTTCAGAAATACTTATCCGTGTTTTACTTATTCCTAAATTTATTAAAATTAATACTGTAAATTTCTCCTAGTCAGCTTGTAGTGCCGACGAATTCCCTGGCTAAGGAAATCGGGAAGTTACACATTAGAGTAATTAATTGTAACAGATTTGATTAAAATCTATGCCCATAGTGCTGAGTGCTTTTTTAAGATAAACTGTAATGGTTGCTTAATAAAAGACAGACGATATTGAAGACGACTATTAGTGCTCAATCGATATTTTTTTGTGTCTGAAATTTTATGTAAGCATTTCCGGCATATCTGAGCAGTTTTAGCATACGAGGCGTTCTAATTCAGTTTTCATGAGTTGTTAATTATTGTAACTATCCTCAGGACTTTGTTACTCTTGACGTTGGTTTTACATAACTCTAGGTTGAAGTGATCAATGAACTTGAGGTTAATATGCCTCTTTCATAGGAGATAGCTTCATAACTTATTTTAAAATAACAGACAGCATATTTTAAAGCTATTGAACTTCGAAATATGTATAACATTGATCTATAGAAGTAAACTCGTTTGTCATGGATTATTATATAGCATAACAAAACAACAATATGCATAAATTTTGATAGAGTAACTTTGTTGCATAGTTTTCCCGAAGGAATACTCTTTTTGCGACCAATTTCTTTTATCGATATGTGATATTGTGAAGAAAAAATCCGCTTTTTTGAATTTATAACTAACTTTTGATGGGAAAGATGGACATTGATGTGACATATAATTGATCTCAAACACCATTTCATTATTACGCTTATTTACATAGTACGATACTTTGTACAAAATAAAAGTATGAAATTAATTTTAATGTTTGTTGCGGAATGTCCTTGTCATATAAGCAAGTTAAATTTTCTGCAAGGTTAAAAGAATGTTTGCAATATGTCCCAATATGATTAAATGTAAAAATAGATTATGGATATAAAGAGAAACATCGAGTAGTCACACTCTCTATACAGACCAGCAACAACGTTACACATCATAATGTGTCGAAAAAAAAATTATAAATGTATTTGTTGCGAACTTACTTACATAAAAATTATCTCAGCTACTTTCGGCGTAAATTTTTTAAATATTTAAATTTAGAAATTACTTATAATTGAGCCATGCCATTCAATGTTCATTTCAAAAAACGAACACTGAATTTGAAATTTGTAATAAAAAGTTTCGTTATTGACAAAGCTGTTTGTTTGAACAGTAGCAATTTTAAACAAAAAGGTTTTATTTCTAAAGCGCTATTGTTTGCAGTAACAAAACATCGAAACGTGATGTTCTGTTATCCATTGGACTTGTATATGAATGCGCAACACAATCTCTGTCAATAGTCAATCGATAATACCGTACTGAGTATGAAAGTTGATTAGGATTCATTCGAAAATACTATAGAAATAAGAGTTACTGTAAGGAGAATTGATCAGTTGTTAACTATATAACTACACTTATTAGAATGTAAATGTAACGTATCTGTACTTTTCAGATTATGACAAAAATTGTTCCATGTGTCTAGGATAAGTAATAAAATACATTTTATTACTTTTAAAAATGTCTGTATGTTTGTTTGAACACGCATCACATCTAAAGTACTGCATGCGTTCGTAATAAAAGAATATCATAAAGCGTAACCTCGAGTAACATTTTTGTAGGTGGTAGAGCCACGCTGAAGCTATTATTGGTTTCAGCATGAATAGGTCGGCTCGTCTGGGGTAGTACGCCACTCTCACAGAAAACCGACGTGAAGTAATAGTGCATACATTGTTACGTTTCACTCGTTCAGTGAAAATGCCGTAGGCTCACCTCTTCTCACCTTCTCCATCTCATCTTCTCTTCCTCCCTCCCCCCTCCCCAAAAACAGGCTGACAACGTACTTGCGACTCCTCTGGTGTTGTAAGTGTCTATGGACGATGGTGATCACTTTTCATCAGGTAACCCATCTGTTCGTTTTCCTCCTATGATGTAAAATAATAGTTTTTATTTCATTGAAATCGGTCCACTGTATAAAAAGTTATTGTCATTTGAATGAGGCTCGAGTTAAGTACGAGATGAGAGTAGGTAAGCAAATGCAATCCAGTCTCTTATAAAAACAAGGAAATACTGTTTTTTGTAATAAGTTCCACGTAGACGAAGTAGGTACTGCTAGTGTAAAATAAACCCCAAAAGAAATTGTAACAGACCTCATGCTTACCATAGATATTCATATTTAATTTAATATAAACTTTCTAGAGTAATATTCATTTTCGTAACAAACAGTTGGTAAACAAGAATACTGAGGCAATACAAGTTTCGCTTCTTCAAATGACTTCGAGTCGAGATGAGCTCGTAATTACCTAAGTAACTACTCAATCCAAATATACATTGGTCTACTGTTTGCTTGTAGTTAATAAGTTTCTCTTAGTTACACTGTCTTCTGTTTAATTTTGGGGACATATTAGTTGTAATGTATGAGTGTACCTGAAAGAATAATTTTGTTTCCAATCTATTCAAAATGTTCTTACAAATATTAGTGAAATAAAAGGCAGCCGACTTACTGAGGTAGTGTATTTGTCTATTAAGTTTTGGTAACTTTTATACTTGAAGTCCAAAAGAGTAATGAGTTAAAATTATAGTTTTAATTTTATAACAGTTTATAATTTGGTGGCGATTTTTCGCAATTAGTCTCTGAATAATTGTATTAGTTTAGAAAAATTCAAAAGTTGAAAATTCGCTTGTTTACTTACATTTTTCTAGGGACTTTAATAGAAATACATAGAAAGACTTTCATATGTCGCTACATTTTAATAGCTGAAATAAAGAGAATCAGATATAAGATAATAAAATAAAATATAAATAAATAAATACGTAAATATTGTTACGCAGTGTCGTCTTTCCAATACTTTATTATATTTGTGTAAATACAATTGTTTTATATTTAGAACATTCTTGGAAATCTATGAGATGATCGCAGAGTCTCATCTACAAATAAAATGCCAATATTAATTTTACGAGAATATCTTTGACGTTCACAACTGAATGATGAAAATAAAAAGTTATCATTCAGGTCCAGTCTCCTTTCGAATATTAGTTATTAGCTCTGGCTGTTTTTAGATTCAAATTTTTTATAAAATAGGATTTTTTTTCCACTCATTTTATTATATCATAGGAGGCAAACGCATTGGTGGATCACCTGGTATTAAGTGATCAGTCGTATGTGCATTGCCAGCATGTGTAGGTGGGCAAAGGAGGAGGGGATAGGGAGGGGTTGGGGTTTGGGGGGAGGTGGGCTGTTCTATAAATCCTAATGTAAATTTCCCCGAGAATTAAGAATTAAGTTTCAACATCATCAAAAAGGGGTAGATTTTAATTTAAACTCATTAAATAAATAGTTTTTTATATTCTTTGTTTCGTATTAATTAAAAATAAGATTGGACTAAATTTATTAATAAAACCGATTTTAAATAATTTTAGTTCCCACTTTGCTTCATAAGATTTGTGTACTCAGTGTATTCCGATTCAAAGAACGATGGATTCTAATATAACTAAGAGTATTTTTGTAAACTCAGAGGTATCCTCATGTTAGTATACACATAATTTTAATTCATAAAAGATTCGTACTTTTTGATGTGAAACATCTATAGGAGGCGGGTAAACTTGATTGTTGGCGTGGCGACGCAAAACACGAACTTTGCACTATTTAGGAAATACTCAAAAACATTTGCAATCCTATCTGTATATACATAAAATTAAAACTGTTTTGTCGGCCACTCGTTCTACTAGTGTTACGCGGCATACGCCGATAACCTAGAGCTCTTTGATAGATGCCGCCCAACACACCGCGCCTCAGCCTAGTTGAACTTTTGCATCATTATTACATTGTATAAAATAAAGTTGCCTATCGCGTCTGTCTGTTTGCGATAAACTCAAAAACTACTGAACGAATTTTCATGCGGTTTCTACCAGTAGGTAAAGTGATTCATGAGGAAGGTTTAGGTACATAATCTGTCAAGGTTTTTTATTATCAGGGCTGGACAACAACCACCGGGCTTACTAGTATAATATAAATATAAAAGATAATAACATCTATAACCCGTCGAAAAAGGTTGTTATGTCGAATCACAACATTCATGGCAAAGATAAAATGTTAAAAGTCCTTGTCTTGTTAGTAAATTGCTTCGCGAAATACATTTTATCATCGTTATCGTAATAAGCAGTTTTCTAAACCACCACCCAATTAGGCTTTACATAAAACCTCTTATTTAAGCCCTAAAAGCTTTAATACCCAGGGTTATAGCGATATTTTTATCCGATACAAGATTTTATCGGCTTGGTTCTTTCAATATTTACTCGTTAACGAAAAATTTCACCAAGGTTTAGTAAGTGGCATTGACTGTAATTCAATGGTATTTTTATTTAGCTGTCTGCCCAGGCTTCATTTGGGTGTATTAACAAAGAAAAAGAGATCAAATTTTCCTTTTACAGTAATGCAATAAAACGGCAATAAAACAATTGAACCTCAATGTGTACAGTTTTAAACATATCTATACTAATATATAAAGCTGAAGAGTTTGTTTGTTTGTTTGTTTGTTTGGTTGAACGCTATGATCTCAAGAACTACAGATCCGATTTAAAAGTTTCTTTTAGTGTTAGATAGCTCATTTATCAAGGATGGCTATAGGCTACATATCATCACGTTAAAACCAACAGGAGTTGAGCACTAATTAAGAATGTCAAAAAAACGGGCTATTTTTTAAGCTTCCGCTGCGTGTTAATGTCAGTATTATATGCGTTGCCATGGTAACGCGATAACATTCTATCGGAAATATTTTCATGGTTTATTTTGTGTTCCTACTCAAAAAGTTTGTTCTACGTTAGTTTTGTTTTCAATTTTATAATTATACGTGGTACGTTTGTGTCGGAAACATTTGTAAAGTTTATTTTGTGCTGATATTCTTAAAAGTTAGTAGTAATAATATTCGTCCATCACAATACAGGCGAAGGAATTAATCCATACTGCCAATTCTGAAATTGTCAGTATAGGTAGTTCTTATGTATTCTCTATACATAAGCGCCAAATCTTCTATATAATATTTCGTAAATTTTTATCTTCTTAATTTCAAGCTTACAGAATACATGCTCCATGGCATTAGTTTTCATTTATTTCACTCATGCATAATAAACAAACCATATTACATAAAACGCCGCCAATTTAAGACAATATAGAGTAAAATAATACAAAATTATGAATAAAATATAAAATCCCTACATAACACTGACTGAAATCCCGTCAAAAACTCCTCAAAAAGTTTATTCTACGTTAGTTTTGTTTCCAATTTTTGGTTTGTGATATATTGCGTATTACGTATTATAAGAGTAAAGCGTGTGTATATAATATTCAAATAAATACTTTTTGATGAATACATACATCTGCGGTGCTACAAATATCAACATTTTTTTTTATTCTGTCGATATATCTGTTTGTTTATTTGTTCCGGGTAATCTCCGAAACAGCTGGACCTATATGAACGGTTTTGTTTTCTTAGAAATGATTGCGCTATTAACCTAGCAAGGTCTTAACAGCTTCAACGGACTACAAGTAATATTTGAACGGAAATTTTACGGGCAAATAACCAACTAATTAGCTGTTTTAGCGAGCGAAGCTAGCGAGTTCAGCAGACGATACCTGATATTATATCTATACAATAAAAGAATGAACACATATTGTTCGATAATGTATAGCTTAATATTTTCATTACTTTCTTATATAGTGTAAGTGAGCAATGAGGCTGATACATAGATAGTAGTTTAAAGTTCCAGCTATGTATGTGGCTTATGATAAATCTTATCCCATTCGATACACTATTAGTATTCACATATATAATGTACATATTACCTGTTACTGTAGATGATGTGCGTGTCATACTTACAAATATTTTTGAAAGAGTATTATTGTTATTTACACATCTAATAACAATTTTACATTTATTTAATACATTCAAAAAACGCGTGCGGAGCCGCGGGTAACAGCTAGTCCTTTTATATAAAGCTTGTCCTCACAGTTACAAATATAATAATAAAAAGGTTAAGAAGACCACAGAAGTAAAAACTCAAAACGATGAAATAAGTGTTTTTTCAGTAGTCGTAGTGCCACGCTGAAGCTATTACTGGTTTCAGCATGAATGGGTCGGCTCGTCCGGGGTAGTACCATCCTATCAAAGAAAACCGATGTGAAGTAACAGTGCTCGCATTATTGCATTTCGTTCGGTCAGTGAGAAAGCCGGAGGCACACCTTTCCTTACCTTCTCCCTCTCTTCTTCACTTCCTCGCCCCATCCCCCAAAACAGGCTGGCAACGCACTTTCGACTCCCCTTTTGTTACAAGTGTTTATGGACGGTGGTGATCACTTAACATCTGGTGACCAACCTGTTCGTTTGCATCCTATGATATAAAAAAAAAAAACTTCTTCAATGGCATAATGAAAAAAATCAACTTTTCTGTTGCAAATATTAAAACTCGTCAATAGCTAGTTGACAAAAAGACAGTCGTTTAACAAATGGAAGAAAAGAATATATGCTTTTTATCTTCGCTTTTTATATATAGAAAATAATAATCTTGTCTATTGAGAATATTAAACAATTTCAGGTTGGTTAAAAAAATATTCCATACTTTACAAGAATAACAATAACATGTAGAGATACGTGTGTAATGTTTCGGAAAAAATTATATACATTCTGAGCAAATACATTCCAAAATGACATAACACTTGTGTTATCCTTCAAAGAGATACAAAGAGAGTGGAGTGACAGTGATTTACCGAGCGAAGTGAGAATCTGCTAAACAACTCGAGATGGAACGAAAAGCAATGACACATTTGCATATGTTGTTATCCTGTCATATATCTCCATCCCAGGCACTCTTAAAACTTCTTGTTATACGATTGTAAATCGTAAGGCCTATAGTTATACATGCGAATTTAGAATGGTTTTTTACACTTCGCATCAACGTAAATTATTATCGTATTATAGGATTTAGAAGAATATCCAAATTGCCTTGCCTATTGCGTGATCTAGGTTACTCCGCAGAAAACCATTCTATGCAAATTATTCCTACTATAAGCCTAGAACTCTGTATTTTGCATAAAATATACATAATTTAGATATCTGTGTGTGAATTTGACATAAACTATTCTAGAACGTAAAAAAAAACATTATATTTGTAGCATTAAATTCGCATATTACGGTTAGTTCCTTGTGATCGATTTGATTTTACATATTCCTTGCGAAAAGTCCTTTTTTTGGATGACAAGTACCCTATATCTTTTTCGTTATCCATGACAAAATGTATGCAAACTCACACGATGGTTGGTTACGTACGTAAGGCGTGAACGTGTAACAAGCAAACTTACATTGGCATTTATATTATTAGTACAAAAGTATATCAATATCAAGTACAATTACTGTAACAAAGTTGTTATAGAAATTTTAGAATGAAATATTGGATGTTTTTTATATCATAAGAGGCAAAGGAACTGGTGGGACACCTGATGTTAAGTGATCACCACCGTCCATAGACACCAGCAACACCAGAGGAGTCGTAAGTGTGTTGCCAGCCTGTGTTGGTGGGGAAGGGGAAGGAAGGGAAAGAAAAAGGGGGAGGTGGGCCTCCGGTGCTCTCACTGACCGAACGAAACACAACAATGCGGTATTCCGGTGAAACTGTTAAGACCTTACTAGGTCAATAGCGTATTCAGTGCGAGAAAAAAAAAGAAACAAAGCAAACACTGTTAGTTCACGTCGGTTTTCTGTGGGTCGGGTGTTATTACCCTGGACGAGCCGACCCATTCATACTGAAACGAGTTATAGCTTCAGCGTGACTCTACCATCAACACAAATTAGTTTTAAGTTAACTTTCACCTCATATCTTGTCTTGTATAGCTGGATGACAGCTTAGTTGAGTACACCTAACCATTCGGATCGCAATGCGAAAACGCAAATTAAAAAACTTTCCCATGCACGTTTTGTTTTGTGACCGGGAGTTGTAACTCCAGTTCCTAACAGTTGCTGTGTTATTTTTTATTCTCTACAACGGTGAGGTCTGTAGGTAAATGACTGAACGAACGAATTAATTGAAATCACCGTTTTTAGTTCGTATATTGAAAAGTTGAATAACCATAAGGATTTTTCTTCCACGTGAGCAGTTTGTTGTTAATGAAAATAGTATTGAAGGTAATGCTAAAAATAAGCTAATCGTTTCATTGTAGTGGATATGGTTGTTTTTATATATTGTGATGTATTTACTACGCGCGGTAGCTGTCTCAACCTACCCTTTATGTGGGCTGCCGAGGAAACTTTTTAGTGCTGAGCACTTTTAAGTGGTTTTCAACGCGACTCGTAGATACGAGTCGGTCATTAGGTGAGACCGCTAATTAGCGGGTAGTTCTGTTCTGCTTCTAGATTCGAAGTTCTTGTTAGATTTGTATGTTAGCCTCCCTCTTCTGGGGTGGCCAGATTTCTTGGGGACGGTTTCGTCCGTCGGTCTGGCGGCCGCGCATTAAGCGGCGCTGTCCCTTTAATTAGGGGAAAGCTTGTCGCGTCCGCCCGACGGAACATGGCTGTTGTCGTCCTGGCGATGTAGGCGTCTAGATCCTCCCATTTGAAGTCTTTTTTTATCACGTCGCTTCTAACGTAACGAGGCGCCTGCTTTATAGTCCTAAGACTCTGCCATTCTTGGATGCGCAGGCGTTCCTTTTGGGTGTTAGGTATGCGTACCAAGCCGGTGCCGCATATGTCAACCGTGACCTTATATACGTCTTGTATATAGCTAGCTTTGTTCTTGTGGGTATTCTGGATGCTACAATAGGTCGAAGTAGTCCTCTCGTCGCTTTTACACGTCCTAGGATGTTATCGACGTGTTTAACAAATCTCATTTGAGCATCAATTTGGACTCCCAGGTATTTGGTTTGCCTTAGCCATGGCACGCTCTGTCCCTGTAGGAGTAGTGGCGACGGATACGGGTGTGATCCCGTGATGAACACCTGTGTTTTGGCAACATTGACTGTCACTCTCCACCGATCTAGTCAGTCTGGCAGAGCCGCCATAGTCGGACGCAGATAGTCTGCGGCGTATTTTTTGTTTGCTGAGGACGCAAAATACATCGCATCGTCCGCGAACAACGCTAGCTCTGCCCGACCGACCCGGGGAATGTCGTCGGTATATCGCGCATATAACACAGGCGACAGGCAGCTGCTCTGGGGTACCCCAGCGCATACTTGACGTTCCGTAGAGGATACCCCCTCGACAGTCACTACCACCCGACGATCCTTGAGGTATGACGCTATCAAGCGTATTATTTCCCTGGGTATGGGAGACGTTGACAGTTTGTACAGCAGGCCCTCATACCATACTCTATCAAACGCCTTCTCCATATCCAGGAAAACCGCTGAGAAGTGGTGTCTTTATTTACTACAACGTGTGTTGCGATCTGTTAAGCTTTTATAAAAAAAAATTGTGCGATCACGGGACGCCTGGCAGATGTGAAACATAGAAAGAGTTCAAATTACACTATAGGTATGCGAACTCATGGCGGCAAGAGAGATTGTGCACAGTCGTTTGCGTATGGAATCGCGTTGCCACGTCTGGCATACTCGCCACGCCAATAATAAGGTTTATCCGCGCCTATATTTCACATCACAAAAAAATTAGCACGACTAAAAATACTGCTGAAAAATATGAATATAATAATAGTTTGTAGGTAAAATTTATAGCTTTGTTTACAAACGATGGACGTGAGTACGGTGGATGCTGTCAAAATCATCGGAAGTAACCTTTCATGTCCCTAGAAAGGTTTGCGTTATGATCGGAGGCAATAACTTTGGATATTAAACTTTGAAGGGCATTTGTGTTCGATATTTATATTCATTCTAACTCATAATATTGATCTCGTAACGTTAAGTTATATTGATGATTTGCTAAGAGTCTATCGATCAATGTGTGTTTTAATTAAGCCAACAACACTGTTATGCCTTGCATTTCAGGGTTTATTCTATACCACAATTGTTTAAATTAGCTTGTGCACCACATTAGTAAGTGGCCGCCTCAATCAGCGTATGATTGTAACGCGATCAGCTAACTACTATTAGGGTAGTCCGGTGAAGCTATAAAGGCCTTGCAAGGCCAGTAGCGTAGTCAGTTCGAAAAAAAAAACTACTACTAACTAATTTCTGCAAATTACAAATAAATGTCGCTGTATGGAGGTTTTAGTTTCTGAGCTAAATAGATAGTATCCTACAAGGTTAGTATGGTACCGTATTTTCATAAATAGATCAGTATTTCTACTAAGTTGATTGCATTTCTAACATTCTAGGAAGACCCGTACCTAACGTTGCGCGTTATAAAAGACGTCCACGACACATTTTTACCGACCCTCCTGATTCAATCACGTCAGCGAACTATCAGTACCAGCCTGTCCCTCGAAACAGAGCGTGTTCACGCCCACGCCCGCGTAACCACAGATCACGCCGCCGAGGTTTGGGGGTTAATTTCGCTCCCGCACATCCGATTAGGCCTCCCACGGCAGTGGCTCAATCCTAGGTTCGATCCCTCGGTAGGGAGCGCTTGAGTGCGTTGCTTGCGCGATACGGTGACACACAAATATACATCACTGCTACAACACTACACGATCACCCCCACACACGTGCACGCCTACACGCTTACACATGAAAGTGGAAGGGTTTACTTTTTTTTTCCCTTATCGAACTGAAAAACTCTCAATTTTCCGATAATAAATATATGGAGTTGTTGAGGCGTGTATGCTTGGTACACATATACGTTTCTACAACTCATACATATATGAATAGTTAGCTAGGTTAGCTAAGATAGGTCGCGATTTTGCATGCAACAGGCAACAGCCAAGCCGAAGTGTGTCGTGCACCCTTGAGCTGGTTGCCAAAATAAAATCGGCTGAGTACCTTAAGCGCTCGCCTTAGTAGTCCGGTGGAGCTGTTAAGACCTTGCTGGGTCAATAGCGTAGTCATTTCGAAAAAAAAAAACTCTAGGAAGACATTTAGAAATATTTTTTTGATCGTTTTAGGGGATGAATAAAAAATTAAGGACGGAGATTAATGAGGGTTCTACAAAGACGGATTAATGGTTATACATATGTGTTTTGTATGAAATGGACCTAAGAAAGGTTCGTCCAATAGGAACTGTAACCTGTAGGATTTATTAGGTTTGTTCAGTTATTCATAGCAACTAACGAAGGACCTTTCATATAAAATTAGAAAATGTTAGGAGTTTTAGTGTTAAAACTACAATAGCAAAGTCCTGGGATAGATTCAGGGATAACGTAATATAGTTTCTTCTCAGAGGTATATAGTGGTGTCCGAATTACTTGAAAATTAATTTACTTAAGCATTAGCTATTCAAACATAAAAAAAACTGTAAAAAACATTATTAAAATTGAGAGCGAGTGGTCGATCACCCAAAACCACACCGATACAGCCCTGCGTCTATATAATTCGAGCGATCCATCTTACTCGTGACAGTGGCCGAAGTAATTGCCTGCTAAAAGTTTTTCCGATAGCATTCCAGTCGGGTAGAATTGATAAAGGATAACTCCTATAATCGTTTACTGCCACTTTTATTGATTTTAATCAACAACGGGAAGTATTATTGCGAAGATTTCTAGCAAAATATAATTGCTTATTAAGTTATAATTAATTTTTGTAAACGTTTAAAGAATGTTATACTTGTTATTAAATGTAGATACATATATTCCATGATAAATAAATACATTTATTTGTAACTAGCCTCTGCCCGCTTCGTTCGCCTGGAATAGATACTTGGGCTTACGTTCACACACAACGGAATCTCTCAAGAGGAAAAAAAAAACGATTTTTAAACATTATTTATTAGCACTCCATTCCTTTTAGTCTCAGTGTGATGATATATGGCCTATAACAATCCTCGATAAATGAGCTATATAACATTCAAAGAATTATTCAAATGAGATCAGTAGTTCCTGAGATTACCCCCTACAACGTCACAAACTTTGCCTCTTTATAATATTAGTTATATCTATAGTATTAGTGTATAGTGTAATTTATACAGATTACACGACATTTATTAGTTACCAGCTGTGCCCACGTTTCCGTCCGCGTGGAGCTTAATGTAAAAAAATTGTGGCTAATAAAATCATCTCAATGTATTAAGCCCATTTACTTATATACTTTCCTCTCGTACTTTAGTCGTGTCGTCATTTAAAATCACAATAACTTTTGATAAACTGAACCGATTTTAATGAAACCAAGATTAATGTGACTCGAGGATATATTTTATAATTTTCGTAGTGAGATTTTATCGTGAACTCAGTACTTTAGCAGTGTTGTGTGTTCATACAAAGAGACAGACAGACAGACAGACGTACAGACATTTCTAAAAATGATTGTTATTTATTTTATTACATATTCCTAGACACTTTTTTTCTAACGTGGGGAAATCCTCTATGGATACCCACCCTCCCGGGGGAGAGAGTGGGTTATGTCCGACTCTCACGGACTAAAACCCCACGGTGTACCGACAGACCGTTATTGTTGGGGCGGCAAGGACAACATTTGTATAAAAGAAAAATATTTGAGAAATCTTACGGAAAATGAAATTAAAGGGTTAAAAAATCTCCTTTAAGGAAAATGAATCAGTGAAACAGAAGACAACATGGAGATCTTCAAAAATATTGGCAGAATTAACGTTCAATTGCCACTTTTTTTCTTTAAATGATCGTATTGTAAAGTCTACGCGAAGAAAACATCGCTTAGCACGTAGTGTTAAAAAAAATGTCGTTCCTTAACAATTTAATAACCCTATGTTAAACGAATATATTGTAATAATTTTTTTGATGAGAAAGTTCTGAAAGTATTAATATTTATAAAGTAAACAGTCAACTTCAGTTAAATGTATAAATAAATAACATCATGAGAACTCGACAGTGCGACTTTCGCGTAGTTCATTGCTTGATAGGACAGAGACTGTTATAAGAAACTTCAACAATTACCTATCTTGAAAGGAAAATACGGAAAAAATGATTTTCAAGAAAAAGCATGATTTATCGTAAAGACATACGATAGAAATGAGACTTTTATAATACTGGGAAACATTTTATAAAAAAAATACAACAAAAATTCAATGCCATGCGTTTTTCTCAGGTGGTCACCCACCCAAATACTGACCGCGCCTGACATTGTTTAACTTCGATGATCGTCCGAGAAGCGCTGTTTATAACATTCTACACGTCACAGTGTTTACTTTTATCTATTACTTTTCGTCGCATTAAAACGTTGCCGATCAGAATTTTAAAGCCATTCCATAAAAAGTTTCATCTATAAAATTAAACCGAATGTTATAATTGTGTTTAGTATTTTAAGTTTATTTAGCGTGAGATCGCAACCTCACCAGATGTTAAAAGGTGTGATAGTAGGTGGATCCAGGACCTGGCGGACGCGCGCTTTGGGACGTATACCGTCGACGCCATCCGCCCGGTCCTGAAGGACTGGATCGGGAGGAAGTGGGGCTCCTTGACGTTCCGACTGGTGCAGGTACTGACTGGATACGGCTGTTTCGGGTGGTACCTGCACCGGATCGTTCGCAGGGAGCCAACCGCCGCCTGTCACGAATGCGACGCCGAAGTAGACACCGCGCAGAACACTCTCTCGGAGTGTGTTGCGTGGGAGGAAGAGCGCCGCACTCTGGCGGCGGCGGTGGGAGGTGATTTGACGCTGCCGTGTGTGGTTTCGGCCATGGTCGGCAGCGAATAGGTGTGGCGAGCAGTGGCCTCCTTTTGCGAGGGGTCATCTCACAGAAGGAGGCGGCGGAGAGGGCGCGCGAGGCAGACTCTCTAAGTGGCCCTCTCTGTCAACGGAGGACAGGCGGGAGGAGGCGGCGCTTTGCCCAACACTTCCCGCCACCGTAGCCAGACCTGAGGGAATGCAGTCGGAGGCTCATCCCTTCTTTGCACAGGTCCGGCGGGCGAGGGGAGGCAGCTGGTGTGTGCCCAGTCTGTCTCTCTATCGGTAGGAGCCCGGCGGCCACCTTCCGCCGGGCGGACCATTGCGCGTGGCGCGGAACGTGGCGCGGACGGCTCTACAAGGGGAATAGCCTAGATCGATCCCTTGCCGCCCCAACAACACGGTCTGTCGGCACACCGTGGTGTCTTGGTCCGTGCGAGTCGGACATAGCCCGCCCTCTCCCCCGGGAGGGAGGTATCTATAAGGGATTTCCCCATGTAAAAAAAAGAACACGAACTTAAGAAGTCGTTTGGTTCTTAAGTGTAGCTGTTGGAGCTTATATCTATGTATATTTGGAATTTCAATTGAATTTTGAGGGTGGCAATTATCCAAGTGGGCATTAGCAAATACTATTGTTTCATCGTAGTACTTTCCTTAACCGATTGACGTAGTGTTAAAATTCGCAAAGTTAATTCTCGGTTCTTTATGACCAAATCGAGGTTAGTCCTTTCTAAGTTAACAAGCACTTATGCCCGAGGACTCGTCCGTTGTATAGCACAGTTGGGTAATTCTGACAGTACATTTCGGCTATTTAGTGTTTTATTATAACTGAGATATACAATATAGGGTATATATTATGTAAATTTATGTAGCATATGCATGTAGATATGCAAATGCATACATATAGATTATATATTCTATATGTTACTCCGGTGTATTAATTATTACCACACCAAATATTGTCAAAGTCCATCCAGTAGATAGTTTTTGCGTGATACGCGTACAAAGACAGACAGAGAAACATTTTAAAAACTTCCTTAGCTAGCCATAACAAGCTTCATCTCAAAACATACTATGTGCTTAGTATTGAGATAATACAATCGGTAATGCAAGATGCCGTTTATGCTTGTAGTTCGATACTCGCATTCAGACAGACTTGTATACAATAGAAAGAGATAGACATAAAGAAAGTCACACGGAGGGACATAACACTTTTTTCTTACGTGACGGTTTCTACCAGTCAACTCCTTCTCCCAGCTTCGTTAAGAAACTTCGTTCTAATATTATTTTATATATAGCGATAATGTACCAAAATGCAACCGCCATAAAGACAACCTCTTTAAAAATCTGTCCTAAAATAGTTAAATAAAATAACAAAAATAAATAAATAAAAAAAAACACTTAATGTTTATTCATGGATATGTTTTTGAACCATATAACAAATTAAAAAAAAGTAAAAAGAGGTGAAGACCAAGGGTCTACAGAATAGAAGAAAAAAATGTATATAGGTACGACAATACTGCGGTTAAATGCTGTATCTTTCTGCGTAATAACTTCGTATAGGTATAACGTGCATAGAAAATAACGCTATGAATAATGAATGAAATCGCTAGAGAGTTGTAACATAATATCACATTACATTATCTCCTTTAATTTTGTATTAAATTTAACACAGCAAAAGGTCAAAACCGTGAAACTCGCGATTTCATAATCACGAAACTCATTTTCCTTTTCATAGAAGGTTTGTCAGATACCACAGAGATCAAATCGTAAAGCGATTGAGTTTCACGCTTCAGTAATCCAATTTATTGTGAATTTACAGGGAATGCTTATAATGGTTATAATTTTAATGTATTTCTTTTTTTATTCCGCAGGTACGTATTTGCTGGAAATATTTAATACAGTGGCGATAACTTGGTAAGAAATGAATTTAAAAAATATATCAAAGCTATCTAAAACATGAATTACACTTATAAAATTTAAAAATAGGTATTTCATTATAAAAATGTAAAAGAAAATCTTTTTAAATATCATTGAAAATTCAACTTAAAGAATTTCGTTTGAATTTTCGGTACGACTGAATATTTAATGTATCATTTCGCAGTCTCGAGAATTCATCCTACTTGAAAGATTTATATCGGGAGAAATCTCGAGTTTATCGTCGGTGTACGATTTAAATGTCCCGATATATTTTTAGGAATACGTTGCAATATTTACGTGAGCGCAATATGGTTTTACGGACTGAAAATCGTAGTCGATGCTCGATGAGTGGAACTTTCCTATCTGGTAAATATTCAAGTGTTATTAATGCTCTATACTTTTTTTATGTCATATAGGACGCAAACAAACAGGCGGGTAACCTGATGTTAAGCAATCACCGTCGTCCACAGACACTAGCAACAGGAGCACCAAGGGAGTTTAGGAGAAATGGGGAAAAGGGGATAGGGAGATAAAAGAGAAGGGAAGATAAGAGGGAAGGGGGAGATAAGAGGGTAGGGGGAGATAAGAGTGTAGGGGGGATAGGGCTCCAGCGCTCTCACTAAACCGAACGAAACGCAACAATGCAAGCACTGTTACTTCACGTCGGTCTTTCCGTGAGAAGGTGGTACGACCCCGGGCGAGCCGAACCAATCATGCTGAAACCAGTTATAGTTTCAGCGTGGCTCTACCACCTCCAGAACCTCTACTATTAATTTTTTTTTCTTCAATTTTGTTGGTTTCGTACATAATATTTGGAATGGGAGAGCGGAGTGATCACAGTGTGATACAATTCACTACTCACTATCTTGTCGTGTTGCTTGAACATAACGCAAAAGTCACCAAGATTTATTAGCCATGATTTAGATACAGTCAGACAGTCCTGGTAATTTAAATGTCTTAAGATTAGCAATTACATACAATATTTTATATTTAGTACCAGTGGGTTTGCTAGACGTTGTCCCGCTCCGATAATTAAAAAAAACTATGATAAGTAATGTACCTAAACCTTTCTTATTACATACTTTATTTATTGGCGAAAACCGCAAGAAAATCCGTTGGTTAGTTTTTGAGTTTATCGTGAACAGTCAGACAGATATGACAGTGGACTTCGATTGTAAAATCTTTGCAGAAAAAAAAAACACATAGTAGATGAAAATATATCTACTCCACTATAACTATCATATCTAAATAATGTTTTCAACAATTAATGTTAGAAATTATGAGATAAACAACCCTATAACCTTATTTATTTTAGTAATAAAACAATATCATTTTGTTAATTAAAGGTTAAAATTATGTTAATTACAAGGGACGTTTAAAGATAAGGTTACCTCACGTGAAAGATGAGAGAAATATTAAATTCACCTGACCTATTTCAGGGCCGTCGTGTCAGTTGCTTTCAGTTGATATTACTATTATATGACATGTAATTTTATTAACGAATTTAAATAAATTGCCTGAGTAAATTCTCGTTTCAACTTTTTTATTAGAAATAAATTACAAGTAAATTGAAATAACTACTGGAAACTTTATACTATCGCTAATATATTTATGAATTGTTGCTTACAGACGCGTAGCTACTGCCGTATCAGTGATAAGGGACTCCTCAGCATTGAAAGCCCTTCCTTATATGTTCCTACAATTTCAAGAATATGCTTTGGACATATAAATAACAAAAAAAATAAAAAAATAGTATATGTAGGTCTTATTAATTCCTAAGTGTATGGCCTGAGCGGGACGGAGCGTGCGGCGTTCGTGTCAAACAGATGTATAATCACGTAGGCGTTCAAAGTGGCGAGCGAGCGGTGCTCTTGGTAGTCCGGTGAAGCTGTTAAGACCTTGCTGGTCAATAGCGTAGTCATTTCAAAAAAAAAGCGGTGCTCTTGAACGCTGCACGTACCGCTGAACGCAGATTCACTCAGGCCGTTGGTGTAATGCATTTAATGCATATGTTTGAAACGAACGCCGCACGCCTCGTCACGTTTGACGCTCGATTTAGGCGTCCACTCAGGCCATACGCTAAGATATTACGCACATCTCCCCAAGAAATTTTGATACGAGGCGCCTTTAAGACCAACTACGGCGCTGTATTTTAATAATAATCGTGAAATTTAATGTGACTTGCGTGACTGAGCTTTTTGGAAATGAAAATAAATCACAACGAAAAATTATTCAAGAATATTTCAACTTAAGCTCGACTCAAAACTCAAGAATATTGTAAAAATACCTATATATAGTATTCGATTATTGATTTCTTCTGTATTTCGATAACCAGTTTTTGGTTTTAGGCTGTTACTGCAGTTAATCAAATGGTTAGTTAAAATAAAGTTAGCCTTCTTGTGACTTCAATGTTGAAACAAAATGACTGCTACCTTTTAATAAATTTTCATTGTGTTTTTTGACATATTAGAATTTGCGTTCCATTTCGTTACTTGTAGCATACTTATAACCAAATTATATAAAATGCCATCAATATTACATAATACTGGTTGAAATAAATAATTTCCAGAGTTGGACGTAGAGTTTATCACTGTGACATTTATCTAATACAATTTGACTGATTACGACATTCAATATTATGGTTTTGGTCTGTCAAAAAGTAAAATCAATTTCATAATTAAAAGTTAATAATTTCAACAACGATTTACGTGTTTCAAGGTGAATATTGTTATGAACGTGTGTACATAATTGTTATTTAAATATAAATTTAACACGAAGAATTAATAGGGCTTATAATTAACTTTACTTTATTCATAAAACGTTAGGAAAACCTAATGGTAATTGTTTGTATTGTTTTTAGGACTTGACTAATTAATCCTTTAACCTTTTTGGTGGTTTTCTACATTTGCTTTGTTCACAAAAGCGTAGGCTATTATTATAATAGTAGCATCTATTTAACTCGTAATGTAATTTTAATATACCTATAAAATTTATTTATATAGGCAAAGTTTATAATTTATCTAACGTAAATAAAATAAATTACAAACATATTCATACTCTTTTAGAGTTGACCTGTTTTCTGGTTAAGGCCTCCTCTAGAAAATGCCAAGCATCATGATTCTTCGCGGTATCTATTCAACTACTGCTTACTGTGATAATTCGTCTTTCAACCATGCTTTTGTCTTGTCTTTGTGTTTGTATGCATGAGTCCTGCTCCACATAGGTACGGTCTTTGTCCGCCGGTTGTTGGTAATACGAGCCATGTATCCTTCCCATTTATATTACAATCTACAATAAAAATAAAACCATTTTCCTGAGAACGAATTCCGATGATCAGTTAGTTTATAATAATAGTTTGCGCTTTGATTTCATAAGTTCTTAATAGTTTTGGGGTGTAAGGGGTGTCGAGTAACATCTTAAGACTTGAGACACCCAAGCCAACCTCACCAGCATGTGGTGCACCCTGCTGAATAACGAACGAGGCAATGGCGAAAGCGAGGTGGTAGGGTTTTACAGCCCAACTGGGTCGCAACCACCATGCATATGGCGAAATAGCCCGTCATAGTGACTCGCTTCTGCGCGTCGCGTTTCGGGATCAGCCTGTGCATATCCAGTACCGGGTGACTTTCGTCGTTATGGCCGGCATGACAGCGGCGACCGGCGATGGATAATCTGTCTCTCGGTAGTTGCCGATGTTTTTGGATTGTATTATGCTTAACATCAGGCATAGTGCAGTCACTATATAGTGCTTCGATAAAAAAAAGTTCACGTATTTAATAGTTGACATAAGGCATTGTAATGTAAGCTATGTAGCTGTGATGTTAAGATTTAGAGTAACGTCACTGGGTAGGGCACCCGCACAGAGGTCTGCGGCGCGCCGCTTAGAGCGTTATCGATTTTCCGCAGTCTGTACGGGGGTGCGACGGGAGGGAGCCATCTCAGCTGAGCACCCCCTTCCCCCAACCTCCTTTCCCCTAAAAACATAAACACGGTCTCTTTGCACAGTCCTGCGTCTCCTTAGGATCGACATTCGTCGAGGTGAAATAACGACACTGAATATTTATGAGGCGTCCGTATCAGGGATTAAGATTCAACTTTTTTTTGGGTCATCAGTTCGATAGCCGTTTGTTATGGAATGTGATGGCGGTCACGTAACGATCCCGTAAACTTTATGATGTGTCTGACACTAAAACATTATCGTGTTATGAAGTTATAAAAATGGGTGTAATATCTACTGTTAGGGAATAGGGAGAGGTGAGAGAAATAATTATTGATAATTTTTATAACTTTTTAATTTTGTAGTGAAGCAAACCAGAATACTTCCTGTGAACAAAATATCATTCATATCCAGCTGAGCTTGCGGGGCTTGCTTTTTTATGCATTCGTTATTTGCAACTAGGTTTCTGATCATTATATAAAAAATTTGAAATTATACTTTATGATTTGTTCAACATTAAATTATATTTTTCAAAATATCTACAGTTAATCAAATATTATTTTTTAAGCGTACCGTGTCAATTCTTATATTGTCAATTTTGGAACGGTGTATATATTTCGCATATAAAATCTCATCATAACTGTATGAGAATTTTTTTTTCTCGATCTGACTACGCTATTGACCTAGTAAGGTTTAAGCGAACTACAATTTCTTTTTCCTTCTAATTTTGTTTTACACGATTTCTGAATATTCTATCTTTTTGTCAATTCTTGTACCATATTAATCTAAAAATTATATGTTTGCCAAGTACAAAGTTTTGTAAAAATGAATCAAGCCGTTTTTGAGTTAAATCCGAACAAATAAAAGGCATAGAGGAAAACAATTCGTGTTTAAAGATCTTATTCGAAATCAGCCGGCTTTATAATAGACATGTATATTATAAAATGTTGATAAAAAAAATGTACAGTCAAAACTGCAGATGTATTAATATTGATATATAATAATATTTTTGTATTGACTAAAAATGTTTTTAATTCAATTTTAAATATTATTACTTATATGAAGGCATTAAATAACCACTTAATCAATAGCTTTAACTTAATAAGTGTAGTCAATAACGTTAATTTTGTAAATGTTGATACAAAATTCATCGTGAAATTAATTAGGCTACGAGAGAATTACATTAGGATCGTAAATTGAACGCGCTGTTTCGATAATACCATGCTACGCCTATTGTTCGTAACTTACAGATAGCGAACGTAGTGACGTCATAAACCAATCAACGTTATTATCAGAATTATTGCTAATAGTTATAATAATAGCGCTTCATGTTGGCGTTGAATTATTTCTGAAACGATTATTTGGTATTCTTCTTTATTTATGTTCTTTAACATACAAGGTCATATTGTAAACCAATAAATAATAAGGTATGGTTGCACTTATAATAAAGCAATAATTAGTAAATATTATACAATCTAAAAGGAGTCGCAAATCACGAATCTTATTCAATTTTTATTTGATATGGTACAAGTGTAGGGAATTTTAAAAATTATGTAATTATAAAATTACCTTTTTAAATTGTAGCGTTATGTTGTTTTCCCTCAGGTTACCAAATACTTTTTCTGCTTGGTGTAAATTTTATGTCCAAATCACTTAAGAACATGAATTGAGTGTGAACTTCGAGCTCCTTCCTGCACCATGGCTCATCCAAAAACCACCACAAAGTGTACTTACAACAGTGTATAGACGTCGCAAAGTATAACATTTTAACCATATATTGTGACTGATTACATATTATACAAGAAAATAATGGTTGCGTTTAATTTATTTTTATATTTCGAAATTACGCTATTGACCCAGCAAGGTCTTAACAGCTTCACTGGACTACTAAGGCGAGCGCTTGAGGTACTCAGCCGACTTTATTTTGGCAACCAGCTCAAGAGTGCACGGCACACCTCGGCTTGGCTGTTGCCTGTTGCATGCAAATTCGCGACCTATCTTAGCTAACCTAGCTAACTATTCATATATGTATGAGTTGTTAAAACGTATATGTGTGTACCAAGCATACACGCCTCAACAACTCCTCCATATATTTATTATCGGAAAATTGAGAGTTTTTCAGTTCGATATGGAAAAAAAGTAAACCCTTCCACTTTCATGTGTAAGCGTGTAGGCGTGCACGTGTGTGGGGGTGATCGTGTAGTGTTGTAGCAGTGGTGTATATTTGTGTGTCACCGTATCGCGCAAGCAACGCACTCAAGGGCTCCATGCCGAGGGATCGAACCTAGGCTTGAGCCGCTGCCGTGGGAGGTCTAATCGGGTGTGCGAGATCGAAATTAACCCCCAGACCACGGCGGCGTGATTTGTGGTTACGCGGGCGTGGACGTGAACACGCTCTGTTTCGAGTGACAGGCTGGTACTGATCGTTCGCTGACGTGATTGAATCAGGGGGGTCGGTAAAAATGTGTCGTGGACGTCTTTTATAACGCGCAGCGTTAGGTACGGGTTCATAGTTTGCGGCGGATACCACTAACGGACTGGGATGAACTTGCGTTTAATGTATTGGTCATTGGAACGGATTTGCAACATATTTATATATAAGCGTTTACTTATTCTACTTATAAGGTGATTATTTTACTGAGATCTTGATCGTTTGTGTAAATCTAATAAGAGTATAATAAATATAAAGATCTGGACACAAAGAGGCCTCTTTGTATTCGGTAATGAAACAATTTAGTACTATTTTTATTTAGATTGTATCTATAAAGTGGCCGTTTTTTATAGAACAAAATATATGTATAAAAATATATGTTATTATTCTATACACGGTTGGTTAATAACAGTTCTGGTCATTATTGTATATGCACTTCTACCGTTTTAATTTAATTTCATAGATCTGCTACTGAAATTGTGCAAACGACGAAGTTTTAAAGGCATTATTCTCTTTTTGATTTACTGTTATCGATTTTTGTTTCTGATCGTCCTTGGGGTTCTTTTTTGGGGTTCAGTTTGGTATATACATAATGTTGTATGTCGTCTGCACTGAGTTGATACCGTGCAATGTCAATTTTTCGATGGCTTTTTTTCTGTAAAAATGATATCGAATATAAATCGAAGAGCGGAAACAAGGAATAACTGATTTTATTTTTTAATTTCAGACGTGTTGATGTTATATTATTTATAATTTGAATCAAGGATTCTAAGTATAATTAAACTTCAATTGCCAGTACCGAAAAACCGCAATTTCAAAGTGAGCAATTTTATTGTTAAATAATACTTTTTACAGTACTATTTATAGGTACATAATGGAACATTCTTAAGTTTTATATTGGTTATGCCACAGTCTAAATGTGAAGTCAAATGACAGGCATCCAGAAATAAGAGGTCTGCATTTTTCCTAATAGCTTTTATACATTGTTAATCTATATAATATATAAAATTAATGTGTTAATATTTTGTCCATGTTAATCTTCGAAATGGGTAAACTGATTATGACAAGATTTATACAAACAGACAGACCTTTTAGAGTATCATCTACATTACATATCATTATGCTCTCTCATAAGGGCTAAGTAATAATGATAATTAAATTAACAAGAGTTACTGAAAATCCATATAAGGACTGAAGATTTTTAAAAGACCATTCATATAATCGAAATAAAATATGTAATTTCCACAAAACTAAAAATGAAGGCATCACGGAACGTCTGTCAGATGTGAAACATCGAAATTGTTCTCTCATCGAAACATTCTCTTATCGAAACAGATTACGATAGGAATCAACTATGGCATAATAAAATGATAAATCATTACAAATTTGTTCCATAAAATAATGGCTGTTTATTTATTTTATTACATAAATATTCATGATTATTAAATACAAAATAAAAAGAATCAACTAGGCGCAGGCTCGGTATGTTTGACTTGCCGCGTAACGCTACTAGAACGAATGACTTACAACACAGTTTGAATCTTATGTTTATATCAATAGGGTTGCGAATGTTTTTGAGTATTTCGTTAATAGTGCAAAGGTTGTTTTTGCGTCTCCACGTCTACAATCAGGTTTACCCTTCGCCTATAGATGTTTCACATCAAAAATGAATATTTAAACAAGAAATAGGTGGCAGGTTGCTAATATATAATAAATCATAGTTCGGGATAATGTCTAATAATAGTACGGATGAGGAATTTTGGGATATCATCATATATATTAATACGTGAAGCAAAAACTTTGTATCCCTTTTTAAGTGAATTGCGTGAATGAACTTGAAATTTGGCATAGTTAAAGTTTATATGGCGAAGTGCAGAAAGCTATTTATTTTATATAAAATACGTTAGAAGTACATTAAATTAATTAAAATATGTATTACTCACATTACGGCTTGAATTTTACATAACATATACATACATTTAAATAAAAACGACATTTTGACAGCCGTCAATAACGGGCTTCAAAAAAGGTTGCGAAGGAGGTTGCTATGCTCGACTGTATGTCTTGCGTCCGAATTACCCTTTTTCATCCTACATTTAAAAATGATATTATAACATATATTATTATAATATTTATAACTATGGTCGAATGTCCACCACTGGGCGCACACTAGTAATAATAAATTGTTTATTAAGTATACTTTTAATAAAATAAACATATCCATGGTTTTATCTCTTGATATCTTAAAGTCATAATCTAAAATCTCAAACTGTGAAGTAGGTTGCTATCAACAAACCCGTCACGGTCGATTCATTTCAAAGGTCCATTTCGTATGCCCAAGGTGATTCGTAGCGCGGGCTATTGACGTTTCCTTCTGAAAAGATTGCTCTTTAGCATAGATGTTGACTTACGCCTCTGGGGAGGTCTTTTAAGTTTAGATTTAATTAAGGCGAGGATTTAATATCCCACTGGACAGTATTATAAGGTTTTATGGTTTTTATGATGTAAATACGAGTATATATTTTCTTTTTATTCTTAAAACATCACATTCTAGTCTCTGGGTACTTCTAAAACTCATACATAAAAGAAATGTTTGAAAATTTATTGCTCTTATTTTTTATATCCATTTTTGAACCTACTTTTGGTAGATACCTTGCAGGTTGGAGGAGTTGTTGTGTCGTCCAAAAAAAGAGGTCTGTTTTTTGCAATATGGTATCTTATTTATAATCGGAATTAGGAGAAAAAGAGCATCAAACATGTATGTTTTTATTCACATATATTATCTTCTGTTTTCAAATCACACTCAATCATAAAATGAGATAGAGGTATATGCTAATGGTTCAGACTTTTCAACTTTTCTCCGATTTATGTTTTAGTTAGATACGCCGCTTTTCTTTGCGGCTGCATTATTAGTAATATCACATTTCGAACAATGTACGTAATATTACAGTAATTTGGTTAATATTTCAATAGTATATTTGTTTGTTATATTTTCATGTTTTAACTACTCAACCAATCATAATCAAAATCAAAGATTTCCACACTTATTGTCAGGGATACATTACATGTCGGTCATAATACTTACAGTTGTTGGCAGTTAAGTTACAGAAAATTGATCTAAATATCATAAATTTCTTGTGTATGTTAAATGGAAAAAAATGTAAATGAAAATAAAGTATGTGTGTACTTATGTACGCACGTAAGAAGTAATACTTCCTTAGATTTAAAAAGGCATTAAGTGCAATTGACAAAGCTTTAATGAAAAAAAACCTTAAAGGACTTTAAAATTAATTTTCTATATATATGTATATAGAACAAGTAAGATATCAAAATGAAGTAGAAGAAACTACTTATAAAATAACAGTGTAATAATTTCTATTTATAATGTAAACCAAGAAAAAGAATACATACTGAGAGTTAACATCATATCTATAAACCAACGTAAAAAGTGTAATATAAAAAATCATTTTTATTACTAATACTTACAAGAAATTATCCTTCACCACCATATAATTTAAAACATATATATTTATGTATGAATAAGTTTTTATCTCTAGTAATATAAAACACGTGTTGTACATTCATATATATTTGAATAAGGGCCTTCAATATAGTTATCAGTTCTCACGAAATCTTGAGAAACAACTGATAACAAACTTCATGGTGTCGCTTTTAGGTGTCGGTGTACGCGCGCATCGTTACAATTCACACTCATCATTTTTCCCAAATGCGCTAAAAGAATATTAACCTCAAAAAAGTAGTTAAAATTAAAATGTAGTGCACAAGGTTTTTGGGAATTTTTTTTCAGTATAAAGAACAATATTTTGTAAAGCGAAAAACAATATATGTTCAAAACGAATCACTCTGATATATACTATATCAACATTTATTTCATATATGTATAGATTCGTTCCAATGTAACAACTGACGACAGGAAATGAAAAACCTGGGTAGAATTTCATCGAAACCAACGAATATCATGATTGTATCGTATTTTCAGTGGTAAATAGAGATATGAAAAGATAAAATTGATTGATTGAACGGACGAGTGAAAATCAACAGTCTCTCAGTTTTAAAGTAGATAACCTACATTGCATAGTCTCAATGAAAGTTTTGGCTTTTTTTCTAAAAATAAAGTTTAAAAGGGTTAATGTTGGTCACAGAAAAAGAATCTATTAACCCAGTTCCGTTGTAGGTGCCACCATATTTCTCTTAACTAAATATGTGTTTTAGCCTTTTCATGAGTTTATAAATGTTTAAAGTTACTTCGTTTGAAATGTATACTAATCGAAAATAATTTTATAAATTTTAGCTTATCTGGTAATAATTAGAGTAGCACTATATTCTACTGCAAGCAGCTAAGTGTTTCAGAACATGTTATACGAACAATCTTAAGAAGTTTTGGAAGCAACTTCCTTCGGAGTTAATAGTTCTAATGACGAAGTAGCGTTAATACCTTGGAGTGATTCTCGATCGGTGTTTACCTATCGTAATTATATTAACTTTTTGTTCCTTAAATATCCTCGAGTTTCTTATTAGTTAGTTATTAATAGATTAGTTTCTCTCACTGATGTCAGTTTTCACAAGAACCTTGAAAGGAGGTGATATTAATAGACAATTTGGATTCAATTTTAATTTTATTGGAAATCAAATTAAAGGCCACTTCAGAAATCAGCTGATATTTTAGTATATATCAATACAAACAGTAGAAAAATAACTATAACATAATTTGTGAAACTTTGTATATACGTATATATACACACATATATATCATACTAGCTTTTGCTTTTACGTTGATGTAGGTATGCTTATCCTTTGGAAACAGTGTTATTTATCGGCATGAAAGATGTTCTTCTCTGTATTTACATCTGATAACGTGTATCTAAAATTAATTACTAAAATTTCTGATGATTGGTTGAATAGTTAAGGTGTGAAAGTGTGACAAACAAACTCATATTCACCTTTTTAATGTTAGTAAGGAAATAAGACATATTATTTGTTAACGTACTTGCTAGCTTAGAAGTATATAATTTATATTTATATGACTACAGCATATTAAATAATTAACATCGTTTCTTATCCTTTTTTTTCCGCGATGGAATCCTCTTGGAATTCTGCACGTAGTCGGGCAGCAGGGGTGAGAATACCAGATTTCAATTGACTAAACCCTCTCGGTGTTTTTCTTGCACCATTTGGCCGGGTAAGAAGGAACGGTTTCTGCAATACTTCTACCCAATCCGTCAGGTGTTGGACCCCTCATCAGGGCCCCGACTGGTGGTCTGAAGAGGAACTATTGACTCTCCCTGACGAAATGATGGGAGGCGCACTGAACACTAATACGCCTTAACCACGTGGACCTGTGTTAGAATTGCGACGAACAATCATTTTCTTACCCTTATCCGACTTAAGTAAATTAGGTAAGTATAACATATTTTCTTAATTCACTTTTTCTATCAGCTTACATTTCAATATTAATACTAGTTTCATACGGTCTTTCTCTATTTCTATATTTCCACCTTCATATTTAATACGATTTTAGATTACATGACTTTCGTGGCTCCTCATAACATGACTCTACTACACTGAATTTATTGCTCCCTTAATTTTTTTACTGGTAATATTGTCATAATTCCTCGGATATACTCATTCCTAATCTTATCCATCCTAGTTATATCACACAGCCATCCTAATATTTACTTCTGTAACATTTTAATGGACTTTAAAGCCTGGTAATATTCACCAAATATTTAAATTAATTTTCAACTAGTGCAAAAAGATCCTATGATGCTCCCAATCATAGACATATGTATCTAAAAATAAGCAAACATACGTTACTTGATCATTAATCAACCGTAGAAAAATAACATTCCATACAAAGGACGTGATTCTGCAATATTCCATATGAGATTTTTCGAGGATATTTTCTTGGAATATCTTTTCTAAGTTGTAAACAGTGAGAACAGCACGTGTGGCGGACCTTAACACGTGCTTAGTTAAGTATGTGAGAGGCACTTTTTTGTTACGAAACTTGCCAGATAAAAGTGCCTACATTGTCCTTTGGAAAGTATTTTCCATGATTATTTTTAATTGTTATTTTAGTCAGCCATGATAAATATTAAGTGTGGAAAAGAGTATATTTCAGAATAGTTTCTGGAACACTTAGATAGATATGCTTGGGGAAAATATTAGTTAAAAGACTTTCAGCCGAGAAAAGTCCGTTACGAAGCGGAAACATTGACATCCTAATTTATTTTAGAAATGTATATCTAAAATAAAAGTAATTTCAATTCAAGCAACCATATTGCAATTTGAATAAGACGTTTTAGGTCATTAGGACATTAGAACGTCAGGATGTCTTACGATACCCGCTCATTTATTGGTGTTTGCCGTTAATCAGGTTTTTATTTATCCAATCGTACTTAATTACGATACTCGCTTTTTAATCGGTGTATCAAATCACACAAATCTTCTAGACCAGTGTTTCCAACCTTTTTTAGGCTATGCCCCACCTTAACATCTCTAAAATTTTATGCCTCCCTCCTTTAAAGATTGGTTTGTTGCCGTAAGGAATATAAATAATAAGTTGTAGGAAGAAATAATTATGAAATTGTTTTCAAAACATCGTAAGTAAAGTTTCAAAACATATAATGAAAAACTTACTTGACTTTAATTAACCAGCCGATATTTTGTTAGCGTCGAACGAAATTATACCTGATAATTATTTATAGCATTTTTTTTTTTCTATTTTGTTAAATGTGTCACCGATATCTAGTATTGCATTTAAATAAATCAAGCGAAAGGGTTAAAATCGTGTCGAATCCATATTTAAATTACCCACTGAGGGGAGTGGGACCCACGTTGGGAAACACAGGTCTAAACCGGAAGCGCCCTAAAACCAAATGTTTAAGAAGTAGAATAGAATAACATTTAATCGACATATAACCAGTAGTTTTGGATCGATATACGCACAACAGTAGACCTCCATTACTTTTATTTACGTAATATATTATATCACTAAACATTATAAAACACAGTACTCGTACTCTGCCGCGTCTGTCTCTTCGCGATAAACTTAAAAACTAGGGAGCGGATAATCATGCGGTTTCATTAACAGATATTTCACGAGGAAGGTTTTGGTATATACTTTGTCAAGTTGTTTTGTTAACTGGTTGAAATATAACGATAATTGTAGGAAGTATCGGAAAAAGACAAGCCGTTCAGAAGTTTTTTTAATGCAAAAAATTAAATTCAAGTTTTTAAAAAAATCAAATTCATTCAATTTACTTCACTATCTGTTGTACATTTTCTATGAATTTTGTAAGGTTCAAATTTCTACAAGATTTTTAACTCGAAAGCTTAATAACGTCTATATTTGTTTTCACAATACATTCTCTTAAATACTTTGCTTTCGTTCTTAGTTTCGTTTAATTTTTTTTTAACTTTATTTTTGGCAATCTATCTTTCAGATTATTACTGCCATTGTCACGTAGTCAATAATATTACAAGCGTCGTACGATCATTTCAATATTAAGAGCCTGTCCAGATGAGGCGTTTTGCGCGCGAGTCGACACGCGCGCTACATATTATATCGTGCCCAGATACCGGCTTTACGCTCGTTTCTACGCAGGGAGGGATTCACCGCCAGTTATAAACATGGACTCGGATACAGCTAGCGGGTGTTGTGGCTTGCTTATCATCGATGGAAACGGCGATTTAACGTGTATCCAATTCTACGTGACGTGACGAGTTAGGAAACGCGCCGCACCATCTGGACGGGATATATGTAGGTAGTTCTAGTATCTCGGATACGCGCGAGTGTCTACGCGCGGGTCGACTCGCGCGTAAAACGCATCATCTGGACAGGCTCTAAACGTCGTGTGAATTAATATTCTAACAAAATGGTGGATCCCTTGTTAGAACCTTCCAGGGTGTTTTTGTGGCGTCTCAGAATTTCATGACCCGTGGTATTATTTCCCATTCACTTCGCTTGTGCACAATAGACTAATTATATTACGCAAAACATCACCAAATTTATAAAATATAGAACCAAATAACACAAGATTATGAATAAAATATAAAATCCACTACATGACAGACTAAAATCCTGCCAAAAACACCAAGTTTAATATTGAAATTAATTAGATAAATTTATATTCTTAGAATAATTGGAATTTAGTATATACCTATGTATATATTTAGTTTATATATAGCGAAACGAGACTTTGTATATACATTATTTTATTTTATTTTTATACACTTTACGATTTATTTTGATAAAGGAATGGGTATTATCGTATCAAAATAACTTTATGTTAGTAACGCCATGTAGTGATTACACATTGTAGCTTTTATACCTTTTATCGGACCTTTTTTTTGGGAGCTGGAGGCAGGAGTTCTCGCCGCCGTATACGAATTCACGGCGGCGAGGAAACGTAGTGGGGAGCCTCCGGCTCCCAGGGAGATAGAGAGTAGGAGGAAAGAGTTGCGGGAGGGAGCGATAGAGAGGTGGATACAGAACCTGGCGGACGCGCGCTTCGGAACGCACACCGTTAACGCTGTTCGCCCGGTCCTGCGTGAGTGGATTGGGAGGAGATGGGGCTCCCTGTCGTTCAGGCTGGTGCAGGTGCTAACCGGACACGGTTGTTTCGGGTGGTACCTACACCAGATCGCTCGCAGGGAGCCAACCGCCACCTGCCATGAGTGCGGCGCTGAGGAAGATACCGCGCAACACACTCTCTCTGAGTGTGCTGCGTGGGAGGTGGAGCGCCGCACTCTGGCGGTGGTGGTAGGAGAGGATTTGTCGCTGCCGAGCGTGGTCTCGTCCATGCTCGGCAGCGAGCAGGCGTGGCGAGCAGTGACTTCCTTTTGCGAGGAAGTCATCTCGCAAAAGGAGGCGGCGGAGAGGGCCCGCGAGGCGGATCCCTTCAGTGACCGTCTTCGCAGACGGAGGACCGGCAGGAGGAGGCGGCGCTTTGCCCAACTCCTCCTGCCCCCGTAGCCGGACCTGAGGGGATATAGTCGCGGGGCTCATCCTCTCATTGCACAGGTCCGGCGGACGAGGGGAGGCAGCTGGTGTGTACCCGGCTGCCTCTCTATAGGTAGGAGCCCGGCGGCCACCTTCCGCCGGGCGGACCGTTGGGGCGGCTATCTAAGGGGAATAGCTTAGCACGATCCCTTGCCGCCCCAACACTACGGTCTGTCGGTACACCGTGGGGTTTTAGTCCGTGCAAACCGGACATAACCCATCCTTTCCCCCGGATTCCCGGATTTCCCCACGTAAAAAAAAAAGCTTTTATACCTTTAATACACAGTAACATAATCTTATGTTATTTGGCTATATATTCTGTAATATTTGTAGAGTTTTACGTAATACAGTTAGTTTATTGTGGAAATAACACCATGGAGCATGGATTTTGACTTGCCACAAAAACTCCCTGAAAATTTCTAACAAGACGGCCACCATCTGGTTAGTTAATTGAAATTATCGCAAGAAACTTGTAATATTATTACCTACTCTACAATGGCAGTAATGATCTACTAGAAAAATTGGTTGTCTGAAATGAAATAAATTATATATGTATACATGTCGTAGAAATTCGGGCATGACTTTAATATAATTGATTACTTAAAATGAATTTCAAATGCATAAAAGTCTGTGTTCAATAAAATATGTCTCTTCAGATCGTACATCAAAGAATTTATCTTAAGTTCAACCCACACATTTGATACATACATTTTAGCTCCACGCCTACAAGTTTTCAAAGATCTTTGTAAATGAAAAGAATGTAACACATCATTTACACGGAGCGTATATATTTTTTACTGGCGCTTACATTCACATTCAGAGAAAAAAAAAATTAACATACGATTGTAGGTAACTAACAAAAATGAGCTTTGCGAAGGATCACAGATGGGTTGTTAAAAAATAAGACCTACATTTTTAATTTCATATTTTAACAGACATGTTACATTTTTGATCCACGAATATCTATTTCAGTGCTGTTGGAAGATAATAATTTTTATAATTTTTGCTTTTTATTATAAGATTCTAATACTAACACGTTTGATACACGTTAGCTGAGTACTATACTTAAAAAAATTACGTATATAAGTCCCTTTGAAAATGTGAAAGTTTCAATATTAAATTTTTTTTTTCGAACTGACTACGCTATTGACCTAGCAAGGTCTTAACAGCTTCACCGAACCACTAAGGCGAGCGCTTAAGGCACTCAGCCGATTTTATTTGGGCAACTAGCTCAAGGGTGCACGGCACAACTCGGCTTGGCTGTTGCCTGTTACATGCAAACTCGCGACCTATCTTAGTTAACCTAGCTAACTATTCATATATGTTTGAGTTGTTGAGACACATATGTGTACCAAGCATACACGCCTCAACAACCCCTCCATATATTTTTTATCGGAAGATAAATTTTATCGGAAGATATTTTTTTTTTTTTTTTTTTTTTAAATTTGCACTTTCCCCCGACGAGTAAGTGTCAGGGACATTTTTGAGGCCATTGGTTTTTTAATAACTATTTATGTATTTTCCTGGATAATTTTATTTATTCCTATTATTTACTGCTTTTATAATTTTTATCCAATATTGAAAAAAGTCGTTTTTTGTTTCTTGTTGCCTGATAATTTCCTTTAGTTTTGTTATTTCCAAATTTGTTTCTATTTTCATTTCCAAATCATTTCTTTCCCTGGAGTGTGCTGGGCATTCTAATATAAGATGTACTATATTTTCCGGGACGTCCGGGTCACAGACACACGATGGGCTCTCCTTGCACTTAAAACGATGCAGGTATTCTGAGAACCCACCGTGTCCCGTGAGCAGCTGCGTGAGGTGGATGTTCAAGATCGTTTTCTTTTTGAATTAGTATGCCGAATAAATATCGGGCAAGAATATCTTAGTACCGGATGCTGTTTCTTCCTCTGTGTACCTTCTGTTCCATTCTACAAGGGTTTCTTGCCGAATTAGTCTTTTCAGGTACGAGACTGGGCACTGTTCATACACGGGCTTGGTCTTAATTCTTAGCGCTGCGTTCTTGGCCAGCTCGTCAGCTCTCTCGTTCCCGAGTATCCCTACGTGGGCCTTAACCCAAAACAGTGAGACTACTTTCCCTTGTGCTAGTGCTCGGCTTAGATTTTCTTGCGCCTGGATGGCAAGCTGGTGTTTCGTCTCACTGCTACACACTGTATCCAGGGCAGCCCTGGCATCACTGAATATCCCAAAGGAATATCCAGTTTTGGCCAGGACTGCCGCTGTTGCGTTTCGGAGAGCCAGGAGCTCGGCCTGGAATACCGTACAGTGGGACGACAGCTTAAATTTCTTGGCCTCAACTTCGAGGTCGTGTTTCCAAAGGGAAACAGCGGCACCGACTTTGTCCTCGATTTTGCTGCCGTCCGTGTACACCTTGTACTCCAGGCTCAGGATGTCAATCTGCTCCTGGCTCTCCAGATGTTGATACTCCATATGAAGTTTATTTGCAGGATGTGGGGTTTCTTCATGGCGTATCTTCCTCTCGACCTCCAAGTCTCCGTAGGCATGCTCCCCCTCTCCCCTCCGTGCCTCAAAGATCGCAGCAGCCTCTTTGACCCGGAGGTCAAGAGGCAGTACACCAGAGAGTGCTAAGGCTGCGTTTAGCGAGACCGTTCGGTACGCGCGGCATATTTTCTGGGCGAAGCCCCGCTGCACAGCGTTTAGTTGTTTTCTAGAGCTAAGTTTTGCTGCGGACTTCGCCCAAGCAGCAGCCGCGTACAGGATGATGGGTTCCACTGCTGCAGTATATATGGTGCTGATAATTTCTGGGTTCAATCCCCATGTGATCTTTGCTGCGCTAGCTAGCCTTCTGTAAATGTCTAGCCCTTTCTTGCATGCAAGGGTGATGTGTCTGTTGAAGGTTAGCTTCTGGTCTATGATAAGACCCAGAAGCTTAACCTCGCGGCTCATTTCAATTGGGAACCCTCCCATGCTCAGTCGCGGGGTATCATATTTAAGTCTGTTGGTGATGACCATTGCTTTGGTTTTTTGCGGTGCAAACTTAAGCTTGTTTTTGACACCCCACGACTGAACATAGTCGAGGGCTTCCCTGGCGCTGGTGTTGATATGCGACGTCTCTCCGCTGAAGACTAGTACTACGTCGTCAGCGAAGGCCTGCGCGTGAAAGCCTTTCTTCTCCAAGTCCTTCAACAGGGCGTCGATAAGGAGGTTCCACAGGATGGGTCCCCCTATCGATCCCTGGACACATCCCTTTGTGGTATTTCTGATGGCTTTCTCTCCTGCGTACCTCACTCTGACCTTTCGGTCTTTTAAATAATTGTCCATTATCGCTCTAATGTTTACTGGGCATCCCTCCTCCGCGAGCCTCAGCCTGATGGCTGGCCACCAGGCACTGTCGAAAGCGCCCTCTATGTCTAATGAAACCATGGTAATGATCTGTTTCTGTTTCAGCCTTTCGCGTATGTGTTCCATTAGATCATAGAGGGCGTCTTCGGTGCTTTTTTGCGGCACGAAGCCATATTGTTTCGGGCTCAGTCTCGGGACCAGGTGCCACTTGAGGCGGCCTACGATCATCTTCTCGAGTAGCTTCCCCATCACCGGGAGGAGGCCAATCGGAAGATATATTACGTTATATATATTTGAATCATTGGAATATTGTTCATAAAAAATACTAAAATTTCTAATAAAAAATGGGAGAGTAGTCTTAGGAGGATGAAAATTGGGATTAGAGGTAATTTTTGAACGAATATAATAAAAAAATACAAAAAAAAATACTGGAAAAACCACCCTAATTACCTAAATTATACTTTACACCTATTCTCATACCTACTAAATATTACTTTCAAACAGCCAAGTACGCGAGTTCGAGGCTCAGCGTAAAGCTGACCTTGATACCAAACGCGACCAGTTAAAGGCTCACCCTCCTGCTGCCATAACATATCATTTTGAGAACGGCGTACTCACGTGTCCTCAATGTTCACGAAGTTTCGCCACGAAGATAGGCTACATAAGCCATCTTCGAGCACACCAGCGTCGCTTATAAGTTTAGGGGTCAAAGTGGTCGCCATGGCCGAAACCGGTCGGACCAATCATCATCATCAAATATGCACTTACAATCTCATAAAAATCGGCCCAACCGTTTCGGAGGAGCTCAAACGCAAACACCGTGACACGAGATTTTTATACCTATATCTATACTATCTATGCCAATATTATAAAGAGCTAAAGTTTGTGAGTTTGTGAGGTTGTAGGAGGTAATCTCAGGAACTACTAGTCAGATTTGAAAAAAAAAATTAAATTTTATATAACTCATTTATCTAGGAAGGCTATAGGCTATACATCATCACGCCAAGACCTATAGGAATGGAGCACCAGTGAAGAATGTTTCAAAATTGCGGTTTTTCTTCTTTAGAGCTTCTGATTCGTTGGCGTTAGTCCAACGCAACTATTACACTCGGACGAAGTCGCAGGTAGAGGCTAGTATTAAATATACATACATACAGATATATATATATATTATATATATCTGTAGATATATACGATTACAATATTCTTAGATGAATATATCATGTTCTCTTTATGTGAACAACTTTTATTTCGTAAAATACACAAAAATCTCGCGACTAAACTTCGTTACGTGAAAATATTGTACGTACGAAAAATAATGAGAACTTATGTATGAGTTGGATTCTAGTTTTACAGTAAATATTTAATCGAGATCCTCGAAAAGTTACCGATACGTATCATTACGTTGTAAAAGTCAAGTTTTGTCATCTATTGGGATTACTTTTATATTTCCACTCCAGTACGTTTGTTCACTGAGAATTCAATTAAATTCGAGTGTTATGTCCTCTTAACAGGGCATTTAATTAAAAAATTCTTTATTCCATCCGACCAACAAATCGAAAAGGGAGGCTTAGCTTAAGTCCGCGATGGAAGTTTCAAATTAAAAAGGCACCGTAATTTCTTGGCAGAAACATTGGTTGCTTAGATTTTAAACAAATTATTTTTATACATTAAGATTACCAAATTTTTAATATTATTAAGCAGTAAATAGCCATACTTATAACTATACTACTAGCATATTTATTGTATGCTAAGTTATAACTGTTTATAACGGACTTAAATAGAACTGCAGTATTGTGGTCAGTTATAATAGAATGAACCTAGTGAGGCCAGTTAGGACGCCTTGTTTGTCAGTTATATTTTCTACACACCAGATTAGGCTCTCCTCGGCAGCGACTCAAGCCTAGGTCCGTTCCCTCTGCGTGGAGCCCTCGAGTGCGCTGCTCGCGCGATACAGTGACACAAAATCTTACATCATGGCGACAACATTACAAATATCACCTCCACACATGTGCGCGCATACACGCTTACACATGAAAGTGGAAGGGTTTTATTTTTTTCCCTTATCGAATTGAATTAGTTTAGAAAATTATCCAAAACGAAATATATATTTAAGAGTTGTTGAGGTATGTATGCTTGGTACGCATATATGCTCCAACAACTCATATATGTATGAATAGTTAGCTTAGGTTAGCTCTAATGGGTCGCGAATTGCATGTATCAGGCAATAGCCGAAGCCGAAGTGTGCTGTGCACCTTTGAGGTAGTTGTCAAATAAAATCGGCTTAGTACCTTAAGCATTCGCCTTAGTAATCCGGTGAAGCTGTTAAGACCTTGCTAGGTCAATAACGTAGTCAGTTCGAGAAAAAAAGAAAAAAAGAGTCAATTATATGTTACGAACCGCATACTACGAACTGAAAAATAGTTTCACAAAACCTACAGTCGAAATTAGTATAAGCTATCTCACTCGCCTATAGTTGGAATTAGAATAGTCACTTTCACTCAAACACGCAAAAATATTTATAATAGCTCAAAAGATGCAGCATATATAAATTGAGACCATAGATAATAGATATCAAAGTCACCGGTCTCGTTAAAAATAACTCGATGCCTTTGTAATAGACAATCAAAGTTTAGAACGGTCTCTCTGTGCAGCGTTTCTAACTTTTAACTAGAAGAGTTTGCTTGATAACCGAGCGACAACTTTCTTCGTCATGGGAGAAAACCGACCATAATAAAATATATTTAAGTGTATACGGAACTACATTTTACATGTATATTTTTTTTACGGAAATTGTAGCGGAAATAAGAATGACGTGAAGATGTTTTTGTATGATTTGTTCGCTTTCTATTTATTATACTCCTTGAGGAAATATACTCGTATATGAAATGTTAAAGTATGAAACTTGCTTTATTCTGTTTCTTTTACAAGTATTTGCTTTATTTTATGGATATAGATATACTTTGATTAAATTTTGTTTATGTAGCACTCGATATCCACGTTCTTGTTTTTTTTTCGAACTGACTACGCTATTAGCAGGCCTCCACAGCTTCACCGGACTACCAAGGTGAGCGCTTAAGGCACTCAGCTGAACTTGTTTAGGTAACTAACACAAGGGTGCACGCACACCTCGGCTTGGGCTGTTACCTACTTCCCGATCTAACCTAGCTAAATTATTCTAAGCTATTCATAGATATATTCGTTTGTGAACCATACAATTGAACTTGTATGATTCACAGACGCTTACATGTATACCTGAAATGAAACGAACTAAACTACTCGATTCAGTTCGAATAAGGGAAAAATAATCGCCGTCTGTATAGTGTTATTCTTTCAGGTTCACACTTCCTCATGATGTTTCCCTTCACCGCCATCCGATATTGTTACCAAGTTCAATTACTAAATCTACGCAAATTCCAAAAAACTCGCTGGTATATACCGTGGTGCGAACCTGTGGACGTCAAACTTATATTCTACCACTCAAATAACTCGGCCACCACCAACTTATTAGCGATTATTGACATATTATTGTCATGGGGAGAGTTGGGGAATTGGGAACACTTAACTTCAAACGCTAAAAAATAATAGAAAAAAGTTATAAACTTTATCAAATTTTATTGCTACATGAACTTTAGTTATCTATGTACTTAGCAGTCATAACATGTTATTTTAAATTTACGTTTTGATAAAAATATAAATTAAAACAAAAAACATTGCCGTTCCTGTTTACCCGATACCCTATGGGGTAATTGAGATCATTCCGTGGGGGAAATGGAAATGATATGAGTTAATTAAGAAAGACGTTTGATCGATAATTCTTACGTAATTACGAGGCATATGAAATAATTTATAAAGTTTAAATATCTTTAAGCAATCAACCAGCAGTACTATGGGTAATTTGGAGGGTAAGGGGTAATTGGGAACGTTCCAAATTACTCACCTAATGCCGTTCCCAATTATCCGAATCGGTCAATATACATAAAAATTGCCGCCACTCTCAAAATCATTTTTTATTACCTTCAATCTATGTTGCATTTGAAAACAGATACTGTGTTTATGATATAAGAAAAAAACACAATACCTTTGAACTCAAAAATATGATACTTACATGTGTTATAACTGATGACAAAAATTATATCAAAGATACAAAAATAATTGTTCGACTTACTTATACCTTCGAGTAACATTTAGTTTTTATCTCATTAAAATCCGTTCGGTCGGTTCGGTTAATGACGACCCGATTTATGAACGAGAGAAAAGTAGATAATTGAATGAGTTCCATACATTGAGATGAATTTATTAATCATTGTTTTTCTTACATAAATTTCCAAGCGGATGAAGTCGTGGGCACGGTTATTCGAAATAAATCCATGGTACTATAATGTTCTGCGTAAGCCGTTTAAATAAATGTTCCATTCTATTGAAAGAAAAAGTGAGTTGAAAACTTTCCAATATTAGTCCCTATGTAACCGCTTAGCGATAAGCTCTGAAATCTCACGACAAAGTTTCACCTCGACGCCAAAGGACGGACGAAAAACCTGCTTTATATTCTGTAGAAAAGGTCAGACATTAAATTTCTCAAAGAAAAGGCTCCAGTAAGGTTGTTCGACAACATCTTTTTTTTCATCAGGCATTATATAATGCGTGTTATTTAAAAAAAATATAATGTAACATTTTCATGTACTGCCATCTCTATAATGGAGTTTATATTTAGAATAGTTCAATATCGTAGAGTGTATTCGTAACATATCGTTACGCTGTTTTATACGGGCTAGGCAGTAATAATAAATATAACTAAATAAAAGAGTGGTTTAAAACGGTAAACACACTACTACTAACACTTGAAGGTGATTGGCTCACAAATGCAGCTGCGTAGGTGATAGATTCAGCTTGAAGTGTTGCAGCTAGACTGGCAGGTTTAAAAGAAGACCTAATATAATATGTATTTTATACTACGATTTACTATGTAAGCATAAAACCCTCACTTGTAATATTACATTTGTAAGCACGATTTTCATTTATCACCCTTCATGTTTCCCCGGGACCAATGCAATCAGGATAAAAGGGTGCAAGCATTCCATACAACAACCGCCTATTTGTATGCAAATTATTTTTTAAGCCACAGCTTGGGTTTTTTTTTAAATAGCAGATTGTAATTGTCTTATTGTACTTATGGGAAGTGTTATGCAACTTTTCATGTATTTTTGATAGTACCTATATTGTGTATAAGAAGTTTTATTTTTAGCTAGTACACCTTTGTGATTATCTGTTGTAATTATCATATTAACAGGCAAAGACAAAACAATTCGTACTACGTCCATCCTTTCCTATCTGTCAACCAATTTTCTTTATTATTTCTTTGTTCAGTAGCAATTGACGAGTTTTAATCTTAAAAATACATAACAACATTAACAACAAACAATATGCAAGAAATAATAGCAATGCAATGAGATACAAAAATGGACAGAAACAACCTAATCCTCGTCGATCGATTCAGAACGATTTTCAAATGTTTTTATAAAATAATATTTACGTATGGAAATAAAAAGCCGCAGTTTCACATTCAAAGAGACGTGTGTGGCTCGCGAGCCGCAGGTTGCCGACCCCTGGTTAAATCCGATGATTTTGTTGAATTATTGATCTATACTAGACTAGACTAGTTTGATTAATAAAAGCATTTTTTTTTTGTAACTTTGTTGTTCTGAATGATACGAAAAAATCATTAAGCACTCTTCTATAGAGCGTTAAATGAACTAAACAATTTCCATTTCTTTTTTTTCTATCTTTAATAGTTTAGCCACAAAAGTATTACAAAATCCAATTTCAAAGATTCGTAGTAACTTAATATTCACGATAGAAATTTGACTCAATCGATTTTTTTATAGAAAACGTATTGCTTAGTGAGACCTATCCGTTCATTTTAACTAAATAAAATTTCTTCACAGTTTGCGGGTAACAGTAATGTAGAATAAGTTTAAAAATATTTTTCCTATGTAACTTTAAATTTTAAAGTTCGTTGGAGGCCCTCTTAATTTTAAAATTAAGAGCTGTCATGTGGACAGAAACTTTGTTTGGATATATCCTATGATATTTTGGATTGACAGCGAAAAACCTTGTTAGTATTGTAATTGTTTCACTGTTTTAATTTCTTAGTAAAAAAACTAAAAAAATAAGTGGTTATCTAATAACACCATATATATATGATCTAATTTCGTAGTCCGGTGAAGTTGTTAAGACCTTGCTAGGTAAATAGCGTAGTCAGTTTGAAAAAAAAAAATCTAATTTGTTGTGAAAAACAAACTACTTATATATGAATATATAAATATTTGTCTTATGAATAAATAAATTAGCCTTTTTTATCAAAAAAAATATTTATGCAACTACTAGTTATTATTGGCAAGATATTTTTTGTGGCTCTTTCAAAACATAAATTTTGTAAAGTGCAATTTTTATCTCTTTCGACTCAAAAGGTTGCCAGCCCCTGGATTACACGGATAAATCACAAAAATATTATTCTTTTGCCAAACTGAAGTACTTCCTTAGGAAGTACTGATTAAGTGAACGACATTAAAATATATTCCTGTAGTAAACGGTTTAATAACTGCAGTGAATGCATATATTAATTTTATATTCAAAGATGCTCTAACAATATTGGTATTTAGTTAAGCAAAATTGCTTTGTTGAATTTTATTACTAAGTTTCACTTGTAACTAGAATTTGAATAAATTAATACTATAGATACTTACTAAAAAATAACTTTAAAACTAATATCGTGTAGAAATGAATTTAGAAACTCGATTGTAGTTTTGAAATGAACTAACTGAATTAAGTAACCAAATTAAATTGATGAATGTGTATGAATTTGAAACAATGACCATGATGAAGTACGTTGTCAGATATGATTGAATATTTTATTCGTATATCAAAACCATTGACATATAAAACCCCAAGAAGCACAATCTCGAATAAAAGTAGCGCTCAAAATCGACCGCAAAAAACTACTCAATATACATACGTGCCTATAGGTATGCGATAAACTTATTATTTTGCAAATTCAACCTTACCTGAATGATTTAAAGTTGTTTTTAAAAGGAAGCAAGCCTAGTTAAAAGCAAGTGCAAGACTAGTTAAAATGACAGCATAATAGAAATTATGCACTCATTTTTGTGTGTCGGCTGTTAGATGTTAAGTGTGCATCTTTGGTTTTTGTGTATCAATGATTAAAATGTTAATATTACGAATATCTTTATTTTAATTACATTAATGATTATTTTGATGTGTATATGTTTCAAAGGTGCAAAGTGTTTCTGTATATTATCTGTTATGGACTATACTTTGCTCGAATAGTATTGAATCGATTTACAAGAATTTTAAAATCGCAGATGTATTCTTTGGCTGGGTTTTAGTATGTTTCGTTACGTTAACTATTGTATAAAATAAGTTGCGAGGTTAAAAGGAAATTAGATGAATACAAAATCACTATCGCTTGTAATATTGTAAGCGGTCTATATTTTAACTAAATTATTCAAAAATAATCAACATAATGTGGTAGATAAAACGTCCTCAGATGTGATCTTATTTTTTGGCAATAAATAGTCTATACATAAATCCTTTCAATAAATATGTAACTGTTGTAAAAAGGTTTATTATTAAAACCATTAAAAAATATTTTGTAGTTCACACAACCGCTACCATGGGAATATCTATTATATTATGTAGTACACACAGTATTAAAAAGATGAATATAGTATGACATTGACATGACATTTCTCTGAGATACTTAAAATTAAAAATACGGTTGATACTGAATTTGATTACAACTTTGTAATGGTAAAACTGAAAAGTTGAAATTATAGACATATATATAATGGATATAGCTAAACAATACTCTACTAAATCAATAGAAAAAGGTATAATACTGTCTTCGTTGTACAGAATTTTAACAAGAAGATAAATTCGTGGTAATCCTGGAATCTCATTTACATTGAGAACAGTTTATGCACTGTGTCCCCGGATCAACGTTGTCGAGAGCCTCTCTATTTGCATGCTATACCAATTAGTTTTACAAGTTCACAAATTTCGCCGCTAAGGATAAAGAAAAGTCTGTTCGTGTCAAACGACGGAAAATTTATACGTTCTTTTGAGAGAAAAATCTTTGTTAAATTCAACGTCAAAAATATTATTTGATGTTCTCTCTTTGGATATTTTGTATCTTGTTTGCTTCGCTTCATATTAGAAAGAATTAGTAATTAACAAGAACAAAAAATTATATAAATTAGAAGTTTGTTGATACAAAATATTAAAGGTATCTTTAATGAGTAATGATACAATGAAACAGCAATGATAATTAACAGGAAACAGAAAGGAAAAAATATTTAATACAATCATTATGGCGTATATATGGCGTATTCCAAATCACATAATTCCAATTAATAAGTTTCTGATGAAAGAGCAATGTGAGTTTAATCTTCCAATTTAGGAGCCAATCTTTGTTTCGGATAAAAATAGAACATACTCAAACAGTCAACAATGCGATTACTTTCAACTATACTTGTATATTTCATCCTAGTATATTTAATTTAGTTATATTATGATTTACAGTATTACAATTGGAGTTCGGAGGTAAAACTATCATCTAACTTCTAGTATGTTAAATAGTAAATCAATAACGATAAATAAAAAATAAAGCACTAGTATAGAGCACGCGCAATGTGACTGTATGACACTTCTTTGATATAGGCATTTACAGTTCGGCTCGATTAGTCTTGATAGATGGCCAGAAATCACACTCACCCACCGGATCTCACCATCCTTCCCACCTACACTGTTTCTATTGTTTTACTCCTGTAAAAATTTTATCGTTCAATTCCGTACTGTGTGGATAGATCGAAGATTTACAACATTTATCACCAGAGTGTGACCGAAATAATGTTCAACGGAAAGATGTTAAATCAAAAAAGTATAATGTTATAAATTGTGGCATCTTCTATACAATCTTGGGTGCACCTACAAGTGAAGAAGCCAAGTTTTTTTTTATATTATATAGGAGGCAAACAAACAGGCGTGTCACCTGATGCTAAGCGATAACCGCCGTCCATAGGCAATAGCAACACCAGTGGAGTCGTAAGTACGTTGCCAGCCTGTTTTTGGGGTAATGGGGATAGATGGAAGGGGAAGAGATGAGGGAGGAGGAGGGGAGATGGGACTGACTTTATGGATAGCAGATAAAATGTTTGATAGCCGCAAGCGCTCAGCAAGTTGGTTGACTCCTGGTTCAGCACCTAAAAAATGCCCTAAACGAAAACTTACCCCTAGAAAAGTGATGGTCACTGTTTGGTGGTCTAGCGCCGGTGTGATTCATCACAACTTTTTACCAAACGTGGTGATCATTACTGCAGATGTGTACTGTGAAGAACTGAACACAATGATGGAGAAGCTGGCACATCTCCAACCAGCATTGGTCAATCGCTCATCTCCGCTGCTCCTGCATGACAACGCGCGGCCTCATACTGCATAGCAGACGGTCTCCAAGTTGCAAGAACTGGGATTGGAAGTTCTCCGTCATCCGCCCTACTCCCCAGGCCTTGACTACTACTTTTTCAAGAATTTGGATAACTCCTTGGCGGGAAAAAATTCAATACCCGAGAGGCAGTCCAAAAGGCCTTTGTAGAATTTGTTGCCTCCCGTCCAACTGATTTCTTTAAGAAGGGCATCAATAAACTGCCACTGCGTTGGCAAACATGCATTGATTGCATGGGTGATTACTTCGATTAATACAAATAAAAAATACATGAAAAAAATTCGTTTAAATGTTTTAATACAAAACGGCAATTTCATAGATAAAGACCTAATATGTCAATTCTGAATTGCAATGTTTTGAAAAGTTTTTTTTTTAATTTAGGTTTATACATTAATATAAAAAAAATGTTATCATTCTAATGTTTCCAAAACATTACCCACGAGAGTAAAGTGAGAATATCTAATTAATGATTATTGTTGTGTTACAAAAAATATTGTAAAAACTATATATCGTTTATATAATCAGTAGAAATAATAGAATTACAATCATTTATCATCTATTATATTTATATTATATTATAAATTATTATCATTTCAAAAATTAACCTACTGCTAACAAAATTCTATTTCGTCTTAACCCCATTACCCAAGCCTTGTGAATACCTTTTAATCTAATTTGATCAATAAGTTTTTTGTGACTTATATATATCGACGAGTCAGATTAGATCAACTGAATTCGAAACGTAAACCTAGCTTAAACTAGTCAAATTACTGGTTTTTGTCAGTTATATGAATAGTTTTATTATACCCGGTTGTAGAGGTTGCCAGTAAAATGTTGAATTTAGGTCGCTACCTGGGTTACGGGTGGGCAGAAGGGCGCTCCACTCCTTTGAATGGCAAGGCTAATTCATTCAAACTGTCGAAAGTTCACGGTTGACTGCGCACAAAAACTCTGACAGATATATTACCTTTTAACCAAACTAGTATTTAGTTGTAATTTGACAAAAAAGCCTTAGTAGAAGACAACATTTGTAAATGTAGAAATCGGGTTACAAGTTCTTGTAAACGTAAATATTCAATACATATATAGTTACAGTTTTGGTAGGTGATAGAGCCACGCTGCAGCTATTACTGTTTTCAGCATGATTGGGTCGTTTCGCTCGGGGTAGTGCCACACTCTCACAGAAAATCGACGTGGAGTAACTGTGCTTGTATTGTTGCATTTCGTTTGGTCAGTGAGAGCGCCGCAGGCCCACCTCCCTTCCCTCTCCTCTCTTTCCCTTCCCTTTCCCTGTCCACCATACATAGGCTGACAACACATTTGAGATTCCTCTGGTTTTGCTAGTGTTTATGGATGGTGGTGAGCGCTGAACATCGAATGACCCACCTGTTCCTTTATGTCCTTTGATAAAAAAAAATGTTAAACGACAACAATTATTTTAACTAGCTAATACCCGTAACTTCGTCTACGTTGTCTATTATCTTAACAATATACTATATTTTATGTACAGAGGAAAATACATTAATAAAGAATTGATACCAAAAATATATTTTGCTCACAAAATTTCTTGGTAAATAATGTTATCCTGTTATTTTCTTCCTACTGCCGATATGTACTACACTGTTTGCCCTACTTTTTCACGACAAGAGAATACATAGCGCCAAATATGTAGTTCTGATAAAAATCGTTAGTCCGAAAACTTTATATTAAATAAAGATATTGTAATATTATTTTCCTTAAATAAAGTCTGAGTGTCTAAGACGTAATACAAAAATAAAAATATTTACAAGAAGCCTTTTTTTTTTTTATATTTTCTGAGAATGTATTTTTCTGTGTAAAACTGATGTTGGTTTACCTGAAACTGATAATATCCGACAAGGTTTGACCGGTTACCTTGAAAATTGCCACACCGAAGTGGAGACCACACCTTAGAGAAAGATTTCGTATATACTTTACCATAATTTACTTATATGTATGTTATATTTGGTTTAATTGATCATTAAGTTTGAATTATTATTTAAAGGGACGAAGATGCGGGCAATATCAAGCAGTACTAATATAGACTTATAATAACATTATAAAGAGGTAAAGTTTGTAAGTTTGTGACGTTGTGAGGTTTTAGGAGGTAATCTCAGGAATTTCTTCATCTTCAAATCTCTCCGATTTGAAAAAAAAACCTGTTAGTGTTATAGAGCTATATAGTGTTATATAGCATCACGTTAAAACCAATAGGTGCGGAGAATCAATAAAGAATGCTTAAAAATCGGGTTTTTCTTTCTCTTGAGAGTTTCCCCTGCGTGTTGGCGTTAGTCCAAAGTACCTATTCCACGCGAACGAAGTCGTGGGCAGAGGCTGGTATTTAATACAAAGGAATATTTATATCTTCAACTAGGTGCAGGCGCGGTGTGTTTGGCGGCATTTATCAAAAGGCGCTAGGTCGTTGGTGCGTGTCGCGTGACATTAGTAGAACGTGGTAGTGGAAGGTGGTAGAGCCCCGCTGAAGCTATTTTTGGTTTTAGCATGAATGGGTCGGCACCTCCGGGGTAGTACCACCCCTTCACAGAAAACCGACGTGAAGTAACAGTGCTTGCATTTTCGCCCACGTCTCTTCCTCTTTCCTTCTTTCCCTTTCCTCCCCCTCCCCCTTCTCCATATACAGGCTGGCAACGCACTTGCGACGTCCCTGATGTCGCTAGTGTCTATGGACGGTGGTGATCACTTAACATAACGTGACCCTTGAGTTCGTTTGCCTCTCTTGATATAAAAAAAAATAATAAAAAAAATAACGAGTGGCCGACAAAACATTTTGAATCTTATGTTTATACAGATACGGTTGCAAATGTTCGATTGCATGAATGGGTTGACTCGACCGGGGTAGTACCACCGTATCGCAGAAAATCGACGTGAAGTAACAGTGTTTGCATTGTTGCGTCTCAGTCGGTCAGTGAGAGCGCCGGAGGCCCACCTCTCCTAACCTTCCTTCTCTCCTTTTTCCTTCCTTCCCTCTACTCCCACCCTTCTCAAAAACAGGCTGGCAACGCACCTACGACTCCCCTGGTGTTGCAAGTGTCTATGGACGGTGATACCATTTAACATCAGGAGACCCACCTGTTCATTTGCCTCCTATGGTATAAAAAAGCTACCATCGCTCCAAGCAAAAGAGTTTGTTAAATCTTCCATATCATAGTTACGCATGCATGTTACCTGGTACGTAGGTAACTCGTATGAACAAACATTTCTCTTGAATAAAATGCAGACAACGTGACGTTATGATATCGTTTACTTAAGTTAGTACGTGCCACCTGTTCGCAGAGTTCACAATATAACTGTCAACCCCGTTTTCATATCCTCACAAAATGTTCTCGCTTAAGTTTCCGATGCTAATTCTATTCTTTATTCGTTTCCTTGTTTATAATTACATTTCTTTGTTTCGATGACAACTCTCTAAGTTATTTATCATCACTTTCGGTGAAAATTCAACTGTAACGAAAATTTGTTTTACCCTTTATATACTTTTCTCTTCTGTTTTTGTATATCCACGTGGAAGTGGCGTTTTCATAAAATTCGTTTGTTTGATGGTAGGTAATTTTATTTCTAACTGTAAAGAGATTGCTAGAACGTATTTGAACTTTTAAATATTATTTTTTGCATTTTGCATTGTTTCAGCCCATATTAAATAATTCCTATCCTATCTGGGCACGAACTAAAAAGTTGGAAACTTCTTATCTTTGTCGTACCGTGAAGCTGTGGAACAATCTCCTGGCTAGTGTGTTCCCTCCTTCCTATAACATGGGGTCCTTCAAGCATAACGTGAAGAGACATTGACGCAGGCCGTCATGATAGCGGCAACCGAGGAGGGTTTGCAGTTACTTTGCTGTGCTACAATAAAAAAAACTGGAATCAGATCGTAATGACCTATCACATTCAGCTGTAAATCTAAAGCACCCAAAAGTCTACTTAAAAATGAAAAAAAAATGAAAGTTGGTTTAACCGTTTTGGAGGTATTCAGTAACAACCACACGTAGAGAAGGATTATATATATATATATGTATTATACTATAAATTCTTATAAAATTCTTTAAAAGTAAAATGTATAAATAGGAAAGTATAGATAGAAATAATTATTGAAATTACACTAACATTACTTATTAAGCTATATTATAGAAAATTAATCAGATTAGTACTTTACACAATATTACTTCGTGTCTCCTACATATGTAATATAAGAAGATCAAAGATTAAACATTACGTCAGTATAGTTAGTTAAGCGAATAATATATTCAGACGAGAGAAAGAATGAAAACGTTAGGTGATAGACCCAGACAAGAGCTATTTCTAAAGTTCCATAATACGCAGGCTTACACACACACGTACAGAAAAAGTATTAGGAAGTGCATTATACAATGAGGAGTCCGCGAATATAAGAAACACTGTAAAATATATTCTATCTTATTCTCTCACACGTTAAATCTTATAGACGTATATGTTTATCTCTTTTTAATGTCGCTTTTTATTTTTATCCAATTTTAAATCACGAGACTAAACGAGTTTTCTAATTAAAAGACAAACAATGTTACCTAGAATCTGGTTCTTGGATTTAGTATTTAGTTAAACTTTATAAATCAGTTTTCTTTAACCGCTATAGTAAGGTAATTTGCCCATATATATAAAGGGCAGTTATTGTCTTTGTTAGCAACTTTAGTCAAATTTGTAATGTCTTATATAAAGCCACTCTGAAGAATCCATCGTACATATTATATTATTTCTGTCGTTTCCCTGGTTGTTAATCTTTGAGTCGACAATGACAAGCAGCCAAGTGTATAAGTAACATGAACTTTGTCATCAACTCATGTTCAAAAGCTCTTATTGAAAAACTTGCCTGCGTAAGTGTCGTTGTTTCTAGGTCGACGGTTCGTAGACCGAAACTTTTGAAATGACAAACTTCTCTTTTGTGATTTACATCGACGTTTGTTGATTCTGTTCTGCTTTAAATATTAGAAATTTGTCTCTTTCCAAGCACATTTGTGATTCCTGATGAACGTTATTGGAGAAGTGCTGTAATTGACTTGTACCGTGCTATCGTATTTGTATTGAATTGAATAATGACAACTTTAAGGTTATTTTACTTCGGAGGTTAAAATTACAATTTTACATAATAGACAGTTAATTTCATGAAATCTGATAATTTCATTAATAATATTAATATTCAATATATTCTCAGCAATATCTATCTTTACTAATATTATAAAGCTGAAGAGTTTGTTTGTTTCGTTGAACGCCCTAATCTCAAGTACTACCGGTCCGATTTGAAAGTTTCTTTTAGTGTTATTTAGCTCATTTATCGATGATTGCTATAGGCTACATATCATCACGTTAAAACCAATAGGAGCTGAGTGCTAATGAAGAATGTTTTAAAATCGGGCTATTTTGGAAGCTTCCGCTGCGTGTTAATGTCATTATTATATGCGTTGCCATGGCAACGCGATAACATTCTATCGCAAATATTTTCATGGTTTATTTTGTGTTCCTACTCAAAGAGTTTATTCTACGTTAGTTTTGTTTCCAATTTTTAATTATACGTGGTACGTTTATATCACAAACATTTCTAAAGTTTATTTATTTTATTTTTTTTTAACTTTATTTTTGGCAATTAATCTTTCAGATTATTACTGCCATCGTCACGTAGTCGATAATATTACAAGCGTCGTGCAATCACTTCAATATTGCGTCGTGTGAGTCAATATTCTAACAAGATGGTGGATCCCTTGTTAGAACCTGCTAGGGAGTTTTTGTGGCATCTCAGAATTTCATGCTCCGTGGTATTATTTTCTATTCACTTCACTTATGCACAATAAACTAACTAGATTACGTAAAACTCCACCAAATTTACAAAATATAGAGTCCAATAACACAAGATCATGAATAAAAGATAAAATCCACTACATGACAGACTAAAATCCCGCCAAAAACTCCCTAAAGTTTATTTTGTGTTGCTATTCAAAAACTTTAGTAGTAATAATATTCGTCCAATAAGACAGTCGAAGGAATTAACCCACATTGCCAATTCTGAAGTTGTCAATATAGGTAGTTTTCTTCTATGTCCAAGTTAATGTAATGGTATAAGCGCCCAATCCTCTATATAATATTTTGTAAATTTTTATGTTCTTAATTTTCAAGACCACAGAATTCATGCTCCGTGGTATTATTTTTCATTCATTTCAGTTATGCACAATAAAGGAACCATATTACATAAAACGGCACTAATTTAACACAATATATCGACAAGTAATACAAGATTATGAATAAAATATAAAATCCACTACATGACAGACTAAAATCCCGCCAAAAACTCCTCAAAAACTTTATTCTATGTTAGTTTTGTTCCCAATTTTTGGTTTGTGAATAAATACTTTTTGATGAATACATATATCTGCAGTGCTACAAATATAAACTTTTTTTTTAATTCTGTCGATATGTCTGTTTGTTTATTTGTTCGGGTAATCTCTGAAACGGCTGGACCTATGTAAACGGTTTTTTTTCTTAGAAATGACTACACTATAGACCTAGCAAGGTCTTAACAGCTTCAACGGACTACAAGTAATATTTGAACGGGAATTTTACGGGCAAATAACTAACTAATTAGCTGTTTTATTTTAAGCTAGCGGGTTAAGCAGACGATACCTGCCCTGATAATAAGAAAACTATACCTAAACCTTGCCCAAGAATCATTTTGTATATTGGTAAAAAAGGCATGAAGATGCGTTTTTAATCTTATCGCGAACAAACATATAGACAGACGTGGAACACGACTTTTTTGACACCAATGTTGTGATGAACTCTTATCCGTGCATTCGTATGTGTGAAATTGACCAAAAATATGTTGTTCACTATAAACATGCGCGTGTGACGTACATTGTACTGGACTCCAAGAATAAATATAATTGAAAGTCATATGTTTGTTTGTGATTTAAATTATAGCAAGGTATATTAATGACTAGATTATTTCAACAATATGGCTATATTATATCTATATAATAAAAGATTTAACACATATTGTTCGATAATGTATAGCTTAATATTTTCATTATTTTCTTATATAGTGTAAGTGAACACTGAGGGTGATACATAGATAGTAGTTTAAAGTTCCAGCTATGTGGCTTATGACAAATTCCATCCCATTCGATACACTATTAGTATTCACATATATAATGTACATGTTACCTGTTACTGTAGATGATGTGAGTGTTATACTTACAAATATGTTTGAAAGAGAATTATTGTTATGTACACATCTAATAACAATTTTAAATTTATTGAATATATTCAAAAAATGCGTGCGAAGCCGTGTGTAACAGCTGGTTAATTAATAATAGTAACTTAGTTTGCATTAATAATTATAACTAATAGATGTGCATTGGTCGTAATTCGACTGTAAATAGTCATAAAAAATATTTACCTGTTAATATGTAAATATGCAAATATGTTTACGCGTTTTCAGAATCTATACTAATATATAAAGCTAAAGAGTTTGTTTGTTTGTTTGTTT
>JACEII010000009.1:6193619-6295891 GCA_014332785.1 Antheraea mylitta
TTATTACGATGCGCGCGCACACCGTCACAAAAACCGACACTCTGAAGCTATTACGATGCGCGCGCACACCGTCACAAAAACCGACACTCTGAAGTTATTACGATGCGCGCGCACACCGTCATGAAAAACCGCCACCCTGAAGTTAGCTATAGTCAACATTTTGTTTCTTTGTATTTGTTGTTTGTATTTCTTTGTATCAAAACTTTCAATGTATTAAATACCTTTTTTCTGTAGTTAGTGTCGTTTTTTCTACAAACGTAGAATAAGGCAAAAGAGAACATTTTTGAAAATATTTTTATCTTGTTACGCCAAAGAAATATAACTTCTAACGCGTGTAAGTATACGTACACACACACACTTTTTTTATTCGTTTCTAAGCTTTCATTACAGTAAAAAAAACTATTTTTTACAAGTATAGTATGATGATTGAGAAACAGAGAACCTATATAAATAACTAAGTCGGATTACACAGAGAATATTGTGTGTAAAAGTGTTACTTATATGTTATATTCCTCATTCGCTATCCCAAAAGCCTGTGGACTTTATTTTCATCAAAGAGCACTGTGGATACAAAGGATTTCCGAGTTAATTAATTGCAATTAGACCGGGTGTCTTATCTTCACGAACAGTACTGTAGCTTCAAAGAAATAGGGTTTTCAGGTGATGCTTTTAATTAATTCGAACTTTAACTATTTTATTTTACCAAGCAATTAAATGCAAGGTTCGTATCACGGATGGGCATTTTAATAATAGCGCACCTGTTAAATCAATAGTTTATGATTCCAATTCTAGCATGATATGTATTTCTGAGTGTTTCGTTTTCAGCTGAATACATTCTATGGTTATTTTGGAATCAAACGTGGGTTGTAATCATAAATACCAACTCTGATACTTTGGTTACCTCAAGCACATGTGTACCACACATTCTATTGAATGAAAACTGCAAATTCTCAATGGATACTATAGTACATTACATGGCTGACTTGTTTAGAATTGGTTTTATCATGATAAGTTCCTTTACCAAATGCTTAATCACAAAGATATGAACCTACGATGACTAACACGGTACTCAAACAGAATAACTGAGCCATCATCACTTCTAAACCTCACTACTTATAGGTTTGGTCCAGCAGCTATCTTAAGAGATAGTTTCTCTTAACGCTGAAAGGGATACTATCTTTACGGTATTGTCATTTAACAGCGGCTGAAACAGTAGTTCAAAGCTGGACCTACAAACTATTAAAAAGAAGTTAAAAGCAGTTTCCGTGATGGTTCAGAACATCGTTGTTTGTAATTAGCCCTTATATATCCCGATATCGTCTATTAATACAAGAATAGAGTGCTTTAACTTATGCTGTTTGTAAGTAAGCCTAACAGCAGCAACTGTCATAAGACCTCATTCGAATGGAAAACATTCTCTTAATGAAGACAAGGTTTTCCTTAGCAAATTTTATACACAGCTCTCAACAAAATGCTCTGTTATATTTTATGTAAGAGACAACCCTCCCAACAAATAATGTAAGGCGTTATTTCTCCATAATGCTTAACAAATTGTTGCAGATATCGTTATTATTCTATTGATCATCTGTTGTTCGTTTCTATTATTAATAAAGGCAAAGGCTGAAGATCTTATGCCATTTTGTGAATAAGCAAGTATTCTGCAACAATTCGTTTTGAAAGAGGTAAAAAAGAAGCTCAGAGTGATTATTAGATTCAAATTCACAGCATACGTTGCTCTTTCCCAGCGTCTCTTAATTCATTGTCGCCGATGTAAATATATCAAGTCTATAGGTAAATATTATTGTAAAAAATAGAACGAAAAAAAAGTCATGGTAAAGTTTTGTGATTATATAATGATGTTACGTTAATACACTTTAAAACTACGATATTTCTAGAAGTTTCAGTCTTGATTATGTCAAAGGGCGAAAATGAAAAAACTTCGTCGGTACTTTGGCACAAAATGTCGTCAAGGACACGATTTATATCACTGCGAAATATAATAAAATCTTTTATATACTGCCAAGTGTCTCCCGAATAAAAAGTATGATGAATAGCGCTACCATTTTGAGGACAGTATTTTATCTCGCACAGTAAAATCCAAATAAACTGGACATCCTATATCCATTTATACGGACATGAATGACGGATTCCCTTTTTATATGTTTGGAATTAATTGTGATTTCTTTCTTCGTTATTATGATTTGTTACAGTTAAATAGTATTAATCTCTATATCCTATTAATATTACAAACGGGAAATTTTATGAGGACTGATACAGGACATTTTTTTGATCGAGTTTTGATGACATGAATCAACCCATTTCATCATTAACTATCTATAAACGTAATAAAAATGAAGTATTTATATGTAACATCAAACTAACAATTTTTTAATGACAAGATATGAAATATACGCTATATATATATATTATATACGCTTTTATAAAATTAGCGCTACTTATAAAAAAATGTTTATCAGTCTGTCTGTCTGTTTCTTCTAGGTAATCTATGAAATGGCTAGACCGTTTTTGATGAGAATTTTATTTTATTTGGAGTAGCTGTTACGCGCGACTTCGTCCGTAGTGAAATATTTTGGGGTGTAAGGGGTGTCGAGTAACATCTTAAGACTTGCGACACCCAAGCCAACCTTACCTGCACGTGGTGCACCCTGCTGATCAACTAACGAGGCAATGGCGATAGCGGGGTGGTAGGGTTTTACAGCCCGACTGGGTCGCAACCACCATGTATATGGCGAAAAAGCCCGTCATAGTGACTCGCTTTTGCGTGTCGCGTTTCGGGATCAGCTTGTGCATATCCAGTACCGGGTGACTTTCGTCATTATGGCCGGCATGGCAGCAGCGATCGACGATGGATGATCTGTCTCTCGGTGGTCGCCACTGTTTTTGGATTGTACTATGCTTACCATTAGGCATGTGCAGTCACTTTGTCGTGCTACAATAAAAAAAAAATCCAAAACGGTTAGACCGACTTTCACGGGTTTTTGCAGGCAGATAGATAGCTGACCTTGTAAGCATTAACTTATAGCATTACTACTTTATAGCATTCTATTTGGTCCCATAGTTTCGGTGATAAATGTTATACACCAAGATATAATCAGAACAGCTTCACTATATGGTATTATGAAACTTTACTATCTCAGATTATGCAGAATGTATTTTCCATACTATTTGGGCTTAGTTGAACTATAATTACAGTATATGTGACCTTTGGGGACAAAGTGAACGAGAATAGTAAATACGCTAAGTCTAAGAAAGGTTTAATATTGATAACTAGGAAATTTATCTATTATCTTTATTTGTAATTAACTGATATGCTGACTCCTTTTGCTTTGTTTATTATAGTAAACTAGCAGGCACGGCAGACGTTGTCCTGTCTTGATAATAAACAATATATAGACTAATTATATACCTATACCTACACCTTCCTTATTAATCACTATATTTACTGGTGTAACTAGCATGCAAATCTGTTCAGTAGTTTTGAGTTTATCGCGAACATATTGGGTAGGGGACTTTGTTGTATATTATGTAATCATATGAATTTTATGAACAGAGAATAAACATAAACATCACACCGCTTGCCCCATTTCTCCAGGGCAAGAAAACTTACATAGCTGCATTCATTTGTAGCATAGGTATCTTAAAACTGCAATAACCTTATATTAAAAGAAGCTGTTGTGATTTTTTTTTAGTAAAACTAAAAATAATTGATCGAAAACTGTTTAGTATATTTTCGGCGATACACCTACTACGACAGAGTCGACAGACCTTTTTCCTTTTATTTATTTGGATTTTAGAGATTTTATACATAAGTCTATACTATAAAATGTTAAACATTGGTTACTGGAAAGAATAATTTTATGCAGTCGCGTACAGCGTATTTCAAAATTAAGAGAATTTAAAATTTTAAATGAAAGTAACCGGTGCGCTTTGCGGAAAGATTAATTTACAAAATTTTGCAAATGAAAGTGTTCTTCTTTAAAACTGTTTTGAGCCATTTATAAGAACAGTAAACGGAGAGTACAAGTTAAAAAATGTTAATTGTATATTGTTTGTACAAAGAGGCTGGCATTAATTTGCAAAAGTAGACAGTTCGGGGTATTTACATCAACTGTAGCAACATAAGTCATAATTATTAAAATGGTCGTCTGTCTAGACTTTGTTGGCAGAGAGCCCGTACAATTGTAGCCACAGTATTCTTACAGTATCCACGTTGTTTAAGTCAAGCCTAAATGCTTTTATTGTTAATTAATTTTCGATTTTCAAGCACACTCCATTCCCGTGCCAAAATTTTAATAGGAAGATATTTTGCATCGTTTTAATTTGATTATGAACATCTTATTAATAATGTTTTGTTTTCATTTCATTAATCTCTTGGAAAATAATTATTTTAGATTGTCTTGCCTCATACATAGAACCTCTAATACCTTTTAATAAATCATCATGAGAGTTGAGATATAAGGACATTAGTAGGTGGTAGAGCCACGCTGAAGTTATTACTGGTTTCAGTATGAATGGGTCGGCTCACCCGGGGTAATACTACCCGACCCACAGAAAACCGATGTGAAGTAACAGTATTTGCGTTGTTGCGTTTAGTTCGGTCAGTGAGAACGCCGGAAGACTACTTCTCCTCCCTCCCCCACTCCTTATACCCTTTCCTCCCAAACAAAGGTTGGTAATGCACTAGCGACTCCCCTAGTTTTACAAGTATCTATGGACGGCGGTGATCACTTAAGATCAGGTGACCCACATAGTCGTGTGCCTTCTATGACTATGCAATTTAATAAGGAAGAAGCCGCGGGCATCACCACCGTCCATAGACACTTGCAACACCAGGGAAGTCGCTATGCATGCCTTTGTTGGGGGGTCGGAGACTGGAAGGGAAGAAGGAATGAGAAGGGGAGGGTAGGTGGGTCTCCGGTGCTCTCACTGACCGAACGAAACGCAAGTACTGTTACTTCATGTCAGTTTTCAGTGAGAGGGTGGTCCTACCCCGGTCGAGCCGACCCATTCATGCTGAAACCAGTTACAGCTTCAGCGTGACTCTACCACCTACAAAAAACTTAGTACACATATAAGAGATATTAATAGGACAGACTGAATTGAATCATATATATGTCAATAGATTGAATCATACGTTGAAACGATTCAGGGAACTCCATTAATCGAATTATTTTTGTGATAGCATAAACTCGAATGTTGAAAGCGTATGATCAGTAAATAGCTTTGATCAGAATTGAGATTGAAAGCATTACGGAAATGATGGCTTGGAATCGAAATCTAAATTGGCCATTTGTCGATACATATGTAAACCCATAGGGACATACATGTATGTGTAAACGCGTGGTGATGGCAGAAGTTCTGTGTAGCCTGATATGTTTACAAGTAACTATTGTATTTATTTATATTCTAATGAAATTATATAATTGTTTCTATTAATGAATATTACTTCCATTAAAATATGAATCCTTATTCTATTTTAGATATTAATATTTAAAAGCGTTACATAATGTATGCGTATGATTTTAGTTAGACGAAACTGTAAATTTAATTGAAGAAACGAATACAATGTTTATTAGTTATGAATTTATATTTAGCTTCGGTGTTAAACAAGATAAGTAGTCATTGAAGATCTTGTTGAGATTATATTATATATCTTTCATAAAAACTTTAAACATCTATTCTACAGATTTTTTACAGATATTTTATGGGGTGTAAGGGGTGTCGAGTAACATCTTTTAAGACTTGAGACACCCAAGCCAACCTCACCTGCACGTGATGCACCCTGCTGAATAACGAACGAGGCAATGGCGAAAGCGGGGTGGTAGGGTTTTACAGCCCGACTGGGTCGCAATCACCATGCATATAGCGAAAAAGCCCGTCATAGTGACTCGCTTCTGTGTGTCGCGTTTCGGGATCAGCCTGTGCATATCCAGTACCGGGTGACTTTCGTCATTATGGCCGGCATGACAGCGGCGATCGGCGATGGATAATCTGTCTCTCGGTGGTTGCCGATGTTTTTGGATTGTACTATGCTTAACATCAGGCATAGTGCAGTCACTATGTCGTGCTTCGATAAAAAAAAAGATGAAAAAGAACAAGTAAAAATACAACGTTAAAAATCGATTTAGTTTTAATTTTTTATGTGAATAAATTTTGCATAGTAAATTAGCTTTTTGTATAGTTCGAGTATTAGTTTTTACTTATAAATTAATTAGATATTCTATTGGTATAATATTTCTTAGAAATCTTGAATGAATTCGTATTTAATTGCAACCAGTTTTCATTCATCTGAGTATAATGAATTGCTAGAACTATTATACTATATATCGATTTATTAAATCTATTCGTAACTTAATCTTTTTCTATATTTATCTATCTTATACCTTTAAACGAGCAATTCTTCAATATTTTTATATCGTTATATATCCAGTATCTCGGAAACGGCGCCAGCGATTTCCGTGAAACTTACTATGTGGGTGGTTTCAGGGACGATAAATCGATCTAGCTAGATTTCATCCATAGAAACCTTTTTTAACTAAGTTTTCAGGCAATGAAAAAATATAGCTAGAATATGAAGGTAAATTTTGCCACCGCTGTCAGAACAAAAATAGCTCAGATGGAAATCGGCTGCTTCGAAAATCCGGCTAACCCAAGTTCGAACCCGAGCAAAAGAGCAGAAAAACATCTCGTCTTTTCTTAATATTTTTTTTTTAGTTCCTAATTTTGTGTGTCAAACCTAACAGTTGATTTTAATTTTAAAATGTTTTTTAAAGAAACGAGTTAGGTTCGGTCGTCCAGCTTCTGTTTTTTAAAAACACAAACTGAGGCAATGATGATTGAGTTGATAGCATACTTACAGGATACAAGTATTTTCGGATCCGTGCAACTGAGTTAGAGCTTTCCGTGAAGAAAACAACGTTATGAAACCATAGTAGTATGGTAGCAGGGATTTTTCTAAGTACATTTGGCTTGCTACCATACTCAAGTTGAAAATATGTTGCCAAACACCTGTACTTGAAAACCTGGCCCTATATAACTTATCCATCTTAGAATATATTGTCATTAATTAACATCAGGTGAGATTCTGTTCATACATTAGAAATTATCTATAGTAATATTATAAAGAGGTTAAGTTTGTGACTTTGTAACATTGTGACGTTTAGGGGGTAATCTCAGGAACTACTGGTCTGATTTGAAAAGTTCGTTCAATGTTATATAGCTCATTTATTCAGGATGGTTATAGACTATATATCATCACGCTAAGAACAATAGGAGCGGAGCAACAATAAAGAATATTTAAAAATCGTTTTTTTTCCTCTTGAGAGCTTTCGCTGCGTGTTAGTGTTAGCCCAAAATAATAATTCCACGCGAACGAAGTCGAGGGCAGTGGCTAATAAAGTATATAAAAAATAAATCTTATGTCAATGTTTTTATACTTCAGGTGTTACGGTTTTGTTTTGACAATTTTATGCAATAAACCTATGTGGTGTTATTATAAAAAAGTTAAATACGTATTAAAAGGTTTCGTACTAAATGCACTTATACGCGTTAAATCGCGTTATACTTTTTTGGCAAGTCTAACCTAACCTAAATTAATAACTAAATAGTTAAATTAAATAAAAAAATAAATAAACAGTTAAGTTAAAATAATACAAAATAAATAAATAACACCCAATAGCTGCTCACAGATACAATTTTTCACGCAGACAGTAAAAATAAGTGAAAACAAAAGGAGATGCGGACCAAGAGTCTGCAGAACAGAAGAATAAGAAGAAAAAAAAAACCTTACCTAACCTAACCGAAGCGAGACAAAAGAGTAAGATAGCGAACATTTACCGAGTGCGGTGCATTTAAAACGTAACCTTTTTAAAGCAAGTATTCGATACGTATATAACTTTTTTGTAATTACACGGCTAGTGTTTCAAAACAACAATTAATCATGTTACAGATTACCAGACCAATGTTTCTTTGTAACTAATATCTTAGTTTTATTTTTTTTTACTTTTACTGTTACTTTTTCCGATGGCCAAGGCTTGAATGATAAATAGATTTCTTAGCGTTATTCACTCAAAATGAGTACAGTACATTAAATCGGTTTTTTGTCTGAGCATCATTTAATGTAAAATTCTATTATCTGTTTAATTTTTTTACTAAAATTTTATTTATGTGAGTATATGGAATAGGTACCGATAAGAGATTAAATCAATTGGTGCATTATATTGCAATATGTTGATTTTTCTATTTAACTAAGTTAATTTTACACTAATTCACCGCTATGATCATTACTGCTACATCGAAGCTAATTTGCCAGATATAACGATTACAATAAATACTGTTATCCTGTTACAAACACACCGCAGTCGATACATATTTCGTATTCATTAGCTAAATTCAAACAGCTAATTGGGGACCGACGCTAATATATCTAGTTAGTACTGTTGATAAGCGTATGAATGCCTATTTACTTATTATGTTAGCAAAATAAATGAGATACATATACTTATATGGTTATGTTTACATGGTTTAATATGATTTCTTTTATTTAGTTTATCAATTCTATTTTCCCTTAAATATTTACAATTTCAATATTACGATTGTATCTATCAGGATCAATGATTTTGAAATGTTCATTTATCATGTATTTGATTACTTCATTTCAATATTATAACTAACCTACGACTTCGGACACGTTATTCTTAATGTGAATAAATAAAATTAATAAGAATAATATGTAGTCCTTGCCAAACTCTTTGACCTCTGTGAATATAGTTATGTACAACGTAAATTTAGGTGTGAATATGTATTATACTATATGTATAACATAGAGACAACTTAAAGATAAAGTACCTGGGCGACCGAGCCTAGCTCGGTTCTTTAAGAAACATTTTTAAATTAAAATAAACTGGTAGGTTTGCCTCACAAAATTATCATTTTTGCGACATAAAAATTAAAAAAAAAGATATGTCTCCAATAATTATAATAATAAAATTATTTCTTTAATTAAAATAAATTATTAGATTTGCCTTACAAATTTATAATTTTTTACAAAAAACAATTGTATATACACTCGGATTCGACCTGGGGTTACACGGATTTTTAAAGCAATAAATTTCCATCAGAGTTATTTTTGTTTTGACAGCGGCCGCGAAATTTACCTATATATTCTAGTCATATTTTTTCATTGGCTAGAATCTAAGGTAAATAGTTTTCTATGAATAAAATCTAGCTAGATCGATTTATCGTTCCCGAAACTACCTACATACTAAGTTTCAAGGAAACAGATGACGTCATCTCCGGGTTCCTGAATATATACAAATATAAAAATATACAAGAATTGCTCGTTTAAAGGTATTAGAAGATAGAAGATAGATAAATGACTAGTTGATATTAGTATAATAATTTTTTTACTTTGTTTTGTATTAAATTCTTGTCTATATTACGCGCAAGACGGAATTTACAGCTATATTCAGAGCGGACAAAAAGATTGACGAGAACTGTATGTGACACTTAGGAATATTCTAGTTTTCTATTAGTAAAATAATTTTTAGAATTAATTAAATGAACGTAATTTCTTAATAATAATAACTAGTTACATAACGCAATTCCATTCGATTTTCAATTTCCCGCTCACAGGCCTTAATATCCCGCGTAGCTACTACGCCCAATCTTAATAATAGTTCATTCTTGCTTAGCGTAATTTCGGACCTATAATTTGTGCCGTAATCGTTCAGCTCTTAAAGATCGTAGTATGATGTTAGAAGGTCTCTAACCTTTGCCAATAAATAAACTATAATATCCAAAAAAATATTAATCTGATTGGTATTTCTAGAAATTAGCACGTTCGAGAAACAGAGTACATACAGTGTGTTGAGATTATATTCTCATATTATTAATGCATATTTTTTGATGAAAAACTTCTTTAGGCGCGACTAGAACATAACTGGACGACAATGCGTAGGAAGTCCGTTACGGCAATATGCCGTCACGTTTCTGTACCATCCGGCTAGATAATAATTTAAAATAACCAAAACTTCTATAAAATTATAATTAATTTAATCCGTTACTTACTATAGTAATCTGTTCGTATTTTTCTATATTTTTATTTACTTTATAACAAAAAATTGCTAATAATATTTCCTGTGTTATTTAAATTCCGAATTAGCTTATAGATGATACTACCGATAACGAAGTTTTGATTTAATTTGTTACCTACTTACATTGAAACCAGTTGGCAGCACGGTCGCGCGCCCACATAGTTAAACATAATTAATTTTATTCTATGATTTTTATTATTATTATTTTTTTAAATGCACTTATTTTTTTTTGTTATGCTTTCACGCCTTAACTGCCTACTTAACCCATCATCATGAAATTCAGCATACAGGTTGCCAAGATTACAGAAAAAAACAAGGTACCTTTAATACAAAAAGGTACTATAATTACTAAAGTAACTTCTATTCAATATATTTAAAAATACTCCTACTAGACGTAAACGAATTTATGTAATTCCTATATAATTCATCATAAGAAATAAATGGTAAATCTACTTTATTTTTTGATGTCCGATACACACATTCTACGAATGAAAATATGGTCATATGATTGTATATTGAATGAGTGCATATATTAAATTAGTATAATTAACATAACAGAATGTTATATTAAGCTATGATACTCTCTTGGAATTATGTACAGCTTAATACACATATACAATGTACATAGAAAAGTTTTTTCGTAGTTAAGAATTAAGTATTTCCGTGCGGCAACATGCCGGAACTGTCATTAGCAAGCTAACGGCATGTCACTGATGTTATTTGGGGCGACACTCAAGCTAATGGGCGCGGCAACCAGTAGGTACGTACTCGCTCGCTCCATCCCCAGCTGGACGCTTTTCATAATAATTAGGCCGACGTCATTAATTTATATTTAACAACCGATTATGAATTACCCATGCAGATATTGTATAGTATTTACTGGATAATTTATAGTAAAATTTGTGTAATAATTTTACACTTCTTTTAATACGTAAACAAATGAGGCTATTGTTTAATATCAATATGTAATCTTTATTTTCTAAATTTTATAACGAATACATAATATTAATAGATATTTTTTAAACCACGTCGGTAGCAAACAAGCATGCGAGCCGCCTGATGTAAAGCGGTCACCGCAGCCTATGGACGCTCGTAACATCAGAAATGTGACATGCGCGTTGCCGATCCCTAAATAACCTATTTCTTTTACCCCTGAAGTACTCCATACTGTAGTCTCCGGGAAAAACTTCAGCCGGAAGCTCATTCCACAATCGGATCGTTCGCGGAAGGAAACCCCTTTGGAACCGGACCGTCCGAGACCATTTCGGTTCCAATGTGTGGGGATGAATTCCCTGCCGATGACGAGCGATGCGATGGTGGAAAACAGCTACAGGCATTATATTAAACAATTCCGTGGAACACAACCCATTATACAAACGGTAGAACACACATAAAGAGCCGACATCTCTCCTTAGACTTAGTGGTTCGATACCGTTTGTAAGCTTGGGATCGCCAACACTTCTCTCAGCTCGTTTTTGAAAATGTTTTTCTTTTATTATAAAGTAAAGGCGCTCTTATCCTCTGTCTGTGTGCTCCTTTCTAGTTCTTTCAAACTACGCAGACAATTTTAATAAAATTTTCATTATAGAGTAGACCTAGGCTCCATAAAGTGGTCTGTATAAACCCTCATGGCTCTATGGCGACTAGCAAAGGGGTCGATGTCAGCGAAAACAAAGTTGAGACTCCATGAGACGCAAATAAGGGTCGACGATAAGGATCACATTTTAATAGGTCGTGAGTATAATTTTGGCTGAATGAAATAATACATATAGACATATTGCCAACTTAAATAATGCTTGACTTAAATATGAAGACATATTTATCTACATTAATGATGAAATTACCTTTTAAAACATATTTAAAACTGAGGAATTTGCAAATAAATCAATGTCAGGTAAACAGGGGGTGTTCGAGCAACCGTACCAATTTACTTAGTATTTTAGCGTGGGTTTATATTTTATTCCCCTGCGATAGTCCTCGTTCTACACACTTATAATAAAAACACCAGCAAGAAATTATAACGTATGTACGACACACGACATACGACACACACATAGAATGCAAGTCATTCCTAATACCGCAAGTAGTCACGCTGATTGGCTACTCAGGATATCACACGATCTATGGTACGTTCAGAAATACATCGTACTACAGTATGCATTTTATTTTATAAGCAATACGTTATTATTAAACATAAAAAGTGAGCATTAAGCAGTCGGCGGAGTCGGTTGTTTTATTTCGCTGACCCGTCTTATAACCGAAAGACTTGACTAATGGTCCACGAGACAAAACAGTTTGGGGTCCTATGGTTTGGACTATTTCTTCCGGTAGGTTTATGCGTCCAATACATGTATTTTATATTCGTTTTTACTTGTGGCGTCGTTCTTGTGTATTTGATCTATCCCTGGAAACGTTTTTTTCTGATGAAAAATATTATAAAGTTATCGTTTTCCTGAACATATAAATGCAAAATTTCCGGATAATCAGTTGTGTAGTTAAGTCGTGAAAATGTCACAAACTAACCTCATTTATAAAATTAATTAGGATATTACGTCTAGTACTTATAAAAGTTCATTAAAATTGATTACCTTTAGTAGTCTTTAAATTATAAGTAACAATATAATTAAGAGAAGAAAGTAATTAGTGCGTAATAAACGCGTACGGAGCCGCGAGCACGCTTAGTTATATAAAAGAGATTTAAAAATATTATATCACAATATAATATAGTCTTCCATGTTCAATTTATTTTCGTTGTAGTTGAATCTCACATAAATAATCTTCGAGAAAATAATTCATCTTATCGTAGAATCTAAACTTAATGTATTAGATTTGAAAAATAATGTAAACTCAATAGAGAGATACTACGACTTCTTCAGTGTTTGTCTTTTCTAATTGTCTTGTTATTTGAGCTTACATTTTTTAAACTAAATCGAACTTCATAGAAAAATAAGAAATTCGCAGAATATTACCAGTAACATTATGTTGCTGAATCGTCAAAGGACTTGTACTTTTTACCAGATTTATACCTCGGCCACGGCTCAAGACTAGGCTCATTTCCTCGGCGTGGAGCCCTTGAGTGCGCTGCTCGTGCGATACACTGACACGAAATCTTACATCACTGCAACAACATTACACATATCATCCCCACACACGTGCACGTATACACGCTTACACATGAAAGTGGAAGGGTTTTATCTTTTCCCTTATCGAACTGAAATCATTTAGAAAATTATCCGATACGAAATATATATATGCGTTGTTAAAGTATGTATGCTTGGTACACATATACGTTTTAACAACTCATATATGTATGAATAGTTAGATTAGCTTAGGTTAGCTCGTGATGCTGTCACGGAGGTTTGCGACGCGTCGATGCCGCGGAGTGTACACCACCCAAAGAGGAGGTCGGTGTATTGGTGGTCGCTGGAGTTCGCAGTGCTCCACGCGGCCTGCTCCGCGGCCCGGCGTTTGTATGGCCGCAGCCTCTGGAGACGGATCGATAGGGACCCCGAGAAGGAGGCCCGACTGTATGGCGACTATAGGACCTGCAGGAAGACGCTGCAGGTCGCCATCAGCCGGGCTAAAGAACAGGCATAGGAGGAATGCTCCGGGAGCTGGAGAGGGATCCGTGGGGGCGCCCGTACAAAGTGGCCGGGAAGAAATTCCGCGGTCAGGCGCTCCCGGCAACGGAGACTCTTCAGCCGGAAGTGGCTGAGAGTGTTGTGGGAACATTATTCCCCGGCCCTCCGGAATTTGACCCTCCTCCCATGCCTCCTGCTCAGGTGGTGGAGGAGGCGCCGGTCATCCCTCCCCCGGTTACAGAGGAGGAGTTGGGGAGGGCTATCGAGCGCCTCCGCATCAATGGGCGCAAAGCACTCGGCCCCGATGTGGTCCCGGGCCGGGTGCTAGCCATAGCGTTGGGCCGTCTTGGAGGGTGGCTTCGGGAGCTGTTTGACCGCTGCCTTGCAGTCGGGCAGTTCCCGAAGCCCTGGAAGACGGGGCGGCTTTGCCTCATAGGGAAGGAAGGCCGCCCTCTGGATTGCGTGGCTGCGTACCGGCCCCTAGTGTTGCTGGACGACACCGGAAATGTGCTCGAGAGGATCGTTGCCTCCCGGGTCATCCGGCATCTTGAGGAAGTGGGGCCGAACCTGTCGGACGTGCAGTTTGGCTTCCGGGCGGGGCGTTCCACGCTAGACACCCTGACCCTCCTAAAACAGGTCTCCATGGAGGCGACCTCTCAGGGGGAAAGGTTATTGGTGGTGTCCTTGGACATCGCCAATGCCTTCAATAGTCTGCCGCATGGTGTCATACGGGAGGCGCTCCACTTTTTCGGAGTGCCCCCGTACCTGCGGCGGCTGTTGGGGGTGTATCTCGACGAAAGAGAGGTCGCCTTTGTGGACAACAGGGGACAGATGGTCCGACGCCAGACGGCCTGCGGGGTTCCACAGGGGTCAGCCTTAGGCCCACTCCTGTGGAACATGGGCTACGACTGGGTGCTCCGCGGCGCGCTCCCTTCATTTGTTACGCGATGACACCTTAGTCGTAGCCCGGGAAGTGGAAATAAATAGCTTGTTGCGCCTGGCCACGGAGGCTGTCATTCTCGTGGTCGGGCGCATCAGAAGGTTGGGCCTCGAGGTGGCCCTCGTTAAGACCGAAGCCCTATTGTTTCATGGGCCTCGATGAGAGCCGCCTCCGAGGGCCCATATCTACGTCGAGGGCGTCCGTGTCGTGGTGGGAATCCAGATGAAGTATCTGGGCCTCACTCTGGACGGACGCTGGTGGTTCGAGCCTCATTTCAAGGGGATCCATGGCCGTCTACGGGGCACCGTTGTGGGTCGACGCCCTCAACGCCACCAATATCCGAGCGCTGCGAGCCGCGCAGCGTACCGTGGCTTTGAGGGCGATACGAGGATACCGAACGGTGTCCTCGGCGGCGGTCATGGTACTGGCCGGCTCCCTTTCTTGGGAGCTAGAGGCGGAGGTGCTTGCCGCCGTATATTTATACACGGCGGCTAAGAAATGGTTGGCGGAGCCTCTAGCTCCCAGAGAAATAGAGGAATGGAGAAGAACGAAGAGGGAGGAGATGGTGGAAAGGTGGAGGCGGGACCTGGCGGACGCGCTTTACGGTCGATACACAATCGACGCCGTCCGCCCGGTCCTGCCGGAATGGTACCAGAGGGGATGAGGCTTCCTGACTTTCAGTCTCATGCAGGTGCTGACCGGGCACGGGTGCTTCGGTTGGTACATGCACCGGATAGCACGCAGGGAGCCAACCGCCGTGTGCCATCAGTGCGACGTTGAACCGTACACCGCGAAGCATACTCTTTCCGACTGTACTGCGTGGGAGGAGCGGCGCTGCACTCTAGCTGCGGCGGTAGGTGGTGATCTCTCGCTGCCGAGCGTCATAAAAGCTATGCTCGGCAGAGAGGATGTATGGAATATTATTGGCTTCTTCTGCGAAGAGGTCGTCTCGCAGAAGGAGGCGGCGGAGAGGGTCCGTGAGCAAGACCCTCAAAGTGGCCGTTTCCACCAACAAAGGGCAGGCAGGAGGAGGCGGCAGTTTGATCGCCACCTCCCACCTTAACCGGACCAGGGAAGATGGGTCGGGGGGCCCCATCTTCCCATTGCACGAATCAGGCGGACGGAGGAGGCGGCCGGTGTGTCCCCGACTGTCTCCTTACAAGACGAGGCCCGGCAGCGGCACTTCTGCTGCTGGGCCAACCGCTGGGGCGGCACGATGAAGTCTATAGAGATCTCGTACACCGTGGGGTTTTAGTCCGTGCGAGTCGGACATAAAGGGAGGGTGGGTATCCATAAGGGATTCCACCACGTAAAAAAAAGATAGGTCACGAATCGCATGTATCAGGCAACAGCCCAAGCCGAGGTGTGCCGTGTACCCTCGAGCTGATTGTCGAATAAAATCAGGTGAGTGCCTTAAGCGCTCGCCTTAGTAGTTCGGTAAAGCTGTTAAGACCTTGTTAGGTCAATAGCGTAGTCAGATCGAGAAAAAAATGTTGTACTTATTCTGGATTACCTAACGCTTGAGATAATATCAGTCTACATAAAATTACTTAGTCATAAATCCCATGTCCCAGGCCATGTCTCACAAGTATCCATAATTTGTTAACTTATGGGTGGATCCAACATTAGAACGAGCTCGACATTGCCGCCTAAATCATTTCTTCTACTTACCAATTATGATTAGGGGTGAGAATTTATGATTATCTCATCTTGTATTTCATTTACATGTATTACATTTCTATTATACATGCTTATTATGTTTATTTTTTTATATATTAAACTATCACATACCCGTTACTTTGTCTGCGTTGCTTGTTATCATAACAATGTATAAATAGATTGATATATAGATAGAATAATACAATAAAAAAATATATATTTGCTTATAAACATTTGCCTTTTGTAGTGCTTACAGAAATATAATTACTTAAAATTTGAATAACTTTATACTAAAGGAAAATATAGTGATATTTTTAAGTAAGATTCATGTGTTTAGATGTAGGCATAAAAACATTTAATTGATGTCTATCCAGTAGAAGTAGTCAGTATTTATCTCTTAGTCAGAACTGAAAGTCAGTTAGCGTAGTATATTGTAACTTTTTAAATAAATACAATAATGTACAAAATTATGTTGAGGATTATATAGAATTTCTGCAACTAATTTGGTTATAGTTTGTTTGGCAATGTATAAGACTTATTTGATTAAAGTTTTCAAATTTTACGCAGCTTAGTACAGTTTGTAGACAAGTCTGAGGACTGCTCTTAGTTCAATTCTACACGCCGTGTGTTACTGGCATGGAACTTTGTATTTTTCTTTTTCACATGGTCACAGTTATGTAGCACTTTCCTGAATTAGTGAAGTAAACAAGCTCTTTGTTCATATCCCCGACGTCCATGATATTGCGTGGTGGTAGGGTTTTACAGCCTGACAGGGTCGAAACCACCATTTACATGGCGAAAAAGCCCGTAATAGTGATTCGCTCCTGCGGGTCGCGTTTCGGGATCAGCCTGTGAATATCCAGCTTTTTACAGGCCGGCATGATAGTGGCGCCTGGCGATGGACAGTGTGTCGATCGGTAGTCGCTATTATTTTTAGATTGCACTGTGCTTACCATCAGGTAGTGCAGGTCACTTTGGCGTGCTACAATAAAAAAAATATATTTCAAAAAGGTTTTATAAATAAACCTCTATAGTCGCGGATACAAATATTTTTTTAATAAATCTATATGCCAGTAAAAGTTACGTGAAAACCGAAGCCGTTGCGGAATTTAGCAAACATATGAAAATTAATGATAATATAATATATCCTAGCGCTATCCAGTATTCAACACTAGTAAAACAGAAGTTTCTAGTAGTCGTAGAATCACGCTAAAGCTATTACCGGTTTCAGTATGAATGGGTCAGCTCGTCCGGGATAGTGCCACCCTCTTACAGAAAACCGACGTGAAGTAACAATGCTAGTAAAGGAGCATTGTCGCGTTTTATTCGATCAGTGAGAGCACCGGAGGCCTATATCTCCCTCTCCCCTCTCCATCTCTCCTTTCCCTTCCCCCTCCCCCCACACAGGCTGGCAACACACTTGCGGTACTCCCTAGGTGTTGCTAGTGTTTATGGAACGCAGTGATCACTTAACATCAGGTGACCCACTTGTCCGTTTGCCTACTATGATATATAAAAAGAAGAAGTGTAAGAATGTTCTTCATGGAAAAAAAAATTAATGTTTCAAGTCAGTGTGTACATAATTTTCAGTAATATACACTGCACTGGTTACAGACCGTATCTGAGATATCACAATTTCTTATAATGAGAACTAAAATTACAGTGACTTACACATATCTAATAAATAAAAACTTAATTTAACTGAATATATAAGATTATTGTAACTAGTGTTACTTCTTCTTGTAATTACTTCTTCTTAATTAACAAGTAGTGTGACACGGCATACATATTTAAGTCTGTCAATTTTCATAGTAATATTGTCCCCTATCACAGAAAATTATTGCTAATTTTGTTAAAGTCTACTTTTTGTTTTTATACCATTGGTGGCAAACGAACATACAGGTCACCTGATAATAAGTGATCACCGCCGCCCGCGGACACCTATAACCCGAGAGGAATCACAGGTGCGTTGTCGGCCCTTGAGAAAGGAATAGGCTCGTTTCTTGAAAGTTGTCAAATTGTAATGGTCCAGAAATATTGCCGATGGGAGTTCATTCCAGAGTACTGACGTACATGGGAAAAATGAACGTGAGAACAGTGGAGGAGTTTCGATGACTTATAACATTATATTAATGTTTTGGGTAAGCATACGAAATTGTATAAGAAGGAAAATGTTTGAAACATCCTTCTCCTTTACTAGTTGCTTTATTTAAAATTATCATCATAATTACCCTTATTCCACCTAAGTAGGGTCGGCACAACATGGTTTGTTTTTCCATTGTCTCCTGTCAGATGACATCTCAGTATTCAGACCTTTTACAGACATATCATTTTTCACACAGTCCATCCATACCTTTTTCGGTCTTCCTCTACCCCTATATTCGCCCACTATCATACTCAACACTTTTCTAGTTACATGGTTTTCATCTCTCCTCATGACATGCCCATACCATGCTAACCGATTGTCTTTATTTAAAATATTAAAAAATATTTCTTTTTCCTAAAAATTTAAATTTGGTAGAATATCGACAACTACGTGATCACTATTACATCACTAGTCTAATACAAAGGCCAAAGAGTATATTATCTTACCTTATTCGTTTTTATAACTTAAAATATAGGTTAAGAAACGGGGGAACGAGATGCCCGTAACTGTTTCGTATCTGCCTATTTGTATACCCGTGTAGCTACCGAGAACGTCATCCTCTTTGGCAGCCTAGCAGAAACTTTTGTAATATTGTAAATAGAATGTTGTTCAAACAATTGAACAAACAAATGAAATATCGCGTGTCTGTATAAATATCATGTATGGACATATAAATAAACAGTATATCGTATGTACTCCGAGTATTATTACGCTGTCGGTGTTAGTCTAGATTTCGATAGTAGTGGGATTTAGCTCCTACATTAGTATAAATTCTAGTACTCTCCATACATAACTCGCAATCAGTTTTTTGCAAATATTTTCAATATTCAGACAACGAACGTTCTACAATGTTATCATAGTATAGATAGAATGATAATATTTAAGTTTATACTTCACAAATTTCCAAGATATTTTGCAATACGTTTTAAATAACATCGAGAATGATATCTTCAAGATGTTCGTAGAAAAATAATAAAGTTTGATAAAATAATAATAAAGTTTTATTATTATTTACTTAACGATTCAATTTAATTTGTGTGCCGTGGGATATACGTGAAAATCGATTCTTAAAAAGTAAACTCCACAAAAGGTATTGTATATGTCTAATAAATTGTAGTAAAAATAAATAAATCTTGTAATCTATACTAATATTATAAAGAGGTAAAGTTTGTGAGTTTGTGACGTTGTAACATTGCAGGAGGTAATCTAAGGAACTAATGGCCCGATCTGAAAAAGTCTATCAATGTTGTATAAGTCATCTATCGAGGTTGGTTATATATATATATATATATATATATATATATATATATATATATATATTATAATACTAAGACCAATAGGAGCGGAACATCAATGAATGTTTCAAAATCGGGGTTTCTTTTCCTTTTGAGAGCTTTCGCTGTTAGTGTTAACAAAAAGTAACTATTCCACTCGAACGAAGTCACGGGCAGAGACTAGTATTTGTTTAAACTCCATAAAACTTATTATTTAAATTCATTATAAATAATTGAATTGGAAATATGTATAATTAAAAATCTATTTTGTGCTTACATTGTTAGTATGTTGCTTCAATAAACCTAATTTGCTATTTTTTTTTTTTTTATGATTGTTTTCTATATATTTAGTTCCACTCAAATATAGTTGTGAGCACGGCTCATATTAACAAAAAAATACAGAACCTTATGAAATTTAATTTAAATAACTTCAATGGTTGACTTATTATAGAAGCTGATGTTAGAAATTATTTATAAAATTAACTGTAAATAGCTAGTTTAAAACAAATGTAATTTAAATGACATTGTAGAGAGCACCTATAAAATATTTTATTTGAAACCAAGTGCTCTGAGTGACCTCTAACAGTAATTTCACACTAGCCGTGTCATGTGAAAATGTAGGCCGTCTAGAATTGCATCAAGAAATAATTTATGCTGACCGTGAGCCATGATATCGAACGGTTCTATAAGCTGTGAGACTGGCAGCAGCTTTGCCGATCGACGGTAAAGCCGAGCTAAGTACCGGGTGAATTTGCATATTGAATTACGGGATTCGTGAATAAACCCACCATAGATTGAGGACTCCACATATTAATTAGGAGACTCATAATTAGAATAACATATGTACATATATCCTTATAAATTTCTAAATGATAATTTAAGAAGACGTTCTTCTGGCATATTCATTAACTCAAGCGTGACGAATCACTTTCGATTAATGCGTCTACAAAAGTTTGTTGGTATTGACACCCGACACATACTGGATGCAATTATAAAGAAGAACCAGAATGAGATCCCACGAGTATAAGAAAATAGTCACCATTGGTTTAAGCTGCTGAAGACGAAAGAATAAATATAGCACGCATATTGAAATTTCATATATTAATGACTCGGACACTTGGTTCTAGATAAAATCTATGTTATTTCACATGAACTACTGAGAACTCATTGAAAGTTCCGGATACGAACCTACGTGGGTGAACGTAGTATCCAAACACACTAACTAGTGAGCTATTATAATCCAGGGACACTATTTTTTTTTTTTAATATTATCTTCACCTGTGTGTTTGTTTGTTTGTAACCGATTCCTTTGGGCGCGAATTTTACCTACTTTAAACGGTCAGATTTCATTCAAACTTTCCAGATTTATCGAGAACCGCTGACAATACATTAATTTTATAAGATTATTTCATTACTCAATTAGCAAAATAAGATTTGTTAATTTATGTAACTTTCATCTACAGTGAATAACGCAGGAATTGAGATTAATTTTAAATTTTTTTTTTTTTTTAGTAACACTATAATTAATCTATATTTATTGGCCGTTCATACATTATTTTTAAGTTATTTTATAGTCCTACTTTTCGGAATCAATTAGCGTATACCCAGCATCTGAGAGGAATGCAGGCAGGCATGACGGCGACAACCACCAATTTTACAATCCGTTAGTGATTATAGTTATTCTTGTGTTGTTTTTTACGTATTATCAGATACAGTTTCGTCTCTTTGTTATGGTAGTGTAACATATTGTTAGATAGTATAACATAATCAACAATTGAAAGTATTTGCATACACTAACTACAAGAAAAAATATGTGGGTCAATAAACTCTCGCCAGAAACGAAGTTCCTTATTATAAAGTATGAAATCAACTTAAAACGTTTTATTAAAAAAATCAAAAACAGAAATAGCTCAGATGGAAATCGGCTGCTTCGAAAATCCAGCTAACCACAGTTCGAACCCGAGTGACAGCAAAAGAGATGTCTTTTTTGTAGTCTGGTGAAGCAATAAAAAAATAGCTTAGTCAGTTCAAGAAAAAAAACCGTTTTATTTAATATTTAAAAAAATATTTACTAAATAATAATTAGAAATAAATTAATGAATTATAAGAAAAATGCTAAATAAAAACAAATTGTAATAAAGCATACTCTGGTATACAATAGAAAGAGAAAGATAGAAGTAGAGAGAGAGAGAAAGAAAAAGATATGGAAAAAGCATAACACTTTTTTCTTACGTGACGGTTTTTAAAAGTAAACTATTTAGGAACGCAAGGTGAGAGAAAGAAGGTTCATTTCATTCCAAAAACTTAAAAATAAAATAACACAAATCATGAATTATGTGCATTCATCTGTTAATCACTGAAGTTGTTTACTGGCCGTCGGTCATATGTAGTTATTCACGAATGGCTGCGGCCGCTATAAAATCTAGCGAAGCTGCGGTTACAACTGTAATCAGGATGCTATCGGAATTGCACTTGATATACGAGCTAGTACGATTTTATTTAATAATGTTTTTTTTTTAACTTTCTTTTCGGCAATCAATCTTTTAGATTATTACTGCCATTGTCGTATAGTCAATGATATTATAAGCGTCGTGCGATCACTTCAATATTAAGCGTCGTGTGAGTTAATACTCTAACAAAATGGTGGATCGTTAGAACCTTCCAGGGAGTTTTTGTGGCATCTCAGAATTTCATGTTCCGTTGTATTATTTTCCATTCACTTCACTTATGCAAAATAAACTAATTATATTACGTAAAACAAATTTACAAAATATAGAGTTAAATAACACAACATTATGAATAAAATATAAAATCCACTACATGACAGACTAAAATCCCGCTAAAAACTCCTGTTTACTATTCTGTTTATGAGCCTGAAAGATTTTTTTTATGTAATAGGAGGCAAACGAACAGGCGAGTAACCTGATGTTAAGTGATCACCGCCGTCCGTTGACACTAGCAACACCAGGAGGGTTGCAAATGCGTTTCCAGCCTGTGTTTGGCTGAAGGGGGGAGGGGGAGGGGCAGGGCGAGGGGAGGAAGCAGGGGAGGAGATGGTCCTCCGGCGCTCTCACAGACCGAACGAAACGCAACAATGCAAGCATTGTTACTTCATGTCGGTCCTCTGTGAGTGGGTGGTACTACCCCGGACGAGTCGAACCATTCATTCTGAAATCTGTGATATTCTATGTTTCTGATTTTTTTTAAAAATATTTAAAAAATTGTATACAGTTCATCGTTAATTAATGATGAATATGTAACAAAAATCACAATTTTTTCTACTTATATAACTATATTACATTTATCATTTCCTATATTCCAAGGAACGCGGTTTTAATTAGTTTTATTGTTTTAGTAAAAAAAACTCTTTTTGTTGCAGTGTTGAAGTGCAAAGTAACGTCAAGTAGTATATAGACCGCGTCAAACTTTTTGGCCGCTCTGAATATAGCCATAAGGCAAAGCTTTCGCATAATATCGCCAAAACTATAATACAAAACAAAAATAAAATATTATTATGCTAATCTAAAACTAGAATTTATTCGCTTTAAGTAGTTTTGATGTTGTACACATAAGATAATACGTATTCATATCTAAATATGTGTTCTGCGTAGCTATATTCATAGCGGTCAAAAAGTTTGGCGCGCACTATATTTCTTATATTCCAACGTTATACTATAAGCGTAAGTGAGAAACGTAAATGGCTTTCTTAAAAAATATGAAATTAAAATCTAATACCTTTAAACGAGCAATTCTTGTATATTTTTATATATTCAGGATCTCGGAAACGGCGTCATCTATTTCCGTGAAACTTAGTGTGTAGGTAGTTTCGGGGACGATAAATCGATCTAGCTAGATTTTATTCATAGAAAACTTTTTTTAACTGAGTTTTCAGGTAATGAAAAATATAGCTAGAATATAAAGGTAAATCTCACTACTGCTGTCAAAACAAAAATAGCTCAGTTGAAAATCGCCTGCTTCAAAAATCCGTGTAACCCCAGTTCAAGTCCGAGTGACAGCAAAGAGGTATCATTTTTCATTTTTTGTTTTGGTAAAAATGTACTAATTTTGTGAGGCAAAGCTAACAGCTTATTTTTATTTAAAGATGTTTGAAAAAAACTGAGCCAAGTTCGGTCTCCCAGGTACTGACATATAAAGCATTCGAAATCATACGTATTAGACAGTTGAACATTTAAAAAACTTTGTAGTGTACAAACTACACTATACAAATGTAAGTAAAGCTATATGTATTCTGAGAACATCGTAGATGTATATTTAAATATATCATATACCTCAAAGTATGTAGGAGTAAGTTAGAACGTTTATTCAAGAAGTTTAATGGAAGCATTTTTCGATCGACGAAAATTTACTACCTTTATGGAAAAGCAGACAGTTTGAAGAGGGCTGTTTAACTAAAGTTCCTGTTACACGTGTTATACACCTACGCCCGTTACAATATTATTAAATATATATGAGAAATTATTTATTATTTACAATGATATAGGAAATACAAGGTACAAAATGTTTATTCAGAACTACTCAAGGAAGTTATATAACTTGCCCGTGGCTGGAGGCTTTGACGCTTAATCCCAATATTCTGAATTATTCAATAATCTGTTATCATTGGAGTCCGAGGCTCTTAGTAGCGAAATATCGAAAAGCCATTTAAAAACTATTAATGATTACTATGTACTTAGCTTTATATCACTAAAGGATTTTAAAATGTAATCAGTACTTTTAGAGTGTACTTTTGTAACTTTATTTTTGGCAACCATATTTCAGATTATTACTGCTATTGTCGTGTAGTTAATAATTTTACAAGCGTCATGTGATCATTTCAATATTCTAACAAGATGGAGTTTTTGTGGCATCTCAGAATTTCATGCTCGTGGTATTTATTTTCCATTCACTTCACTTATGCATAAATATTGCGTAAAACACGACCAAGTTTATAAAATATAGAGTCGAATAACACAAGATTACGAATAAAATATAAAATCCACTACATATACCTAACTAAAATCCTGCCAAAAAGTCAAGAGTGTGCTTATAGACGAATATTCAGACTCTTTTGCTTCATTATAATACTGATATAGATTAAAAATAAATTGGTTTATCTGTAAGCTATTAAAATACTGCAATAGGAAACAGTGCTATCTAATTTTGTAGTAATATTATAGCGAAATTTTGATGTCTGTAATGTTCAACTTTTTTTTCTTTAGTATTATATAAATCTTATTTTTTCTTATTAATTTGTGTAACGCAATAAAAAGTCTCCTAAGCGTTAAAAAAAAAATCAAGTGTAACGTGAAAACGGTTCTCAATAGCGGGTACGCGGAGATCTTACTCGAGGTGCCTCGTGTCGGCTCACCTGCTGAATTATTAATGCACTCCCTTAGGAGACATGATACTTCGCGACATCGGCACGTAGCGCGCGAAACTGTGTAAGCAGTGTTGAGATGCAGAACACGGCTATCTACTCTAGTAGATATTAAACATTTTGTTGTAAAATTGTAAGCGACAGTTTAAAGACTTCTTTATCTCTTTTTTTTTATTCAAACTTAATAGGAACTCGTACGTGTTAAACTTATCATTAAGCAGTCACATATAAAGGTAAGCGATCAGTGATGATGTCATGACTAAGATATAATCAAGCATTCAAGAGCAATTATATAAGTAATACTCAATAACTCAGTTATAAATTTTCCGTGCATGTAAACCGTTCAACCATTCAAGCGAGATGTCTAGAGCATATCCATCAGTCGATGAAATGCGATATATAATTGATTTTTTTCCTAGTAAAATTCACTAATATTATAAAGAGGTAAAGTTTGTGACGTTGTGACTTTATGGGGGATAATCTCAGGAACTACGGGTTCGATTTAAAAAGTTCTTTCAGTGTTTTGTAGCAAATTAATCGAGAATGGATATAGGTTACATATCATCACGCTAAGACCAATAGAGCAGAGCACCGATGAAGAATGTTTCAAAATCGAGGTATTTTTTCCCTTGAGAGCCCCCGCTGCGTGTTAGCGTTAGCCCAAAGTAACTATTCCACGCGAACGAAGTCGCGGGCAGAGGCTATTATAAATAAAACATGATTAGAATCCATTAAGTATGTTACGAATAATTGAGCTTTTTCTTCCGTTCCCACACGAATTTTCTATTTAATCGCGTACCTACCTTCTTGCAATTTTGATTTAAATATATTGTAATTCTTCAAGCATTAATACTTGCCATAAGGTCTACGAGTTCAAATTTTTTGTTGATAAACAAATGACATCACCTAACTTCACACAAAGGAATGCTTTTGATAAAAGCCCGTATATTACTTCAAGTCACGCCACCTCCGTATCTTTTTGAGTGATATTTCAGCCAAGCATGCTTTTAACTGTTTACAGTACTTGAATATTAAGTAGATATAGTTTTCTGGATGCCCATAAATAAAAACAATTGTTTGACAGCGCTGAATAAAATTTTGATCAACATTAAAGATTATAAACATACGTTAACACACTTTAACTTTTTCATTTTGATAAAGAATGAGCGTGTATGTATCAAATAGGTGAATACATTGTTTCGCTCTATGGACTTTACATTTAATTTAATATTACAGTTTTTTATTGTTATGTAAGTGACAAATGCTTTTAGCAGGTAAATAATTCTTTAATAATGATTTCTGTATTAAAGCATACAATCGTTAATACAAGGTGGTTCTTTCAATGATATTATATAAGTAAAAAGGTGTAGATATGTTACCTATATTATATTTTGACAAAACAAAAGGGCACGATAACTCACACATACGTAAATTAATATGGTAACGCCACACATCTTTGATAAAATAGATGGTGAACAAGAAGAGGTGTTGCTTAGATCTGCCCGTTAAAAATATAGAATAATAAAAAAAGACAGGACATTTTGCCTTGTTTTTTTTTGACATAAAATTATGACATATAATTTCTTTGTATAATATTTTTTTGGTTTCGTAATATTTGATATATGAAAAATATTAATTAATTCGTGATAATAGTCATCAAATACCTTTAAACGAGCAATTCTTGTATATTTTTATATTTGTATATATTCAGCATCTCGGAAACTGCATCATCTATTTCTATGAAACTTAGTATGTACGTAGTTTCGGGGACGGTGAATCGATCTAGCTAGATTTCATTCATAGAAAACTTTTTTAAACTAAGTTTTCAGTCAATGAAAAAATATAGCTAGAATATAAAGGTAAATTTCGCTAGCGCTGTTAAAACAAAAATAGCTCAGAAGGAAATCGGTTGCTTCGAAAATCCATGTAACCCCAAGTTCGAATCCGAGTGTATAATTTTTTTTGTAAGGCAAACCCAACAATTTATTTTAATTTAAAAATGTTTTTTAAAGAACCGAGCTAGGCTCGGTCGTCCAGGTGCTATGAATTATATGTGAATAAATAAACTGTAAGAAATTTTGCTTGCATAGTTTGTGCAATATCTCATAACACAGGGTGGCGTTTGCCAAAGTTTTGAGGCATTTTATGTACACGATCAGTACACGACATAATTTCATTAACGCTAACACGATACTGAGATCACGTTTGCTAGCCTAGTTTTATGAAGGCGCTGTCGAAGCGCTTATCATTGGGCTATTTAAATAAAGTATAAAGATATCTTTATATCAATATTATTCGTAGTGTTATTGGATAAAATAAGTCTAATAAAATAATATAGTTATACTTTAAAAAATACATAATGCAAAAAAAAAAATTAAATATATTTTCACTAGCTATTGTCGTCGGCTTTGGACGCGTTAATGCAGATTTGATCTATCACTAGGTAACTGATTTTTTTCTGGATGAAATGTATCGCCACTTTCTTTTCTGTACAACATGTATGCAAAATTTCACGATAATATGTTAGTAGTTTTTGAAAGATAACAAACAATCTCACTTTCAGATTTATAATATTAGTAAAGATGAAAACGTTTAAATAATTGGTGCATTATCATGACATCAGTTGATTTTTCTATTCAGATAACTAATTGTACACTATATCCTTATAATGATCATAATAAATTAATATGTCAGATATAATGGTAATACACCCTTGGATAAGTGTATAAGATACGGAACACTATAATAATTAATTATACACTTAATAGAAGAGCTTCGTAATATGTTTTAAGTGGTATATAGTTCTCAATGCCAAAGTGTATAAAACGATTGTTTTTGTTAATTATTTCACAGAAATATGAACCGTGTTATCTTTGTAATACGATGTTAAATTGTCTGTGCATACTTGACAAAAAATATATTTAGTATTTGATATTGTCGCCTGCGTCAAGGACGTTGGATATATTTCCACGGAGAATTTACTGGCAAATAGTTTGATTTAGCGCCATTCCAGAAATTTATGGTAGAATAACATAGCTGTTAAGTTTAATAATGTTAGCATCACTTTTTCTTTATATACTTTACATAAGAAACTAGTAAATTTATATTGCAACGGAAATATATACTTTCAAATACTATGTGAAATAATTCTTAAGTTGTTCTAAATTATGACTAAAATTCTTTGTTCTTAGTTAATAGGAATTGTAGGTGGTAGAGCCACGCTGAAGCTATTACTGGCTTTAGCATGAATAGGTTGGCTCGACCGGGCTAGTACCGCCCTCTCACAGAAAACTGACGTGAAGTAACAGCGCTTGCATTGCTGCGTTTCGTTCGGTCAGTGAGAGTGCCGGAGGCCCACCTCTCCTTACCTTCCCCCTCTCCCAGCGGCGGGCAAACTTTTTTAATGGCGGGCCCCAAAGTTTAAAAAACTCTAGAGGAGGGCCAGAATTATAGAAAAATGCATTTTGTATTAAAGCTTTTAATAAACAAAATACCTTTTACTTTTACGCCTCGTTAGGCGTGTGAGACATATGAAATTTAGGATGGATGGACCCTCGGCGGGCCGGATTAAGTACTTTCGCGAGCTGGAGCCGGCCCGCGGGCCGTACTTTGCCCATCACTGCCCTCTCCTCTTCCCTCCCTCCTCCCCCTACCCCGACAAAGGCTGGCAACGCACTTGCGACACCCCTGGTCGCAACCCGACGCAAGAATCGCCTTAAACAGAACATCTATTAGTTTTGTTAAAATTTTATGCAATTGATATGTTTATACATTTTATCCGTGTAAATGGTTCAACTTAAAAGTGCTTAAAATTAGATAACACGTTATTAGTAAAAAAAATATGGCAGTGTTATAACGCTAACATAATGCCCACGTTACACAAATATTTGAGCCAACTCATTGGTCGTAGCCATCATGACAAAGCTGTCTAAAAAATACGATCGTTACCTTAAATTAAACACCTCTGAAATAATAATTGTTTATTAAATGATGTAATCTTACTTTGCATATATTGCTTACTAATGAATAGGCTCATCATATAAAATAAATTCGCTGTTCTGCTCGTGTCAGGTGTGAATAATTTATATTTGGCGGTGTTGAATTTACTTTGGCGTCAAACTGAGAGGTGAATGAACTCATTGTTTTAATTACTGTACGTATCTACAGCTACATTAAATCTTCTAAGACTATAGCTAGAGGCTTTGAACTGCTTACGACTTATTTTCAAATGAGGCGTGTAATACTGACAGTATTTTTCTTATCAAAGTAACAATAAAGCATACACATAGAAACTTTTTTGTTGTTTTAAATAGAAAATATACTTTTTAATATAAAATTCAGAATCAAAACGTTAATGAATATTACACTGGGAGCAAACTAATTGATGTATTTAGATTTTTACTGCGTGTTTGTACTTTTTGTATTTCTATATAAGTAACCACAAAATACAACGAAATTTAGCTAATAATTGATGTCATATTAAGTGTTACAACTTGTTATCTATACTAATATTATAAAGAGGTAAAGTTTGTGAGTTTGTGACGTTTGTGACGTTGTAGGGGTAATCCCAGGAACTACTGGTCATATTGAAAGAATTCTTTCAGTTTTATATAACTCATTTATCGAGGATGTTTATAAGCTATATATCATCATGCTAAGAAAAATAGGAGCGGAGCACCAATGAAGAATGTTTACAAATCGGGATTTCTTTCATCTTGAGAGTTTCCGCTACGTGTTAGTGATAGCCCAAAGTAATAATATTCCACGCGAATGAAGTCGTGGGCTTGTCGATAATAATATAAATGTGTTATTGAATTTGTGTAATTTTTGTGATGATGTCGAACTGATTTATAAGTGAATTGGACTTACTTCTGTGAAACAAAGAAAAAAATTATAAAAGGAACTATTATATTAATGCCAAATTCAAATTGGAACATTATTATTTTAACTTGTTTTAACTGATAACTTGATCCAAAATAGGAGTCTTCTAACGTAGTACCCTGAAATCAGTAGTGAATGACGTGTTATACTTGGTCTCATGATTACAGTCGTGTTAATGTTTTTTTTTTTTTCGAAATGACTACGCTATTGACCCAGCACTGTCTTAACGGCTTCACCGGACTACTAAGGCGAGCGCTTAAGGCACTCAGCGGATTTTATTTTGGCAACCAGGTCAAGGGTGCACGGCACACCTCGGTTTGGCTGTTGCCTGTTGCATGCAAAATCGCGACCTATCTTAGCTAACCTAGCTAACTATTCATATATGTATGAGTTGTTGAAACGTATATGTGTACCAAGCATACACGCCTCAATAACTCCTCCATATATTTATTATCGGAAAATTGAGAGTTTTTCATTTCGATAAGACAAAAAAAAAGAAAAAAGTAAACCCTTCCACTTTCATGTGTAAGCGTGTAGGCGTGCATGTGTGTGGATGTGATCGTGTAGTGTTGTAGCGGTGATGTATATTTGTGTGTCACCGTATCGCGCAAGTAACGCACTCAAGGGCTCCCTACCGAGGGATTGAACCTAGGCTTGAGCCGCTGCCGTGGGAGGCCTAATCGGGTTCGTGTTAATGTTGGTTATATGTAGCTATATGCATAGTGTATTGCAATATCAATACAAGGTAGACTGAAAGTATATTTATTAAATTGTCCTGTAAAAAAAGGCTGTATTTAGTATAATTTAAATTTTTAACAAGTAAATGGCACATTTAATTTAATTTTACTTTCAATTTCATTCTGTTATTCGAATAAGAGATAGTGAATATTGGAGATGATTTTATACTATTAAATTAAGTAATTGGAGAACTTTTAGAGACTTGGTTTGGTTGACGATTGGATTGTATTTTAGTATTAGGTATGCATTGTTAGACTTCATAAAAGTTAACTCTATTACTAGTTAAATCTTTTGTTAATAATTGTATGGATGTGATATATGACTTTTTGAGAATACTGTATTTTTTTTTTTGTTTTTGGAACATTTTATAATTATCTTATTGTCTGTATGTTAACCATAACATAATTAAGTGTCTTGTACTCTTTTTACTTGATTAATATTTTAATGAATACTATGTATCTTTTTTAATATATAAACGACTAGCCTCTGCCCGCGACTTCGTTCCCGTGGAATAGATACACTAACACCAAGCAGTTCTCAAAAGGGAAAAACATCCCGATTTTGAAACATTTTTCATCTGTACTCCGCTCCTATTGGTCTTAGCGTGATGATATATAGCCTATAACCATTCTCAATGAATGAGCTACATAACAATGAAAGAATTATTCAAATCTGACCAGTAGTTCCTGAGATTACCCCGTACAACGTCACAACATCACAAACTCACAAACTTTACTTACTTATATTAGTATAGATTTCAAATAATTTATTTAAAAAAAAAAAAACATAAATAATTTGGCTGTCTTCAAAGTATGAACATACGAATATATTACGCGGATTTTTAAAGAACAAAGCAAGTGTTAGTGCATCGTAGATTATAGCAAATTGCTATGTTAATTACCCGGAGTTCTTTTAATATATCCCCGGGTAGCTTCCAACCAGCCCGGGTGTGACTTGAGTTATTGGGTTCGTGTCATGCATTTACAAACGCTGCTACGGCTTCGTAGGCACGTAGCGCGGTAGACATAACTCTAAGGTACATTTATAAACCAGCAAAAAGTTTAAAAGTACGTTTTGTGAACGTTTCGGTTAACTGTTGGTAATAAAACCTTTAACAAGAGAAGCCTTTTCATTTTATTTGATGAAAGTAAAGCTTAAGTTACTTTTTAATGGTACGAATGTTGTAAGGGATACTTTAGGACGTTTTTACGAATTCGTTATTTCAGAAATATATTTACCGGCCTGACGGGTACATTTTCAAAACAAAATGGTTATTGTATAAATTGAATAGTACTTTTTACGTATTGTATTAAATGTAGGAGATAGTCACCACCTTAAAAGCGAAGTGCTGGGCCCATATTTTATTTTCTTCGTGTGATGACCACTCCTGAGTGAAACTGTTATTTAAACAGCACCTCTATAATAATAAGAGGCAATTATCGTAAATCCACTTACCTTACAGGCTCGGCGTTCCTGTTACGCTTCCACTGTGCTAGTCTGTGTACAATAGTGTATGTCTAGTGTTTGTATGTTATTCGTGTAAAATGTGTAGGAAGCACAAACACTGATAAACACAATAATGACAATAGTCTTTTCAATAGTTCAAAATGCTCAATATAAAATTAATATTACAAAACAAATATTGCAAATTGGCGTAGAACGTCAACATGTTTTTAAAACTCGCTCAAGAAGTTTATATAAATTAATAGAACAAAACAAATATTACAAATACGTTGAACGTCAACACGTTTCAAAAGTCGTTCTAGAACGTGTCGCATCTGAAACGAAACAAGCAAGTGCAAAAAAAGGGGACCTTTTGACCTGATAGTTTTTTACAATTGTTTAGGGTAATACGGCCCACATCCCTAATATTACATTTTTTTACCTTAATAATATTTATACGCCTACTTCTTTTAATTTGTATAAAAATCAAAGTTGGAATTATATAGTACAATGTTTACTATTTAAGATATTTGTTCATGACTTTCAAATAAACTGTTATGATTACTGAAACTATATTATTAACCGTGCAGTTTTATATATTACTGACTGGGTGATTATATTACTTATCTATAGTTTAATTTGACGAACTGATTAAAAGACGATCATCGACGTACCACACATGCTCACTAGAAGCGTGGGACTGTTAATATCTCTTTAGATATTTAGTAACTATATTCAGGAGTCGTGATAGCGCATTGACTGGTGGAATGTCAAATAGATGTCCACAGGTTACGGACCCTAGCATGTACTATTTAATTTTTTCAGAATTCGTACATTTACATCTCTAAGAAACTTAAACAACAGAAACGTTCTCGACCCGTACCCGACTAAATTTAGAACTTTGAATTTCTCAGAGTTTGATATCGCTAATAAGTCGGGAATAGGCCTACGACTTTACAGTGGTTCTTTTAGGAAATTATTTTGTTACATGCGACGTAAGGTATTCGTATTTATTATTCACATTTCATCAACTTTAATCAACTGTATCAATAATAATTAACAAGGCATCACACATTATGACATCGTAGATTTAACATTTTACTTCTTGATATTGCCGAGATATTTGTAATTTTTGTGAACTGATGTAAAGCCAGTACTATGAGTTCATATTTTCGGTAAAGGACATTAGAACGTTGATAGAGATTACAAAGTTTATTACAAGCTTAGAAAATATAATTCCTATAAAATTGCAATTGTTTGTAAACCTATATAATTGTCTTTAGTCTAAACCTGTCAATCGTTTTGGTTGATTTGAATTTAGACACGACACGTGCGGGCTTGCCCTTAATATATTTAAATGTTTAATATAAAGAAGTTATATAGTTAATTTATCAGTAACTTTATTGATGTTATTCATACAATATAATATGTATTTATACTTCAATTTCTGTTTCTGTACTATATTCAGAGCGGTCAAAAAGTTTGAAGATGACTGCAGTATGAAAGCCTGCAACGCATTAGCATTTTCAGTAAATATTCCTCAAATGTTTTGCATAATTTTAGCATATATAAATATAATACTTTTCAATAATTGTACAGTAAAATCGCATTTGTTATAAAACGGACTCTGTCCTTTTCAGCACAAGGTCATTTTATCAAAGCACCTTTTTTTCAATAAAATTCAATACACTTATAAGTTTTGTATGATAACTAACATCAATTCGACGTTCCATATTTATCATATAAGAAATAATACTTTACGATTAATTAAGTAACGCACTTTTCACTTTTTTCTATATATTTTGGTCAATTACTTAGTTTTTTTCTATTAAAATATTTAATTTAAACAATAAGCTTCGGCTCGCGAGCGCTTCTTTGAAATAAGACGAGTTTTGGGTTATTACGAAGAAAGTTAATTTTTTCGTGTTTATTGTATCTTCAATAGCTGATACAATATAACCAAAATTCGAATATATAATGTCTTACTACCAATTTAAACGTCCCCTGAGAAAGCTCTGCCTCAATCATTGCGTCAGCTGACGATATATCGTCGTATTTCAAACGTTCAAAAACCTGAATAAATGCGATAGTTCAGCAAATTTAATCCTAGCTCTTTTTAGGCGTGCTTCGTGTTTAATTGACTAATTTATTTGTATCTATTAATGAGCCTCAATAACTCTTAATAGAAGAACCAATTTAAGGTACGATCCTTCAATTTTTTCCACTGCGCCCTAATTTGCAATTCGCCAATATAATTTTAAAATGATACCCGTTATATTAAGTTGTTCCTTTGGAAAATTTATAGCTTCTTACCACGTTTTATGATGATGAGAAAATTCTTGGAAGTATAATGTTGAATGAGACTCGACGACAACCAGCCAAATTTTGAATATATTTAATCTCAGTATCGGAAGAAAAATAGTCTAATAATTTGATAGTTTGGATGTACTTTTATATCGACTACTATGAATTTATTAAGTCCATTAACCTATCTGCTTTTCTCTCCTACTTAATTGCCATCCTCATTAAAATTACAATAAGTTTTGAGATAGAGTGAACCGATTTTAATTAAATTAAGACTAAATATGAAGTTTTATCGTGAGCGCAGTACTTTAACAGTGCGTGTTTAAACAGACATATAGACAGACATTTCTAAAAATTATTGAAATGTATTTTATTACTTATTCCAAGACACCTCCAACATTTTTTTACAAAAATCTAAAAATATGTTTAAGATGCTTGAGTTTGTTACGTTTTCACGCCTTAAATTCACAACTAGCTAATACGAGAGAAGCCGTGAGCAATAGCTAGAGCAATGATATATGTTTTTCGTAGTTAGAACAACCTCTCGATCAAGATACATACGAAGCTCTATTGACCTCCTGACGGATTGGATTACACTCATAAATAGTCGACACAGTATATGTTGTGATCCTATTTCCTAATAAATGTAGTTGTGCAATATCGGTTATCCGATATTGAACAAGCGGTAAGAATAGCAATCAGTAGCGCCGATGGAAACTGGGGTATCTGCATTATTGCTCAGATGACGTGATGAAACTTCCAATCGGGCTCGGATGATCAATAACTGTTGATAGTTGATGCATGGCCGATTATATTGAGAATAGAATTCGAAAGAGAAAATTGGATAACCAGATCGACATAGATCGCGAGTCGTGACTGTTTCTACACTTCTGTAAAGTAAGAAATGTTTTACAAAACGAAATATGAGTACAAATTAGTGTGTTATCAATACAATATACTTTATACAAATAAAGTAATCTACTAAAACATGAGAGGACACTTACTAAGATGAGTTGTAATTTTACAAACATCGTGCAGTAGTTGTAGGTACACGTATGTTAATTTTACCAAACCTTGGATCAGTTTTCTATTAGAAAAAACAAAAAAAAAATATTGGAACTAAACTTATTATAAAGGTATTAAAGTTTAGAAATATTTTTAGTATTTTTATGACTTTGACTTGATTCAATTGATTTTGTACAACATTCAATAAAAATACACGCTTTGTAATTATTAGTTCTTTCGTAAGATAACGCTCTTGTCGCCGAGCAAGGTTTTTCTTATTCTTATAATTTATTTTTCTTACTGCATACTTGGGTATTTTTACTTCAATTCAGATTCTTTTTTTTTTTTTGTGGTCCGGTGAAGCTGTTAAGACCATGCTGGCTCAATAGCGTAGTCATTTCAAAAAAAAAACTTCAGTTCAGATTAAGGGTTAAAGTCATTCTGTTTTATGATTTGTACGAGCATAGTTCTGAGTATTCAATACATAAAATAGAATTATCAAATTGTTAATTATAAATACATTAACAACTGAAAAATTGTTACTGGTCTCCGAGAGTTAGTCACGTACTATATGAGATAGTTTAGTAATGATTAAAAATACAATACATACATGGTGATGTTTCGAAACCAAGTTGAATAACAGTGAATTTGTTTTATATTATTACAACAAACCTTTTGTAATATTCTTATACGTAGTTGGAATAAGTCGTCTAGTAGATTTACAAAACTGGATTTTGTTAACACTTATATTATTGTTCATTAAAACTTTCAACGCATTTTTTTATTTTTATAGACATATTTATAGAGTATTTATTTATGTAAATCTGCTTAAGTATAGCTGAATGTTAATTTACAAAGTTGCAAATTGAAAACTAATTTTATTTTAGTTACATTAACTGTTCTTCAAAGTGATTAAACTTTGAGAAGTTAGGCATTAAACCTTTGTTAGTAATTTAAAAACTGCAATATCATATTGCAGATAGAAGCTTTAAATTTATATTAAGGCAAAATCAAAGTAAATACAGCAAAGTTCATTGTTTTTTCAAGGAGAAGTTTCGTCTTAATCGTGAAGATATTTATCTTAATATAACTTGCCATTCCATGACGCTGAACTGTATCAACATTTATATTGTTCAAACGGTCGCATGCAAATAGCAAATTAGTACGATTAATTATAAATATTTGAACACGGCGAATATTTATAGATTACCTATTGTACTCTAGTTGAACTATTTAATATAAGTATTTAGTAGTGGTAGAGCCAAACTGAAGCTATTATTGTTTCAGCACTAATGGGTCGACTCGTCCGGGGAAGCACCACCCTCTCACAGAAAACCGACGTGAAGTAACAGTGCTTGCATTGTTGCGTTTCGTTCGGTCAGTGAGAGAGCCGGAGACCCACCTACCTTCCCCTTCCTCCTTCCCTTCCCCCCCCCCCCCCCCCCCTCCTCCCAAACACAGGCTGACAACGCACTTCCGACTCCCCTGGTGTTGCATGTGTCTATGGACGGTGGTGATCACTTAACATCAGGTGACCCATCTGCTCGTTTGCCTACTATGACATAAAAAAAAGTACCTGGGCGACCGAGCCTAGCTCCGTTCTTTTAACAACATTTTTAAATTAAAATAAACTATAAGGTTTGCTTCACAAAATTAGCATTTTTGATCAGAACTAAAAATATATTAAAAAAAGATATCTTTCCATTTGAGCTATTTTTGTTTTGACAGTGGCGGCGAAATTTTTCTTCATATTCTAACTATATATTTCATTGCCTGAAATCGCAGTTAAAAAAAGATTTCTATGAATAAAATCTATCTAGATCGATTTATCGTCCCCGAAACTACCTACATACTAAGTTTCACAGAAATAGATGACGCCGTTTCTGAGATCCTGAATATATACAAATATTACCATATACAAAATTGCTCGTTTAAAGGTATTAGATAGATTATATTAAATATAATACTAACAAATAATACAAAATCTGGTATAGTTCGGTGAAGCTGTGAAGACCATTCCAGGTCAACAGCGATATTATTTCGAAAAAAAAAAAATCTGGTAGAGTAGTTAGTGACTTATTACAGTACCAACATTTTGAATTATTTGATTCTATTGTGTATTCATCACTTTCCCACATGATGATATTGGGCATATTACTATTCCTCATAATGTACAGACTACATTTAATTCATATCACCCAGAAATACTACCCACCCATGGTGTCATGTTTACTTAGAGTTTTAGAATCTTACCACCCTATGTAAACGCCTGTTTTTTGTTTCAAATTTATAATTAATTTCAATCTATTTTTGACATAGATTTTTTAAATGTTCATATAATTTTAAAAAATGTGGCAAATAACAGAGTAGCCATGATGGAAACTTTGATTACAGAGGTATACTTTGACAAAAGAACCCTAATAAAGTACAAACTCTAAAATATCAATGAACTATGGTTGAATGTCGATCACTGGGCGCCCACTAGCCTATACTAATATTATAAAGAGGTAAAGTTTGTGAGTTTGTGACGTTGTGATGTTGTGGCGTTGTAGGGGATAATCTCAGGAACTACTGGTTCGATTTAAATAATTTATTTAATGTTATATAGCTCATTAATTGAGAATGGTTATAGGCTATATATCATCACGCTAAGATCAATAGGAGCGGAGCACAGATGAAAAATGTTTCAAAATCGGGATGTATTTCCCTTTTGAGAACTGCTGCGTGTTAGTGTTGGTGTTAGTGTATCTATTTCACGCGAACGAAGTCGCGGGCAGAGGTTAGTCCTCAATAAACACACGCAACTGATACTCAAAAAATCACTATAATGTTACACATGTACTCACTTACTCAAACACACATACACATACACGTGCACCTTTTTATTTTTATTTTTCTTATATGTATTGCTATTATTAAATAAGACATAGAAAGTCCTAGATGACACATTGTTAGGGATGTTTTATGTATTTTAGTTATTATATGATGGAAATCCCTTGGTTAAATCTACAATGTAATGACTACATATGTATAAATTTCAACTAATTTATTAACTGTTATTTCTGTAGAAGTAAATAAATAAATAAATAATAGAAAAGCTTCATAATGGATCCTAAAATATCTTCACAGAAACTAATGGTTTTATTGGACAATCTCACAGATCACATAAGTGGTAATAAATTACTCACCAATGAATACATCTATACTAATATTATAAAGCTGAAGAGTTTGTTTGTTTGTATGGTTGAACGCGCTAATCTAAAGAACTACTGGTTCGATTTGAAAGTTTCTTTTAGTGTTAGATAGCTTATTTATCGAGAATGGCTATAGGCTATATATCATCACGTTAAAACCAATAGGAGCGGAGCACTAATGAAGAATGTCTCAAAATCTGCCTACTTTCAGAGAATCCGCTGCGTGTCATTGTCAGTATTATAAACGTTGCCATGGTAACATGATAAGATTTTATCAGATATATTATCATGGTTTATTTTGTGTTCCTGTTTAAAAGTTTATTCTACGTTATTTTTAAATCCAATTTTTGAATATACTTAGTACGTTACTATCGCAAACATTTTTAAAGGCTATCTTGTGCTGCTATTCTAAAAGGTTAGTAGTAATAATATTCGTCCAATAAAACAGGCGAAGAATTAATCCATACTGCCAATTCTGAAGTTGTCAATATAGGTAGTTTTCTTCTATATCCAAGTTAATGTAAAGGTATAAGCGCCAAATCTTGTATATAATATTTCGTAAATTTTTGTCTTCTTAATTTTCAAGATCCCAGATTTCATACTCAGTGGTATTATTTTTCATTCATTTCACTTATGCACTATAAACAAACCATATTACATAAAACGCCACCTATTTAACACAATATAGACTCAAATAACACAAGATTATGAATAAAATATAAAATCCCCTACATGACAGACTGAAATCCCGCCAGAAACTCCTCAAAAAGTTTATTCGACGTTAGTTTTGTCGCCAATTTTTGTTTTGTCATATATTGCGTATTATAAGAATAAAGTGTGTGTATACAATATTAAAATAAATGGAATGAACGTTTTATCTCAGAAAACACGGCTGAAACGACTAAACTATTTTTTCCTAACGTATTCCAGGCTTTCCGAGTTATCAAACATACTAACTTTTCCCCCTCCTTAGTTCAGATGCTAACAGGACACGGCGCTTTTGCAGACTATCTTTATAAATTTAAAGTTAAAGATCATCCTGAATGCATATGTGATAACATTACAAAACAAAGTGTCCTTCACGTTCTAATAGAATGTCCTATGTTTTTAAAAATTAGAACTGAATTAGAATTGGAACTTGGAATCACAGTATGCAAAAATGAACTCGAAAATTTAATAAGTAGCAAAAACACTAGAGACAGTTTTATAAAATTCTGCGTAAAAATTGTAGAAAATTTAAAAAAATGTAACAAATAAATTAAGGCCAATAAGCTTTTATATATATTTTATTAAGAACTTGAAACGTTAGATAAAGTACTTGGGGTTTTTGTTTATTTATAAAGAATTATTTTATGTTTTATTTTATTCATGTGTAGTACTTGTATTAATAATAAAAAGAAAAAGTACAAATATATATATATATATATATATATATATATATATATATATATATATATATATATATTGAAGATTAATAAGAATACCCATACATATGTACATACATACATGTTTTAATAATCATTTCATTTTTATCTTCTTCATTATTGTAACATAGTAATAAGTCTAGTTATGTTTTTTTTACAATAATGTGAACCTAGATAAGGTCTCTTTCTTCTGTTAGAGGATTTCCTTGTTACCCAATAAATAAAAAAAAAAAATTAAAATAAATACTTTTGTATGAATACATATATCTGCGGTGCTACAAATATCAACATTTTTTTTAATTTTGTTGATATGTCTGTTTGTTTATTTGTTTCGGGTAATCTTCGAAACGGCTGGACTTATTTGAAAGGATTTTTTTCTTAGAAATGACTACCTAGCAAGTTCTTAACAGCTTGAATGGACTACAAGTAATATTTGAACGGGAATTTTACGGGCAAATAACTAACTAATTAGCTGTTTTATTTTAAGCTAGCGGGTTCAGCAGACGATGCCCGCCCTGATAATAAGATAAACTATACCTAAACCTTGCCCAAGAATCATTTTACATATTGGTAAAAACGGCATGAAGATGCGTTCTGTAGTTTTTGATCTTATCGCGAACAGACATGTAGACCAGACGTGGAACAGGACTTTGTTGACACTATGTTGTGATGAACTGTTATCCGTGCATTCGTATGTGTAAAATTGACCAAAAATATGTTGTTCACTGTAAACATGTGCGTGTGACGTACATTGTACTGGACTCCAAAAATAAATATAATTGAAAGTCATATGTTTATATGTGTTTTAAATTATAGCAAGGTATATTAATTACTAGATTATATCAACAATATGGACATATTATATCTTTATAATAAAATATTTAACACATATTCTTCGATAATGTATAGCTTAATATTTTCATTACTTTCTTATATAGTGTAAGTAAGCACTGAGGGTGATACATAGATAGTAGTTTAAAGTTCCAGGCTATGTGGGTTATGATAAATCCTATCCCATTCGATACACTATTAGTATTCACATATATAATGTACATGTTACCTGTTACAGTAAATGATGTGCGTGCCATACTTACAAATATTTTTCAAAGAGTATTATTATAATTTACACATCTAATAACAATTTTAAATTTATTTAATATTTTCAAAAAACGCGTGTGATGCCGCGGGTAACACCTAGTATTTTACAACATCCTAGTGTTTTCCAAGTGTCACTATAAAATTTATAAACAAGATTTTTTTACAAATTTTGTAATATCAAGATAGGTTTCTAATAGAATTTTAATTGATGGCAATTTGTATGTTATTTTTATATATCAGTACAATTTTGGGTTTCGATAATGCATTATGTGGGTTTACATCAAGTTAATCCATTACTATTCACGACTTGAATGCCTGTAGTACTGATCTGTAGACCTGCCTGAGTACATGTTGTATGTGAAAGTATATTTTACACTCGTGTCGTATGTAAACAGTGTTACCGTAAACCCCTGTTCAGTTAAGGCGGGTTAGCAACAGTATAATAAAGAGTATTTATCAAAGATGTTGCTTAGCTACCAGATACCATATATCTTGATTTACGGTTGTACCAGTGCGTGTAATTATTGCGAGTTAGCGAACACACCTGCTACTTTGAATCCTTGGAGTGTGTATAGATGCCGGATGATATCTAAGGCTTATTAATGACGTGAATATAACGTATAATGTATGAAGTACTTTAATAGCTTTCGATTGCGAGAAACGTTGTTAACAAATTTAAAATATTTTAGTTTTGTTCGACGATTAAATTAGTTCGACCTACATTCGTTTATAATTTTTAAAATGTTCGATATTCGTATTTGCGGTTACGTAAGATTAAACAGGTCCATACTAAGAATAGGGTTTTTATATATGAAATCGTGTTTCGAGGGTTTAATAATTGATTTTTATTAGAATGAAACCTGTACTGTGTCTTTTCTATACCTACATCTAATAAGAATGTAAATTTACCGTGACTGTACTTTTTCAATTTTCGTAAAAAAAAATGTTGCAAGTTTCTGAGAATAAGTAATGAAATACATTTTAATCATTTTTATAAATTTCTGTCTGCCTATCTGTTAGTTTCTTTGAATACGTATCACTGCCAAAGTACTGGGTTCACAATAAAACCACATCAAGGAAATTATAAAACATATTTTCGAAAATAACTTAGTTTTTTATTCATAAAAATCGGTTCACTCTATCAAAAGTTATTGTAATTTTAATGACGACGCGGCGTAAGTACGAGAGAAAAATAGATAAGTAAATGGACTTAATACATCCAAATGACTTTATTAATCACTGCTTTTACTTTTAGCATAAGGTTCCACACGGACAAAGTCGCGGGCACAGCTAGTTTTATAATAAAACTCTAATAGTCTTAAAAAAAACTATAACTATGATTATTCAGCTTTCAATTATTTTTACATACACTTTTAAGGAGAAAACATATACAGCAAAACATAGAGTAATTTTCGAATCAGAGTTTCGACATAAAAATGAAGCAGCAATAACTGGTTATAATATCAATGCTATTTTTGGAGAGGATAATATGTCCTACCTTATGTCCTTCTTGGAGCCCTGATAACATGTGTACAAAATTTAATGTTGATTGCTTGAATAGTTTAGGTGTGAAAGCGTAACAAAAAGGTAAACATTCCACTTTCGCATTAACAGCATTAGTTAATACTACTACTTTAGGATGAATCCTGATTTAATAATTTTATTTAAAAGCTTTAGTAAGTTTAGTGTCAGATAATTTGTTTATTAACTTTTAGTTTAAACAATGAGTTTTATATGAAATTGTAAAGAATAGTTAAAACTAGACAATTACAAGAATAATCTATCTTGTATATATTTATAATACCTTTAAACGAGCAATTCTTGTATATTGTTATATATTCTGGATTTCGGAAACGGTGTCAGGGATTTCTGTGAAACTTAGTATGTAGGTGGTTTCGGAGACGATAAATCGATCTAGCTAGATTTCATCCATAGAAAACTTTTTTATCTGGTTTTGATTGAAAAAATATAGTTAGAATATAAAGGTAAATGTCGCCGGCGCTGTCAAAACAAAAATAGCTCAGATGGAAATCGGCTGCTTCGAAGATCCATCTAACCCGAATCCGAATGACAGCAAAAGAAAATATTTTTTGGTAAAAAAATGATGATTTTTTGAGGCAAACCTAACAGTTTATTTTAATATAGAAACATTTTATTATTATAATTATAAGAGAGATATCTTTTTTTTCTGATAAAAAAATGCTAATTTTGTAAGGCAAATCAAACAGTTTAATTAAAAAAAAAAATTAAAGAACCGGGCTAGGCTCGGTCGTCCAGGTAATATTTAATTTAATTTCAGTATTATTATCTAAAGTCGGGTAACGACGTCGTGAGAGATTCTCGAATTAAATATGAATTATATCGACATTCACGTGCCCCTTTTGAGTAATAAATTTGATATCAGAGGCACCTTCAATACAAACAAGTTCACGCCTCACGTTCATCTATTCAAAACTCAAATATACCCATTAATTTTATTGTGGAAATAAATTAAACATTTGTACTTTTTTTGAGGTGTCAGAGCCAAGCTGAAGCTATTACTGGTTTCAGCATTAATGGGTTGGGTCGTCCGGGGTAGTAACCTCTCTCAGAAAATCGACGCAAAGTAACAGTGCTTACATTGTTGCCTTTCGTTCGGTTAGTGAGAGTCCCGGAGGCCCACCTACTCTCCCCTTCCCCTTCCTCTGTCTCCATCAACACAGGCTGGCAACGCACTTGCGACTCTCCTGATGTTGCAAGTGTCTATGGATGGTGGTGATCACTTAACATCAGTTGACCCATCTGTTCGTTTACCTCCTATGATATAAAAAAACTTTGAAATTCCATGATTTCTTTCAAATTGTAATTAAATCTCATTAAAGAAAAGCTACTGTAATTTTGGTGTAATTTTAAGGACATTCATATTCAGTTTCCTTTGACTGGGTAATAACCATCAGACACTAGTTTTAACATGAACATCAAGAGTAGTGGCAGGGATCTATAGACCGATGATATTACAACTATAGATAAAAAAATGCAATAGAGCATATATTTTAACAAAGTAAGACGTCCTGTCTGTTTTGATTATTCTTTATTTTGTTAACATCTGCCCGTCAATTCGCCCGTATCTAAACAACATGCAGGGGTGTTTTTATTTCTTTTTCACGACCAATATTGAGAATATGCCGTCTTGTTTCCACATTTTATCTAAGTGTGTCGTTACAATATGACTATAATAGGTATATGTGAGTTACCGTGCCATTAGTATTGTCGAAATATCATAGAGATAACGTATTTATAGCTATAATATTATTGCTATAGACGCATGGGAGGAGACCATCTTGCACGTGATGTTTTTTATCCTCTCACCGTCAGTCATATTGACGAACTGCTATAAAAATCTATGTAAATAAAAAGCCTTCGCCGATTCATTTGAGCGTATCACTGCAGAACGACTGAACCTATTAGATTAATTATTTTTTTGCTATGGTTTATCTGAAAGAAAATATTTGAAAAATCGTACAGAAAATTCAAAATTTGAGATAAAAAATCTGCATATAAAAAGTAAGCGGGTAAATGAGACAGAAGATAGAACGTAGTTCTTCAAAAATATTGATAGACTAAAGTTCGCTTATTCATTTCCCAATTTATTTCATTACATGTTTGTACTGTACAGGAAATATTAAATCCCAATTTCTTCGTTAGTACAACGATGAGAAACCTGAGTGGGCAACTGTTAAGTAAATAAGTACTACAAAATAAACAATCGCGACCAAAATTTTACGTTATGGATTTGCATTGACATAAGCCAGAGGAATTTAATAGGAATGTTTTCAGTACTAAGCGGTCACAGATCGATTTTCAGTGGAAATTCAACGGGAAATACCAATTCAGTTCGGTCAATTTAGCGATGACGGTTGACCGGGACATCGGATTCCATTGTCACTAAATTATAAGGTGGTTTTGGTTGCCATTAACCGTTAAATTAATATATTCTACAACTTTGTAATATTAGCTTTAATAAAGTTTTCACTGCTTTATATAAATTATACTTTAAAAATGTGTGCGTTTAAGAACATGTTTGAAGCTATATTTCGTTGGTCCATGCCAAATTAAAAAATAATCTTTTTAAATACTTTAATTGTTGTGAACCAAGTCAAAATTACGTACAAAGAAATTAAATGTAAGAAATAGAAATTTATATATTTATCGGAATGAATGTTAGTACATCTAAGGTCGATGATCCCTAAAAACATTTGATTGAAATTCATGAAAGTTAGTACATTAATTAACGTAAAAAAATTTACGGTATATATTTTAAATATTTTTACTGTTACTCGAATCTAAATGGCAGTAGACTGTATTTTGTTGTCGATAAGAACCATTGTAATTTAAGACAGACAGAATCGCATGCGGTTGCAAGGTATAAGACAGGAATAAAATGTAATGTTCATCACCTTTTTATGTCTGTATAAGGCATATCGTGTATAAAACTAGCTCGAGCCGTAATGAAAAGCTGTCAATTAGTAAAGGTGGAATCGAGAGTGCCTGACCAACTATTTTTATCCATGAAGCCTTTTTGTGGCCTAAACGAACGTTCATAAATAAATGAGTCATACATTTTTCAGGACAATATATCTTGTTTTACTAGATATAAGTACTTTGAAACACAGTGTACGTTTTGATGTTTAGAATATTTGTAGTATCTGAGTTATAGTTCTATTTGTTTATTGTTACAGGCGATCAAGTGCGGGACTATTGACACCACAATTGGCGTGTCAGACCTCATCAGCAGCTAACGCTTCGTCAGGCCCATCTCACCCCACTCCAGCATCACCTCCTCGTATCGTATCCGCGCCGCCCGCACCCCTCGCCCAACCACCTCCCGACTCGGTACCCCAACCCGCCCAAGAAGATGGTGTCAGATTGCGTCGTGTCCATACAGTGGCGGTCAGAGATTACCTTAAGAGGGAAACGCAGACGTTCTTTGGTGTACAAAGAGATAATGAAAGGGAACAAAGGAGGCTGTGGTATGAAAGGCGGAAGAGACATGCGGCTCGAGCGCTCGGCGATCTTCGGCTTGACCTGCCGCCGGACCATCATCCTGATGACGATGATATTAGGTAAGTAGCGGAGATTTCATGAACACAATATTTTTTTCCTTCTACAATACTATAACTTTGAATATCGAAGCTAGATACGAATACAACGCATTACATTATTTTCCAGGAATTATGTAAATTAAATAAATATGAGTTTATAACAAAAAATAAAATCTATTTAAAAAAGGCTACTCGAAATGTGTTTCGTTGTGCCTTCTCAGTCTAAATGAGTCTAGAATATTCTCTTTTACCTACTCTTGGATCATTTATCATATAAAGCTACCAATATCTCAATGACTATACATTTCCTATACTATTTTGAATAGTTTCATTTCATATTCGAAATTCGTTATCCAATGCTAATGAAATGACAATAATACTACCTTAAAAATATCCCTTTTTCATAAAAAAAAGAATTTTCTAAATTGGTTTACGAATTTCATACAAATAAACATACAAACAACAGAAAGGGTACTTATTACAAGTATGACGTATCGCAGTTAAGTTTATCTAGCGCTATCCTCACGGGAAGAGACTCAGACGCTACGTCAGCATATTTAGAAAAAGTATAATAAGAAATTAGTCTAGTCAGTCTAGAATCGACACGCTATGCTTAAGACGTAGAATAAACAGTCTGAAGTCAACTTTTAGTTTTTTTTAAGTAACTGGAAGCGTTCCTGAAGTTTGATAATAGACTAGACTAGCTAGTTAATAAAGCAACAAAAATAGTGGAATTGAGAAACTCCTCCTGTTGAAGTGTATTAAAAGTAATATCAGTTCTTACCAATAACTATGCACTGGAAAGATATTTAGCGAACTCAGTTGTTTTGTAGTTATGTAAGGCATCAGATGGCTACCCTAATTTTATATCGACTTTCATATAAATAACAGAGAGCATGACTTTTCAATTCTTTCAACCGTGCGATTAACAGCTAAGAGAAAGAGATTAATATGAATCAATTAATCAATATCGATATCCTTCATAAGTCCCTATACACACTTAGTATATATATATCTTATACGTAACAATTGTTACGCGTAATGCAGCCTTCGTAGTTTCACGTGTATTGAATTTTACGAATTTCATTAAGATGCTTTACATAAACATTTTCAAGGAATTTTCACGCTGCCTTATTATCTTACGGATAAAATTTATAAATATATTTTGGCCAAGGATTTTCTTTAGAATAACAAAGCGAGATTCGTTTCGTAATGATATTTTAGCCACGTTCGGATTTTTTGTTTCTTATTCCTAAAGCCTAAATTGTCTACTAAACTTTCAGTAAAATTAAAAATCAAAGTAACCAGTTATACTGAATACAGAAATGTTTTTGGAATCTTTGGTACAAATGTATTTTTAATATGTTCATTCATATTACTTATATCTCAAATTGTATAAATTTAATTAGATTTTAATAAGCTCTGTGGTCGCCCTTGTTTTCGGATTGTACTGTGCTTACCATAAGGCATAGTGCAGTCTTTGCCATGCTACAATAAAAAAAAAGTATACCAAAGTATGTCAAAAATGAAAAAAAGAATTGAAATAACATAACAATAATCATTAACCTTAAATGGTACGAACAACCTATATAAAAGAAATGTAAGGCAATGGAAGGTATAAATTCTCACAGAATAACTTCTAATATTTTTCCCTCAGACAGAGTAAATATTACGAAGACTCTTTTCAACATTAATAGTTGTTAATTTAAACCTAATAGAGCTGAGGACAGAGATGGTTATAAATTATCTTTCTACATATTATAGTTATATTAAAACCAAAGTAATAAATGTGCCATTTTCCATTTGGCTTTTTTTTTTCGCGGAGGAATTCTCTTGGGTTTCTGCACTTAGTCGGGTAACTCAGGTGAGAATGCCAGATTTCTACTGACTAAGCTCTCTCGGTGACCTTGTTGCACCATTTAGCTGGGTGGGCAGGAACGGCCTCTGAAGTGCTTCTACCCAACCCGGCAGGTTCTCTCTCATTAGGGCCCCGACTCATAGTCTGAAGAGAGACTATTGGCTCTCCTTGTCGAAGTAATGGGAGACGCACTGTACATTAATGAGCCTTAACCACGTGGCCCTGTGTTAGAGTTGCCAGGGCGACGAACACAACCGTGTCCATCTTCCATTTGGCTACCTTTACAAAACTATAAAACAGCATTAGAGTTATCTTACAAAGGGTTACTTGTTCATGTCTATTACTTCTATAGAATTACTTTAACGCTTACATAGCGCATGTTAATGATACTTTTTTTTGCAGTGATAACATAATACCATTCCAATATATCGTTGGTTGGCCTAGTTGGTATTGGATTTTGATCTCATGAAAATCGTATTGTTGTTTCTTGTTCTACATAACATATTTTTGTTTTGGCGTTTGAACACAATCTCATCTGCTATTAAATGAAGATGTGCTCCTTGTTAGTAAGCGTACTAAGCCTAGAAGGTCAGGCTTTCAAATGGAGCGACTAAAATACACATGTAGGTAATTGCCGACAGATTTACAATTTGAGGTTTCTAGGAAGACGGGCTTCGTAAAAGCCCAGAATTGTTACTGGTCCATCACGACGATATCCTTAACTGATAGCATCGTTTCATTCACAAGGATTCGAACCTATATCGATCAATACAGTATCCGATTACCGCAACCACTGTATCGCTTACATCTACATTAACTGTGGACTTTTATTCTTTTGTTGCAAGTTTGTCATTTCTGCAATTTTCACCTTTATTTAATTTTATCAATACTGTTTAGTCCATATAAAGGAGTGTAATAATATGTAACCCACATAAAGAGAACTGTAAAAGTAAATGGATAATAAGAATCACGTTAAAACCGATTCTACCATTTCGCAAGTTAATTCTGATTAAAAAAAGTGCTATTTTAATTTTATTTGTATCCACACAGATTTATTTCAATAACGCATTTTCTTATGTATGGTTTGGAAAACTCTTGGTATTTTTTATATCTTAGCAGGCAAACGAACAGATAGGTCACCTGATGTTAAGTGATCACCACCATCCATAGGCACTTGTAACATCAGGGGAGTCGCAAGTGCGTTGCCAGCCTGTGCTAGGGGATGGGGGGGAAGGGAACAGGAGAGAGAGAAGGTGAGGAGAGGTGGGCCTTCGACGTTCTCACTGACGGAAAGAAACGCAATGATGCAATCACTGTTACTTCACGTCGGTTTCCTGTGAGAAGATGGTAATACCCCGGGCGAGTCGACCTATTCATACTGAAGCCAGTAATAACTTCAGTGTAGCTTTACCACCTACAAAAGTATTTGATATTAACGCAACATGTACATAATTCCTGAAACCAATTTCATAGAAATTCAGATAAAATTGGTTGGGCGTTAACAAACAGCTTTTACAAATATGCATACATAAACATGAAATTAAATGAAGTGGCCGCAGAATTCAATTTCCGCTATAACAGGTCAATGTTTCGCTAGTTTATTTGGTTTACATTAAAGAACCATTATTTAAATTCTAACAAAGTTACTATACTCCAAATAAAATGTCGTTTCTGTAAAATATCATAATTCATGTTGAACAAACGAGGAGGAACCGATGTCTTGTTTTCTCTAAATAAATTCTGGAATGGAATAAGTTCGTACAGACGGGTATGGTTGCCAATAGGGCTGCAAGTTTGTCTCGTTGGTATAATAAAATTAAAAGCTACGGATCCACCCCTGCCAACGAACTGTGTTGATAGGTATTTTGTATTCTTACGTGTAACTTACCTCAAAAGTTCCAGCAACCCTTATTTATCTAGGTGGACTGGAACACAAATATACAATATTCGCTTTTGTTGGTTCAATAGCTTGGAAATGGAACGATTGTTTGTGTCCGTCGGCATTTGTTTGCGTAACAATGTTCTAAATTGTTCAGGTGAAAAGGAGTTAATAGAATTTTGTATTTCATTAAATTATTTTACGAATTTTATCTGGAAATTCATCTGGCTTTATATACATTATTCCCTTAATGATGTTTTGAATAATAGACTTTATTTTAAATCTTACCTAATTACTTGATAAAATTTGATATTACTAATTGTTTTAGTGAAAGAATAACATACCTAGTATGAGGGATGTATAAGTGATGATTTAACTCTGACAACATTACCGATATGAGAAGATTTGCTGTTAGGCTTGAAGTGCTGTTTATATATAATCTCAGGAAGCGTAACATCTTAATTTGTAGTATAGCAAACAAATATATGAGACTTTGAGTAAGCCTAAAATAGTCTTATCTAGACTTTGTTAATAACTTTTTTTATTTTGAAGTACTGTTAATAGATTTTAGGGTTTGACAAAAGTCTCAGTCACCTAATGTTAAAGAATGATGTGACCCGAGATAGTAAAATGCGAATCGTAGAGAAAACAGACTCTCAAGTACAGCTCGAATAAACAAATATTTTAAACTTATTGTTGGTATCCCTAATACAAGAGTCATGAGATAAGTTTTTTTTTATGTCATAGGAAGCAAACGAACAGTTGGGTCACCTGAGGTTTTTTTTTTTAATTGGTTTGGGACGAGCGATTGTCGCCCCTCGTTTGACCACCTCTGTCATGGGAGGGCAGAGAGCTTATTTGTTTCATTTCTTTACCAACTGTAGGCCATTTTATCATGCATGTACCCATCTCTCAGCGCTTTTTACTATTTTACTACTAGTTGTTGTCCTTCCTTCATCCTTTCATTAACGCTTTGGCCGCTATACGGTTATAGCGGTCCAAAGATGTTACTATCCTTTTACTCTCTTATACCATTCTGTATTGCCGACTTCTCTTGATTCCGTGTTTTGGTGTTTTAATTAATAATTGTTATATGTTTATCTTAGTTCTAATCACTGTTTCTCCTAATTTTGCTTTCTTCATTCTATTTTAACTCTTTGGCTGCTATTAAATAATAGTGGTCCCAAGTGTTACTGTCCTTTTTCCTTCTTTCCTTTTCTTATCTTTTCCATCGTTTATCTTGTTTATAGTTCTCTCTACTTTACGACATTTCTAACGGGCTATATATCTTCTCTGGTTTGTCCTTTGTTTCTTTAGGTGTTTTAGGTTTCTGTGCTTCAACATAGTTCCAAATATTTCCTGCCTTATCCTTCTCCTCGGTTGTCCTATATTCTTTCCGCTTCCTCTTTTGCCATTTTCCTACGGGTTTACGGCTGGTTTAAGAACCATTTTTATAATTTTGTCTGCTCATTTGGTTTCAATATATGCGTGATCTTCCCTTTTATAAATGCTAAGATTATTCCACCTGTTATTTGCTCCTTTTCTTGTTACCAAGCTGTTAGGCTCAATACCGTGTATATATCTAGTACCTTGGGTCTGTTAATCCGCTATATTCTTTTTCCTAAATGGGCTCATACCCAAATCGATTCCTAATCCCTTCCGCACGAATTCCTCTGACTGCTTCCCTAATGTTTGCTTGTCTGATAATTCCCACCGGCATTTATCATCTAGGTCAAACGCAATTTGGATTCTTCCCTTCTATGCTGTACTCCACGCTTCTTCTTACTACCTTGTCCCTTTTAGACCTTGTTGGGCAGGTTGGATTGAAGGCGTTATGTTTATTATTAGGCGTTTTATTTAGAACGCAGTTTCTGCAACTGGGGGGCTACCCTTTTTATGTTCTTCACAATCCTTGTTTAAATGCTCTCCCCCACAATGGGCACACTTGTCTTCCGGTTCCGTGCACAATCTTCTACCATGCCCGTACCCCAGGCACCGCGTACACTGTATGAGGGGCGACTGATCGGATACGTTAACCCTTTGCACATCTATGTAAATCTTTTGTGCCCTTGTCAGTCTCCCCCAAACAATGGGCGATGCCTGAAGAACTACGTGGTTCAACTGTAGGTTCCGGGCTCTTCTCCTATATTTTACCTTCAGTCTATATTGCTCATCAGGAATGTCCTGTAATAAGTTGTTATTTTGATCTCTGATAAACTTCAGAATTTCGTCATCTGTGTGGCTTGTAAGGACGTCGTATACAATGATAGACGGGTCTTTGTTCCTTGCCTTTTCTATTCTAAGTCTAGGCGCCACCTTCTCTATTCTTTCGGTGATTTCCTTTACATCTTCTTCCCTTTCGCATCCTAAGACAACTTTTTGGTCCTTGACCTTCCTTAGTCTGTCGGCTTTCAGTCCGGTATTTTTCGCGTCTACAGCCTTCCTCACCTTCTCAATCACATCGCCGCTAGTGTGGTCATCTGAGGTTAAGTAATCACCACCGTCCATAGGTACTAGCAACACCATGGGAGTCGCAAGTGCTTTGCCAGCCTGTGTTTTAGGAAGCGAGGATTAGGAAATTTGGAAGTCGAGGAGGAGGAGGGGAGAGAGAGGTGGTTTTCCAGCGCTCTCACTGACCGAACGAAACGCAACAATGAAAACACTACTACTTCACGTGGGTGTTTCTGTGGGTCGAGTGGTACTTTCCTGGGCGAGCCGACCCATTCATGCTGAAACCAGTTATAGCTTCAGCGTGGCACTACTACCTACAAAACGAAGCTAATAGGATGCATATGAGTTGTCGACCTATCGGGACCTATGTGAGATGTTTTTTTTTTTATTGAAGCACGACAAAGTGACTGCACATGCCTAATGGTAAGCATAGTACAATCCAAAAACAGTGGCGACCACCGAGAGACAGATCATCCATCGTCGATCGCTGCAGCCATGCCGGCCATAATGACGAAAGTCATCCGGTACTGGATATGCACAGGCTGATCCCGAAACGCGATGCGCAAAAGCGAGTCACTTTGACAGGCTTTTTCGCCATATACATGGTGATTGCGACGCAGTCGGGCTGTAAAACCCTACCACCCCGCTAAGATGTGTTGGGGATTTATTAATACTCTTTATAATTATATAGGAGAACACGTAAACTTTCTCCTACGAAATACTAATAGAGACATAGTTGACTGTGTTGAAAAATGTATGTAATTAAAAAATTGTTTATGAAAAATTAGCATAAGAAATTGTGTTAAACATAAAAGAGTTTAAGTCATGGAATTATTAAAGTTATTTCTATTATTATTTTAAATGCTTGTTTAGGTATATAGGGCAAATAATATTTTTTCGCATGAAAAAATAATTAAAAACTAATCAATTTAGACTCTGGGGATACGGTTATGAACGTCAAAAAGTAGCATAGTATAGAAGTGTCACTTAAACATCGATAAGAAATGGACATTTGTTCCGGTTTATCTCACTATGTATTATTTTTGTAGTCATAATACATTTATGACGAGTCTAAAAGAGGCTTACTATTTCCAGAAATCAATATCGCTCACGAAATGATCCTCCAATAACCTTTTTATATTAAAAGGTTAAGATACCCGATGGCATGGTTATTGAACTGATTATCCGGCAAATTGGTAATCTATTTTAAATAGAACTTAAAATTACCTTTAAAACTATTACCTCATTTACTGAGTCTGAATCATAGAAAATAGAAAGAAAGAAATACTTTATTGTTGGAACAAAGATACAATTAAAATAAATTACACAAATTAGTTAAACAGAAAAAAATACATTTGAAAATTATAAGTAAATGTCCAACAATTGGCGAACCCATTCAGCAAAACTGTGCAATACAGTAGTATTGATTTTTGTATTGATTAACGTCGGTTTTCGATGAGAGCATACATGATGATAAATGGACGTTCAGTCGGTCATATTAGTGTTAATACAAAATTTAAAACGAACAAAAAAAAGTAACACAAACATATAACACGTCACGGATAATCACATTAAAGAAAACAGATATAATTTTAGAAGAAAAAAAAATACACACCAACAAAATGGACGTACAATAGAACTGCGTGGATACATTATATGTCACTTTAATTACTGAAGAACCGTTAATTTGTGATTGTTTCCAGTATTAAAATCAAGCCCGCATTACGATAAATCTATCTTATATAAGCTTAAACTTTACATATGCTACAAAGTTATATTCACCTATTTTGTAACGAGTAATTCGCAGTGAAAATATTTTTTTAATATTTATAAAACAAGGTACCTACTTTTTAGTACACAGAGTAGTAAGAGAGACATCTATTTGTGGATATGTTACATACATGTGGATATATAACCACATTTATTAAAATAGACGCTTATTCTTGTGGCTTTATTCGAGTTAATGTAAAGTTGATCTATCCTTGGGGGAATATTTTTTAAACTTGTTTCTGGACGCAATGTACCTTACGTCCTTTTCTGTACCCCTGACAAGGTGTATGAATATATTTAAGACGATCGGTTTAGTAGCGAGAGCGTTAAATCATAACAAATAAAACAAACTAACTTTCGCACTTGAATTACCTTACACGTAAGAATGGTCAGGGTTATATGTGGCAATGTAGTGCAATTTTCTATTATATACCTACTTTATAGAAGGTACTATTTAGTACTAGATTAATATTATCCGCATCTTCGCATCCAGATACATTTGATTTAACCCTTGAGAATAGTTTTTTTTTTTTATGAAAGGTACCTATATAATTTCCTATAACGCTGACAATATAGGTACAAAATGTTGTGATGACCGGTTGAATAGTTAATACGTGAAAAACAAACTTATATTCGCATTTATAATATTAGACAGGATGTAACACGCACGACGGTGTCTACAGTATATCTAATGGTAAGCCTAGTAGAATTAAATAGACGAATTAGTAGAATCATCTAAGTTTTACGAATTCGGTATCTAAACTCTGCCCTCAGCATTCATTTTTGATAATCTAAAGTACGCTCGCAAAGACAAATTGGTTATCTCATGTTCTCTCACTTATGCCCGGTTTTTGAGATACTTGGTTAAACTTCCAATAGTTATTGACTCAACAAATCAATCCATAAGCTAAACTGTCAAATAGCCCGTTGAGTTTTACAGACATTTATCGTATGAATGTGTGTTCAGAAACGCAATCTGAAAAGTTATCGAACCGATAACGGTATTGAACAGATAAACTACAGTTAAAGTACCTCAGAAAACGCGCATGAGACTAGTAACAGTTTTTTAGAAAATAGTGTTAGGTTTTATAACAAAGTCCCAAAGCACATTACCGATTTGCCAGATAGTGAGTTCAAGCACCATATCAAGCGGGTTTTAATGTCTAAAAACAATTATACGGTAGATGAATATTTGAACGATAATGACGTCTGGAAATGACGCCGCTATCTGTGAATCCACCAAAAACTAATGTAAAGTAAAAATATGTATAATAAAAAAATAAACAGATTGAGTTTCTTGCCAGTTCTCCTCTATGACTGGGTTGTTTTTACGAATCAGGGTCTAGATTGAATAAAATATTTTTGATGTTGATATTGAGAAATCTATAATTGCTGTTGTTATATCAGCCTGGAAGTCTTTACATATCGGGATATATACTGATTCTAGAACATGATAATCTGAATGCAATACATCGTGGAGATTATATAATTGTGTGCATTTAAGTAATTTATTTAGGTACAAATATCTTTCTATATCGCTTGTACCATAAACATCTAATGTGTTTTCCGTGTTCACAGTTTTAGAGCATAAAAATAAATATTTGCATCGGAACCGTCGACTAAAAATGGAAGTAAAATCATGTAGAAATTTTGTTTGAATATTTTCCAACGTAAAAATAAACGTGCATGGTAATATATTTTTTCAATAAATAAAATAGAAACTGTTACACATCAAAACACCGAACATGCAGTCAGCTATAAAAGTAACTTTGTTTGTTCACAATATTTTCTGGTTTCTCTGCTTTCGATATTTATTTGACGCTGTTTGTAACTACTTTATTCTGTTACTATTCTAAAACTTGAATTAAATTTTTATTTCAACTATAATAATTTACATTCCTTATATTATAAATAAGACTTATTTGGAAACATAATTTCAACTGTATTATAATTTGCCAGTGAATTCAGAAGGCTATTAAAGTGTCTATAAAATGGTTTTTAATCAAATTTCCATGAAAGATACTGCGTTCTTATAAATTAAATTAAATTAATAGTTTTTTTTATATCATAGGAGGCAAACGAACAGGTGGGTCACCTGGTGTTAAGTGATCACCACCATCCATACACTTGTAATACCAGTGGAGTCGCAAGTGCGTTACCAGTCTTTGTTGGGGGGTCGGGGGATGGGGGGAAAGGAAGAGGAAATGGGGAAGGTGAGGATAGGTGGGCCTCCGGCGTTCTGACTGACCGAACGAACTGCAACAATACAAGCACTGTTACTTCACGTTGGTTATTGCGAGAGGGTGGTACTACCCCGAGCTAGCCAACCCATTCATGCTGAAGCCAGTAACAACTTCAGCGTGGTTCTACCACCTATAATTTTTTTTTATATTGAAGAAATTAATATCTTAAACCAATTAGACTGGCAGCTCCAGAATTAGGAATAAACATGTTTTTCTGAGTAGTTCCGAGAAGATAAATGTAAAAGTAGAAACCATTATGATATTCTTAACAATATTTTCAACTGTTAATAAATGATTATTATGTAAAAATTCTTTAGAACATTTCGTTATTTTTTTTAGGACTCTATTTAAATATGCTGATTCTAATAAATTGAATTATAAAGTTTTGAAAAATAAGATACGTATTCTAAATATTTTATCAAAAGTATTCGGCAGCATTAATGAATATTTAAAATGGACATAATTCATAACGGGGTTGAAAAACTTTCTTTAAGAGCGGAGTGAAAAATAAATACCTTTTACTACAACATTTCTCACTTTAAAGTTTTTCATTCGACTATGTTTTATACGGCACTACATACGATATAAATATATCTTAATTTATGAGAATAATTCGTATAAGAAATATACTAGAACATTTTTTAATTAATATTAATTTTGGATATTACAACATTCACGCTTTCACCGAACGTGTAAAAGTTATATCTACGTTGTAAACAATTCCGATGCAATGCACATTTTGTCTAGTTATTTTCTGTATGATTTGCTCAACTTCATCAATTTAATTATGACGTTTGAGTTTTTTTAATAGCCACATGTGGCATTTTAATACAATCTAAATGATCATCAAATACACAAAGTATTGCGTTAAAACGTCAGTGTAATAAACTGAATTAAACTTTTATTTAGGTTAATTAATTTAAGAGTTTTTTTTTGTTTAACATTACAACGCTAATGAGTTTGTACCTTCGGATATTCTGATCTCAGGAATAACTAGTCAAATTTGTTTTTGGCTTAGTTAGCCTGTTAGTTATGTATGGCACTACAATATATAATTTAACACTAAAATCCTATAGAATGAAGCATAAGTTTCACAAAGGTGAAATCATGGAGTAAGATTAATTATTTATGTTCTTAGATCTTGGGTAAACTACTGAATATTTCCAAATAATTGCTGTTTAGTGTCTGGACAGAGTAACTATATTAAATCGATTACAAGTAAAATATAGTCGAAAATATAAGAATTTATGGCAGTAAAAGAGCTGACGCCTTCAAACGACACGTAAAAGTACTCCACGTTGTTATGTGGTAGTAACTCTTTATTGTGTTTTAAACAATATTCTCATTTATTATCCTGATTTTTGTTGATATTGGTAAAGTGCCTGAGATGCTATTTAACGGTTACTAATACTGAAAGTTTAAAACAGTCACTAATACTCAATATTTATTTTTTGTATTTTGAGGTTTGTATGGTTTACTCTTATGTCTCTGAGTTATATTTGCACTCGAAACTATTAAAATGTTCACAGAATCCTTTTTTAAATTTAGTACAATTAGAGTAGAAGTATCCATAGTTCCATACATTTTCACGACATTAATGATAAACTGTGTTTTAGTTAATAGTACGTTCTCACGTTTTAATATGTCAAAAAAAAAAAAAATTCGCAAGTATAGTTCACAATTTAGTTTAAAATATTATTAAAGAACTATGCAGTCTAAGCATCGAGCCTCTAATCAGCTCTTCTCGTTAATTATGATGTATTACAAATTGGTGATAGTATGTTAATGTTCATAGGTGTCTTGTTCAAGCAGAGATAAGAATATTAAGATGGAGTTGTTGTGTAACTAAAATGGATAAGGTTGAGAATGAATATATAAGAGGAAGTTTGGAAATAGCAACAGTGACAGAGAAGTTGAGGAGTAATAGGTTAGTATGGTACGGCCATATTTTGAGAAGAGACGAGAGTTATGTAACAGGAAAAGTTTTGAGTATGAATATAGACGAATATAGGAATAAAGGAAGATCGAAAAAGGTATAAATCGATTGTGTGAAAAATGATGTGTGTGTAAAAGTTGTGAATATGAGATGCCATCTGATAGGATAGAGTGGGAAAGAAAAATATATTATTCCGATCCTACTTAGGTGGAATACGGGTAAGCAGAAGAGGGTATTTTGTTAATGGCTAAGTATTATTGATTTGAACTTTGTATATCTATACTAATATTATAAAGATGTAAAGTTTGTGACGTTGTGGAGGTTAATCTCAGGACCTACCTGGTCCTATTTGAAAAAGTTTCAGTGTTATATAGCTCACTTATCGAGAATGATTATAGGCTATATATCATTACGCCACGACCAATAGGAGGGAGCACCAATGAATAATGTTTAAAAATCTGGGTTTTTTCCCTCTTGAAAGCTTCCGCTACATGTTAGCCCAAAGTAACTATTCCACGCGATTGAAGTTGCGGGCAGAGGCTAGTTCCTTTATAATTCATAGCAATAAGTGTGGCTGTCAAAGCACACCCTTTCTTGATGGATTGATTGATGGGACTTTCAATTGAAAAGTTATAAAAGGCTCGAATAAATTTAAAAAGTGCGTCAACTGCATAATATCTTTTATAATTCCATTATATCTTTAACTGTAAGCTAATTAGCTGTAGTTATTGAACCCGTATCAGTCGCTATGATGTTATAAAGCGAGTATATTAAAGCTGTCGTCACTACAATAGGAATAATATGCGATAATTTTTTTAATGTATGCGTTGATATTTCAAGTCCTTGTATTTGTTGCAGTATGTACGGGGCGTCGGGCGCAGCGCCAAGGGAGGCTCGGGGGCGCGCCCACGAGCGACCCGACGTCTTACCCGCGCCGGCGTCGCTCGAGGAGCCCGCCCCAGCAATGTTACCCGGTCCTGGCAAGGACAGCGTCGCGCGGCTCACTCTTACCGGACTCTCTTATGTTGTTATGGTACATATTTTTTTTCCTAAACTTGTTGTTTTCGTAAAAGGATCAATTGGAATTGGCAAAAGAAACGGAGAGAAGACTGATCGCAATTTGAAACGATTCAGTACTCACTCCTTTGACGTGTTGCATGAGCGTAATGTAAAGTCACCAATATGTGTTACTTCTGATATAGCTATATACAAGTCAGACTGAAAGTCGTGTTATTTCAAAAAGGTTTAGATGCAGGTAAGAGAGTCGCTGTAATCAAAGTGCCTTGAATGTCTTAAGATTAGCAATCACATGCTTGACATAGTTATCAAATGATTTGATTGTAGACTCCTTTTGCATGAAGCCCAAAAGACCGAATGGACACGTACGGAGATTATTGCAGAGCGTTGTATACCCTAATCTTTTCGTGCTAAACCTAGGGCAATCTTGAAGCAAGTGTTCAAAATTTTGCACAGACGTGTTATCGCAGGGGCAGGTATTGTCGTCAATAATTTTGAAGCGATTAAGTGTCATGATACATTAAATATACATTGTTGCTTTTATAAGATTTTCAAGATTAGTGTTATAAGAATTTTAGTTTAGGTTACATAAAATAAGTATATTCCACCCTTTACGTGGTTGATGTTCCCGTAGTTCGTACGAAGCGATTTGCTTCCACATTCATTATACGTACGGCTTAGGAGTGGAATTCACTCTCGGCGTCTGTGTTCCCGACGTCTTACAACCTGGGAGTCTTCAAGAGTAGAGTGAATAAGCATCTATTGGGTAAGCGCGATACATCGTAGGCTTCATCGTCACTTACCATCAGATGAGATTATGGCAAAGCGTGTACCTGTTGAATATAAAAATAAAAAATATAAAAAAATACAGATTTGACAGTCGGCCATTGAATTTGCAGCTAAACATCTATATATAAATCGGCAGTGGGAAAAAAGTTAAGACCATCTTCCTTCTCTGTTTCTCATGCTATTTTGCACATTCTAATGTTTTATGAAAGTAACCCAATATTAAGAAGTTGAATGAAGAATACTTGCATAATTACATACAAGTTTAGCGGTAACAAGCTATTTAATGTAAATATAGGTTTATCTGAACTATTTCGTAAGTTTCATCTAAATTTGAGCGAGAACCTCTCAAGCTGCGAATTGCGTTTCTTGTCTGCCTTTTTTAATACAATAGGTATTTGCAAATTACTTTCTAGAATATTTTCCTTCATCTCCGCACGCTTGAATAATGAAATTACTTTTAGCTGATTTAAATCTAAGTATGTCTGTGTCCTTAGTACGTTTCTTTGCAAGTGTTTTTCAGAAACTACACGACCGGTTTCTTTTACTGGAGTATTCTATATTTTTCCGGCAAAGAATTTTTATAGTATCCAGATTTATAGGTATGATAACTGTATTTATTGCTGTGCTTTAAAGAAATTAGAAATGATCAAATCTTTTTTTTAGCATTTTTTAAGTTATTATTTTACTGAATGGTCTATTATTATTATCGCTTATTTTCTATCCCAGTTAGGATACAATATACGTACTAAAATTTCATTAGAGAAGATTTGTAAGGGATAGAAGAATAATTATTTTATCGGTCATTGTTTTTCAAGTTATAAACACATTAATATATAGACACTCAAAGAAACATGTTGCATATGAAGATAATTCATATATTTAAATAGAAGTAATAACATTTACTTTTAATTTATAAAACAATCCTTGGTAAAAACTTTTACCATTGAAAAGTGATTACAATACGCTGGGTATTTACAACCGACAAATAAGTTTGGCCACAGGTGGCTATAGTTGGCTCGTAACCTAATTTTACCTGTAAACATTTAAAATTTAGGTACATTTCGCAGTCAGAGTTGCGTAGGTTGTTATAACTGTGCTAAAAGCAGTTGCCGGTCGCATGAAATCCTAAACCATCCAACAGTGCTTTAATGGCAAAACCTATGTGCGCTCGGAGACTTATTATAAATACAGTTTCGTGGGATGTCGTAGGTACCTTATGTTGACTAATGAGTTGTGAGTTGTTTTATGTTAGAAATTTGAGTGCTATTACAGACACGTAATTTAGACTTATAAATTAGTTTTTATATATATAATACCGTAGGGGCTGAGTCATATGTTACTTTATTTAGATATAATGCTATTATAAATTGAAGGTGAATGCATCTCAGTAATATCAACTATATTTTAAATTGTTCAACTTAAGAGTGATATATAGTGACCGGAGTCTGTACAATTTGATAGATATTTGCGATGTTTCTTTATGATCTTTCTTCAAGTTTATATCGTTCTGAAATTTGAAGTTATTTACAGCAAATATTCATGGATTACATATTATTACAATACCATGGTTTCACCTGTGTTAAATTTTTAATATTGTTATAATTGTACTGTCAATAAATCTAATTCTGTATAGCTATGGCGTAGAGAGCCGACTATGGACATGATTTTCTTGGAGAGTATAGTACCTCGCTAACATAGGCATTCACAGTTCGGCTATTCTCTGTATTTCTTGCTTTTCGCCGGTTGACCAATTCGCGCTCATACATCGATATAACACGCGCCGTTACCATACGGCATACGCACTATTGTACTCATTCTCACGTAGCGTACTTTCTGACCTACACTATTTATTCTAATTGCTTGACTTCTGGTTTTGAATAGGCTTTTTATACAAATAGCCTGGAAAATGTAAAACTATTTGTTCAAATTAGCAATTCTACAGATGAATACTATCAAATGAAGAATCTCTTGAACTCTATTAAACTAATATATTTAACAGATAATATAAAATATTTTGTAAATAATATCACGCACCGCTAAGTCAAGATTATGGTTCTGAAATAGGTATCATATATAGTACGGAAGTTATTTCATAAGTAATAAGATTAAAGCATTGTCTAAACTCAGTGTAAACAAATTTGATACGTGTTCCGTGTTAAAATATTCAGGGGACATGTAAAAGCCGATACTGTGAAACGTATATGTGTTGCGGTATCGATGTTTGGTTTGTATAGTCACTTAGAATTCTCACGTAAATTACAATTTTCGGATATTTAATTAATTTTGAGTAGGACCTATTATGACATTTAATTATTTCAAATATTCTGGTTTATCACACGTATAAGAATTGCTGTAAGGATTTTTTGTTTTATTTGTCTAACATAGTCGTTTAATGGTATATAACAAGTTAATACTCTGTTATTATTTACTGAAGTGAAACTTTTAATGCGATTTCCAACAAGGTTGCGTTAAACGTTTAATGTTACCATGGAGGGGGTATGAAAGCACTGTTGCGTTAAACGTTCAACGCTCCTGGGGAGGGGAACAGAAAGAGAGAAATTAAATAATGAATATTATAAATTCAAATAGAACAACAATTACGTATTTTATAAATGTTATAGATTTGGATATTTCTTCACTCGAAAATGATAGTTAAAATATGTGATTATTTATAAGCAATGATAATAAAGTTCGTCTCAAAGAAACAATATGATTTCACTAAAAATCAATTTCTACCCTATTTCCTATTTTCATTTACACATTACGAAGTTTCACTTTTTCCGCATGGAGGGACTTCACGCACTATTTTTTTATATTTCTATGCGACTTTTATTGACTTACAAATTGCTAACTATGCTAAATATGTCTAGTCCTTTTTAAAATTACGTACGTTTAAAATACATACTAAAAACGATATTTTTTCGGCACATTATATTGTTCTTCTTTGTAATATTTCGGTCAAAGAATTTGTTATAATACAAAACGGATAAATTAAGCTGGGATATTTCCTTGTTATAAATTATAAAAGCGATGTCTTTCGGGATCGAGCCGACCGTTATGGCGTCATAAATAATGGGCAAAGGCGCTTCGTGTTCAGCCAGCAATATCCCCGGAAGGAAACTAGTCTGCGACGACGAAATAGAACGGCTTCCCTTGCATGAAACGAATTGTTGGAAGTTTTCATCTTGTTTAAAAATATTGTAATATATGATTATATTTTTGATGTATAAAATACTACATATGATTTGTAAAAAGTACAGGATTTATACGTGACTTTGATATGTAATTCGCGTCTACAAAAATTAGTTATATTTACAGGGTGTTTACAAAATACTACAAGTAAAATATCTCTTGGTTTTGAAAATGAATCATTCGAAAAATAAATCAATTCACTTCAAATTATTTTGTATATATTAAAGTTAATAACTATTTAAACAAAAATACAGCATATATCTGAGTAAACCCCGAATAGTGTGTATTTTGTAGGTGGTAAAGCCACGCTGAAGCTATTACTGGTTTCAGTATGAATGGGTCGGCTCGCCCAGGGTAATACCACCATCTCACAGAAAACCGACGTGAAGTAACAATGCTTGCATTGATTGCGTTTTGATCGGTCAGTGAGAGCGCCGGAGGCCCACCTTCCCTCCTCCTTCCTCCTTCTCCACCCTACCCCCTACCCCCCAAACACAGACTGGCACCACACTTGCAACTCCCCTGGTGATGCTAGTGTCTATGGACGGCGGTGATTACTAAACAACAGTTGACCAGCATGTTCGTTTGCCTCATATGACATTAAAAAAAATCACATCTCATTAATAATTCCATCAAATATATTAATCATATTCTATTTTCTACAAATCAAAGGCGAAACTTTATTTTGAGTTTTGATTCATAGAACATAAATATCGAAAACTATTCTTATGACAAAATCACGGTGACTTCTCTAATACCTTTACGTATATATTTATTCATTATATAACATGCTTTTTTTTTATAACGTGGGGAAATCCCTTATGGATACCCACCCTCCCGGGGGAGAGGGTGGGTTATGTCCGACTCGCATGGACTAAAACCCCACGGTGTACCGTCAGACCGTGTTGTTGGGGCGGCAAGGGATTGTTCTAGCTAATCAGCCTTGTAGAGCCGCCCCAACGGTCCGCCCGGCGGAAGGTAGCCGCCGGGCTCCTACCTATAGAGAGGCAGACTGGGTACACACCAGCTGCCTCCCCTCGTCCGCCGGACCTGTGCAATGAAGGGAAGAGCCCCCCGGCTGCATCCCTTCAGGTCCGGCTACGGTGGCAGGAGGAGTTGGGCAAAACGCCGCCTCCTCCTGCCGGTCCTCTGTTGGCGGAGACGGCCACTTAGAGGATCTACTTCGCGGGCCCTCTCCGCCGCCTCCTTTTGCGAGATGACCTCTTCGCAAAAGGAGGCCATTGCTCGCCACGCCTGTTCGCTACCGAGCATGGCGGAGACCACACTCGGCAGCGAAAAATTCCCCCCTACCGCCGCCGCCAGAGTGCGGCGCTGTCCCTCCCACGCAACACACTCCGAAAGCGTGTGCTGCGCGGTGTCTTCCTCAGCGCCGCACTCGTGACAGGCGGCGGTCGGCTCCCTGCGAGCGATCCGGTGCAGGTACCATCCGAAACAACCGTGCCCGGTCAGTACCTGCACCAGCCTGAACGTCAGGGAGCCCCAACTCCTCCCTATCCATTCTCGCAGGACCGGGCGGACGGCGTCGACAGTGTACGTTCCGAAGCGCGCGTCCGCCAGGTCCTGCATCCACCTTTCTATCGCCCCCTCCCGTACCTCCCTCCTTTTAACCTCTATCTCCCTGGGAGCCGGAGGCTCCCCACTGCATTTCTTCGCCGCCGTGAATTCATACACGGCGGCGAGAACTCCTGCCTCCAGCTCCCAGGGAAGGGAGCCGGCGAGCGTGAAGGCTGCCGCAGAAGACACCGTACTGTACGCCCGGATCGCCCTCAGTGCCACTGTGCGCTGCGCATTACGCAGCACGTGCACATTGCCGGCACCGAGGGCGTCTGCCCAGACCGGTGCCGCGTAGGTGGCCATTGCCCGCACGACTCTCATGAAGAGTCGACGGCACCCGGCACCCGGCCCCCCAATATTGGGGAGGAACCGGCCGAGTGCCGCCGCTGCCCCTGCTATTCGCGGCCCGAGCCCCGCAAAATGGGGCTCGAACCGCCAGCGCGGTGAGCGGTGAGGCCTAAGTACTTCATTTGGGCCCCCACCCTGATACGGGCGCCCTCCACCATTATGTGGGCCCCAGGAGGTGGCCCCCGCCGAGGCCCATGAAAAAGTATGGCCTCGGTCTTCTCGAGGGCCACCTTGAGGCCCAATCTCCTTATTCGCCTGACCACGAGGGTTGTGGCCATCGTGGCCAGGTGCTCCACCTCCTTCCAGTCCCCCCCCCCGGGCTATGACTAGGGTGTCATCCGTATTATGTAACATGCTACTCTAAGTATCTGTCATTATAAGGTTGTCCGTTTAGATTATTATAGTAGTATAAGTTAATGTAATAATGAATTGCTATCTCTCTTGTCGCACTACTGTAATTTGCGTATTCGATAATTTGAGACTCATTTGATTCGAACAATTTCGACGTTTCACATCTGCCAGGCGTCCCGTGACGGCTCAATTTTTTTTTATAAATTTAAATTATTATTATTAAATTTAAACTTGTCATTGTAGCAACAAATATGGATGTAATCGTGTGATGTGTCTGAAATAAATGATATCGTTATTGCATACCTTTAACATCAATAAATCCATTTAAGTATTTATAACACAACTTTCGAACGTTGGTTGGTTTATGAAAAACTTAGCAGAATAAACAAAATAAAAATACGGCATTACTACTTCTCATAATTTAATTCTGGCACGTTACTAAGCCGCGGAATATATTGGTAATGAAGTTTTTCTCCCTAAATTGTACCATCAATCAGGCTTATTGAATATTACTTTGGTATTCAGCTTTTATAATTTATCATATTCAACGGAAGATTCTGAAAAATAATTCAATTAACACTATTTCTCGCTTCTGATTCCTTTTCAGAATATTATTTTTATATATTATTTGAGATCTTTTCATTCTGGTAATAGGTATCTAGTAGTAGATTCTGGTAGTAGATTCTGGTAATAGATTTTGGTATCAAATTTGTTTCATTATAAATTGTACATTAATCATGGAACGTTGAATATTATTAATGCTCGCCTTAGTAGGCCGGTGAAGCTGTTAAGACCTTGCAAGGTCAATAGCGTAGTGAGTTCGAGAAAAAAAAAAGATTATTATTGATGAATGGCTGTAATAACACGATACCAAAAAAAACATGGCGTGTTGTAATGACACACGATATAAGTGAAACGTAGATATAATAGGGAAACATTATAATTTAAAAAATATAATATATAGCCAACCTCACGTGGTGTTCCCAGGTCTCTCAAGTACACACCGTGCCCTATGTTGCTTAATTTCGGTGATCGGACGAGAACCGGTGTTTTCAACACAGAGTGTTGTAGAGACCCGACACAGTGTTTATCTCCACTATTTTTTGTCACAAAAATAAAGTTGCCGATCAGAATTTTTAATATGGGATGGCCCATAAGACGTTTCACTTTTAAAAAAGCATAGTCATACAGCATATTCTAAAATTGTTTCTTTGATTATCAACTTAGTTTTTCTTCATTTTAATATAAAATTTTAACTGTGATTTTTGTATCTCCGGTTGCGAAAGGAAATACGATCACTAATCAGCTTTTACGCCTTTTCAATACACAGAATCTGATTTTAATAAAAAAAAATCGCGCTTTTTTTGCACATGAACTCGTATGAATCGATTTTTATCGACGTTTTGCTCGCGCTAATGTAAATTTGACTTTTGACTTGAGAACAGAACTGTTTTGCCCTATATCCTTACCCTATATGCTATACCCTATGTCCTTTTCTGTAACCTTTAAAAATGAGCACGAAAAATTTTACGATGATCGGTTAAGTTGTTAAGGCATGAATATACAATATTACGATAATCATTATTTGTTCAGTGATGACAGATGTGTCAATAAGAATAACGTTGTTTATATTAAATAGGCGGTGACCAGAAGATCAAGGCAGTCGACTTCCGCACAATGGTCACGCTCGTTCCGCGCGAGTGCGGTCACACCCCAGGAAGAAGCGGAAGTCGACGACGTATTCTTCCTACCACCGACGTCGACTATGCTGTTCAATCAGCAACATCACGAAGAGGCAGATACCACAACGGAGTCTAATAAAGGGTGAGTAGTTGAGTACATATGGTGACTGTCAGTAAAAAGGCTTATTTATGAATGTAAATAATGTAAAACTAAGAGAAGTATAGGTGGACCTATACCTGTAAAACTATGTCGGTTTTCATGTCTGTTTGTGTGTTACATTAGTTCTTTTAAATTACACAAAGGATATGGATATGGTTTTCACTATGGTTTAGAAAGTTTCTTCGTGAAGGTATATATATATATGTATGTCGGGGTGATGTTAAGGTGACAGCATGAACACTCGTTCGCTCACCTGAGCGAGAGTAAACGAGATGTGCCCTAAAAGGCCAAATGGAGGCCTGGGCCTCCGTCTACACACTTGTTTTCAAGGTAAGACTTCGAACAATTACCACCGTTAGAGGGTTCGCCCTGGAACGATTTTCCCGCATCCACAAAAGGTACAAGAAAGTTGCTACGACGATGAGGTGGCATTTATAAAAGTATATATTGTCCTATGTAAACTTCATTCTTAGTAGCCGACCCAGTCAGTATAAAGTTACGAATATGTGTTCAGACCTGAACGGTCCGACGACTCGCGCAAGATTGATCTCCGCTCCTTTTTTTCTCGAACTGACTACGCTATTGGCCTAGCAAGGCATTTACAGCTTCACCGGATTTATTCCCGCTCCATTTTCACTAAGCCTTTTGCAGGCTTGCTTAGTATTAGAGAATAGCACGTAATATTTATGTCTGTACAAATATCTTTTAATGGTAGAATTTGCACCGACATGTACAGTACATGTATATACTATATTCATATAATTCTGAGAAAAATTGTGGTATTTATTAACTACAATCCTGTAAGAACTTTATTCACGAATAAAACTTAGGTTTACACACTTTTATTATTGGCCAAATGGTGATAGCGTTTTCCGATCTTAAAGATTAGAATGGCCTTTTTTGCGTTTCCCCCTAAAATACTTTTTTTATGAAAAAAAAAAACGCGAGTATGAACAAAATATATTTTTCTTTTCAAAAACTTCACGTGCCGCAAGATCAGCATTGTTTTTTTTTGGTAAACTCATGTTTTCGCTGATATTTCTTATTGCATAAACAAACTTTCGATATTTTATAAACTTGTTTTACTAAATTGTTTATATTTTGAGGAAAACAATATTTGTCATATTTTTTCCTCAAAAACTTCATTTCCTAGGAAACGAACTTAGAATTGTCTTGTGGCACATTTTATTCACAACAGAAAAAAAAGTTATTTGTTCTTTTCACGTTTTTCCGTGAAAATTACGCTTTTTAGAGTGTGCCGAAAAGAAATAATTTTTTAACGGCCTGTGTAATACCAATATTCATGTTTTTATATACGAGTAGTCATATTAATCCTTATGGACTGCAACATTAAACGAACATCACAACACCTTTAATACAAACTACTACATAGATCAAGTTATATAGATTCGATTGCAGTAAGATATATGGACATTGCGATTCACAATATATTACTAACTCCAAAGATTTAATCTGCGATTTCGGAGACCCGTGTCACATAGATCTGGGGAAAGTGATATTTCTGTCAGATAAGTCAGCTACGTTGCTGACATATGTTACTTTTTACTCGCAACTCTTTGTATATAAAAGATGTGTAAATATGTATAGAATCAATCTACGTTTTTATATGTGGTAGAGCCACGCTGAAGTTATTATTGGTTTCAGCATGAATATGTAGGCTCGCCCAGGTAGTGCCAACCCTCTCACAGAAAACCGACGTGAAGTAACAGTGCTTGTATTTTTGCGTTTAGTTCTGCCAGTCAGATCGCCCGAGACCCACCTCCTTTTTCCCTCACCTCTTCTTTGCTCAATTGCCGTTTCTCCATTCTTCTCCCAAACACAGGCTGGCAACGCACTCCTAATGTTGCTAGTGTCTATGGACGGCGGTGATTATTTAACATCAGGCAATCCGCCTGTCCGTTTGCCTCCTATAATATAAAAAAAAAAAAAACGATGAACCTGAAAGTGCTGGTCTCATGTATCATATGCTACTTTTGGTACCTAATAATTAGTTAAAAGTGTAAGGTACTATAGGTTCATGAAAGTGTTTTGCTATTAACAGAAAATCATGTTACTTACTGTTACCATGTACTAAAGGAACCAAAAATGAAATCACTCAGAACAAATTAGAATTGTTGTTTGTGTGATGGTGCTGTTCACATTTTTATCATTTTAGACTTAATTCATTGTTTCGTATATTTACATAGCTTCATTTTATAATGATTATATATTATTTTAGCTCTATGACTCGAGTATGTCATTAATACCAAATATAACTAACTATAAATAATCTATATGAAGTTACATATACATAGTGTATTTTACGTACTCCGAGTTTAACTACCGAGTTATCTAAAACATTCTAGGCTCATTACTTTTTTAAACATATATGAGGTTTATGATTAGAATTATAATTAAACTAGCTTCTGCTGTTGGCTTCGTTCGTGTTAGAGAAAATTTAATGTATCTCTTAGGAACATTACATTTTTTCAGGATAAAAGCTATCCTATTTTCATTAACTGCACCTCTGATAATGTAAATGCAGAAATTAATGGTAGTCAGTTGAGTAATTAAGACGTGAATGTATGACAAGCTAACAAATTCACATTCGTATTTGTAATATTAGTAACAATAATGTACATGACGTCACGATTGTATATAAGGAATTATTTTCTGATTTTTAATACCTAATAATAACCTGAACATTTGAAAATTGCAATAACAGATTAGAGTAACAGTAACCAATTAGATTAAATCGATCCGACTTAATATGACTACTCGAGTCGAACCACAGTGAGCTTATCAGCTAAATTTACTTCTAAGAAATTAACTGAATCAAATTGAAAATTGCTAATTTGCCGATTATGTATTAGGAGTTAATTCTCTATTAAACTCGAAGTACGTATGTATAGACACTTATACGTAAATGAAATATAAATTAACCTCTGGACTGTTAGAACCACAAGGTTTTAAGCTCCATAAAAACGTATGTCAACAGACTGTTGGCAGCATAAGTAAAAAAATATCCCTAACAGATTTATAAAAATTTAAAAAATACACTTAAATACATTGACGTATATAAAATGCAAGATGCACTATCAACTTCTCAAATAAAACATGCACACATTTGAAAATGATGCATTTAAATGGTATCGAATTATATTTTGCGTCCTTGTAAAAGTAACTATAAGTCATTTAGATAAGGTTGAATTTACAAAATCAAAATTTAATCGCGTAGCTATAACTACGTATGTATATTGGCGAGTCTTTGCGGGACAGTTTTGAGGTGCTACTTTTACTCGAGACTGTGCGTCTTGGGTTTTTATATGTCAATACCTAAATATATAAAAACATGATCAGTCATTTTAATATCTGGGTCTTAAAAATTCAGTTGTAGGGGTTAATAACAAATTTGACGTATGATTTTGTGATATTAGAAAAAAATCAAAAACACTGTTTTGTTATATTACAAACCTAAACATGTTTTTTTTTTCTAAGCAGTTTTACACGGTTATTAATAATTTCTAAAGTTATTTCAATTTTAATGCCTCGCAATATTATACGAGTACGTCTTAGAGAATTTAATATACAGTATTAATTACGTCGAAAATTTAGTACAGCAAATCCCTAGACGAGTTCACGTTATAACTCCGTTGTTTTGCTAATGCTCTTAACGTAGTAAATAGTATAATACTCTTATTTTAAATTTTCGTTTCTATGGACAACAACCGCCTTTTTTAAATTCTTAAATTATATATTCAAAATCATAAAATATATGTACTTCATCATTTATATATTTCATGAAAATAGATACGTACTACTTAGCATACCATGGATTCACCGTGCGGTGCCGGGTCCATCGCGTGGCAACGAGAGAAGCTCCGAGTAGTTCCCGAAACTTGTGACACGGGTGTAGGTTTAAGGGGCTAATTTCGAACGTACATTAACACTCAACTACTCGTACTTCTCTGTCTGCCTATCCAAATCTGGTATGAACCTGCTAGTGCAACTTTAGAGGCACCTTCTAGTATAGAACTTACTGCAGTTCTGGTTAGACCGAAGTCTTTGAGCAGGCTGTAGAGAGATTTTGCTGGTATACCTCGCGCTCCCACTTCTAAGGCATATAGATTTACTCTACAATTTTGGTATTATTATAAAATTTATTTGAGGATCGATCATGTCAAAGTACTGAACGTATCGGCAGAGGAGTATGGCCACTCTCTGTGGAATTTCTCGTAGATGGTCCTTGGGTTACTTATTTTTTGGATTCGAAGGACCCTTTGGTATTGTTTTTTTTATACAACAGACCTTCAACATTATTACCTTCTATTGCCCAGTAGGAATTAATAATAAAAGTGTCTTATGATTATCTTAACATGTTCGAACAAGATGGTGGCCGCCTTGTTAGAACTTTCCAGGGAGTTTTTGTGATATCTCAGAATTCATGCTCCATAGCATTATTTTGTATCCACTTTACTTATGCATAATAACTGAACTATATTACGTAAAATGCGACCAATATTATATAATACTGAATCAAATAACATAAAATTATAAATAAAATATAAAAGCGACTACATGACAGACAACGCAAGAATGCAAGCATTTCACGTCGGTTTTTTGTAGATTGGGTGGTACTGCCCGGGCGAGCCGACCTATTCGAGCTGAAACCAGCTATAGTTTCAGTGTGGCTCCACCACCTACTGTATAGATTAATATAGATTTATACAAATTTCAGTTGTCAAGGTATAGGCATTTTACGCAGTATTTTGGCAGAATCTTATTCCAATGATGATTGAATGTTTTATAACATAGTACTTTGTACATCGACTCTGTGGTCTAATATAGTAAACACACCAAGCCTGAAGAAAGTTTACCTCTAAAGTGAGGCTGTTGAAATACACCAACCGGTGCTTGGCTCCAGATTTTTAAATGGAAGGTAATAGCTAGCCAGACGGCTTTAAAAAAAGTTCTACCACCATTTCGATTAAATCTTACAAATGATAAGCCTCTACCCGCGACTTCGTTCACGTGGAATAATTACTTTGAGCTAACACTAACACGCAGCGGAAGCTCTCAAGAGGATAAAAACCCAATTGTTAAATATTCTTCATCTGTTTTCCGCTCCTATTGGTTTTAGCGTGATGACATATAGCCTATAACCATTCTCAATAAATTAGCTATATAACATTGAAAGAATTTTTCAAATAGGACCAGTAGTTCCTAAGATTACTCCCTACAACGTCACTAACTCACAAACTTTATCTCTTTGTAATATTAGTATGAAATCAACGAAGTCACTGTATTCGAACGAGAAAAATTTAATTTTAAAAGTCTTTTGCTTACGTAGGAGAATATACAAATCAAATAACATGTTTCCTATCCTTTCACTTGTAAACAAATTATATTCTATTAACTTTATGATACTTATTACTATAATAATACGCGGTAGAGTTCAATTACAGACTTTAATATGTCCGATTTACTTTGACCCTGTTACTGTTTGTATTTAATTAGCACTAACGAAGTGAATTTTATTGAGATAATTCAGATTCGTAATTAAATATTTCAATACGTTATTTTTACAGAGCTCGATCTCCAATTGGCTCGAGTGGCATCGAATATCGAAGACCGGAGAGGAGTGTATCGTGGGGTGCGGGGGGCGCTAGGATACATACTCCTATGTTGGAACCTTTAGCTGATAATTCTAATAGGAGGCAGTTTGGGATGGGCGTCGTCGGAAGATTTTTCCGGTAAGTGAAATTTGTATTCAGTTGTGATACACATAGCTCATGGGAAGTTGGGCGTAAATATATCACATATTAACTAATTAGATACGAAGCAGTCTTTTAGTTGTGGTCCACGGACCGTAAAGCATTCTATAAATTCCAAGAAGTACTTTTACTACTCCAACGTTTAGGAGGCAATTCGAAATGTTCGTCAGAGGATTTTTCCTTTAAGTCAAACTTGTATTACACTGTGGTACACTAAGGGAAGAGGGGCGTGGGTATATCTCACATATTAATCAATCAGATTCGAAGTTAAGAAAGGTTTCTACTACACTAACGTACTAAATGAATATAGAGAACCAAAAACATGTTTTACATAGATACAACGATTTTTCCTCTGCTCGAAATTCTAGTTGTATGTAATTTACAACATTAGTATAATTACTGAATAACGTGTTTTTCTAATGATGTCGCAATTATTAAATTCAGTTTAGCATCAGCTTTTTTATTACGTATTCCACTGGAACAAAGCGATAGAATAAATAATATCAGTTTTGGTAAATGAAAAATTTTGATTACATTCTGAGAATTGTTTCATGATAATAAGGGTACGGGTATGTGTATATTATTAACTAGTTTTTTCCAGCTAGTTTGTCTCTGTGTTTTTTTCATATTTATGATGAAAATATCATATGTTTCTCCAATTCTCTAACTACTCCTATAGTAGAACGTAATATTCATGTCAGAAGTATAATAGTGAAAAAATGAAAAGAAAATACGCATAAGTACTTGCACATTAATAATAGTACCTACATTTAAATTATGAATAAATCTTATACAAAATTATACCACAGCTATTTAGCTGATTCATGGTCATTAATATTTCTGATATTAAGTTATGCCGTTCAATAGTTTCGTCTACAATTAGGAACTGTAGAATATTGGAAAGCTAATTAATAGTTGAATGACTTATTGGTTTTGAGATGATTATAGACGTAGTTAATTGCCGAATAAAATATTGTGACAACGAAAGTTCATTGAGTTATTTATCTTTCAAGATTAATAATGATACTTAGTTAACTATGGTTTTGAGAATATTTTCAAATTATGTAATTCGAATTGAAGATGCTTAACTTTATTGGAAATGAATATATGCCAATTTTGTGTTGTGATATTAATTACTTATGCTATCTTAGTGGACTATTCCTGTATATAATTCACGAGTAGAAAACGATTTAATGTAGTGTTGAGATCTCAAAAGAAATAAATACTTTGTATGAAGAATAAATGTCAAAAATATCAGATTCCAAAATACGTATCAGCCATCAAGATAGTTCCAATAAATGTAATCGCTTTACGTAAACGATTGCTTTGCTTTTGTGAAATACATAAATATAGGTAGTTCTCTTAATGTTGTTAACAAACCGCGTTGATCGACGAAGTTTGAATCCCTTCGCATGGATCGGGGCATTTGACATGGATAGGTCGTCATGGAAGTACTATAGGATTTTGTATGTGGTAGAGCCACGCTGAAGCTATTACTGGCTTCAGTATGAATAGGTCGGCTCACCCGGGGTAGTACCAGCCCTCACAGAAAACGGACGTGAAGTAATAGTGCTTGCATTATTGCGTTTCGTTCGGACACTGAGAACGCCGGAGGTTCACCTTTCCTCACCTTCCCTCTCTCCTCTTCCCTTTCTCCTCCTCCACCCTCCTTCCAGTCCCCCGATAGAGACTGGCAACGCACTTACGACTACTCTGGTGTTGCTAGTGGCTATGGATGGCGGTGATCACTTAACATCAGGTGACCTAACTTTTCGTTTGCCTCCTATGATAAAATATACACAACATAGCATGGTGGTAACAATTTTTCTAAGCGCACCTATCTGTAGACTATATAATATTTAACACTAGCCCCTGCCTGGGCTAACGCTAACTTGTAACGGAAACTCACAAAAGCAAAAAAATCCCGATTCTGTTACATTTTTCATCGGTGCTCCGCTCCTATTGGTCTTACCGTGATGATATATATATATAGCCTATAACCTTTCTTGATAAATGAGCCATACAACATTGAAAGAATTTTTTAAATTAGACTAGTAATTCCTGATATTACCCCCTATAACATCACAAACTTTACCTCCTTATAATATTAGTATAGATTTGAAAACTAAAAAAAGATAAATAAAACTAAAACCACCAGTGTTCAGGTAGACCGATTTTTTAAATTTTCTCTATTGAATATTCAACTTGTTAATAAGATTCTAATGTTGAAAGCATTTAAACAAAGCAAACGGAGGGGGTAACAGTTGTTGAATGCAAATAATTTTTCCACCGCTGTCCAACGGTCGCCGGTCGTCGACTCGATAGCACCGCGGTATCGACCCGTCGCATAATTATTAAATAACCCCCCACAAAGAGGGTTTGCACTCCTCTCGTTGTTGCTACCCTATGTGTTTTTATTTTATAACCTCCCCTTTCATATTGGTTTTATGTTTACGTTGTACGGGAACAACGGATGCTTTCGACGGCAACGTGGATAGCTATTAAGTAACTGAGCAATTGACTCAATTTGTTCTATAAATAATGTTCACATAATTTGTATATACGAGGGGACTTTTTATAAGTAATATTGAACATCTCTTACAGTTATCTAATTATTTACACAGCAAGTAATTATTATTGTACTAGTGGGCTCCCAGTGGTCGACATTCGACCATAGTTATTTGATTTTTTAAAGTTTGAACTTTATTAGGGTTCTTTTGTTAAAGGTTAGGTACATCATACATCATACACATACATCATAGGTACTCAGTTTTTGCCATTTGCCATGATCATTAATTATATTAATATTAAAAAAAACTATGTGTAAATGAAAATTGAAATTAATTATGAATTTGAAACAAAAATCACGTGGTAAAGCTTTCAAATTTTAAGCAAACATAACTTTACGAAAATAAAGAAATTTATCGCAACCCATGACACAATTTGATTTATTCCTTGAACTCTGAGGAAAGTTTTTATTGAGAGAAAAATTGTACGGAAAAATCTATAAATCAGTTTCCTTTTTCTATAATTGTTAACGTAACTTCAAATTGCTATTAGCAACTTGAACACATCCGTAATAACGATGCCTTTTTCATTTTTGAGTTGATATAATTTTACCATTTTAACATTAAAATGGTAAACTACAGAGTTTACTTTAAAAGTTTCGCTTTCTCAGTCTGTATTCCGGATAAGCGAACAGTCTTTATGGAGTAGCATAGGAAAATGTTATGTTGGTATGTACTTACAAAAAGGTAGGCTAAGAAAAAAAATAGAAGCGGGGGCAACTAATTAACGAATAAAATGTATGACTTATTATAGATTAGGGGAATCTTTACTGTTAATATTTATTAAGGTGGATAAAATTTATATTGAAATTTGAAATTGGTTTACAACGGCGAGGATAATAACTAGATTTACTTAGTTACCCATATTAATATACCATAAATTTCGCTATTATAAATTCACTATATAAACGATTGCATAAATAATTATAAATTGCGAAGTATATCAGTATTTGAAATCATTTGGGTATACAATAAAGACAGGCAAGTCAGAATTGTAACTACATTTATCCTTTTACATAATACGAGTATAATAAAGTACGGCTTAAGAACTAGTAAATGTTGATCTATTTATTTACAACAGACCCGATTAGGCCTCCCATGGCAGCGGCTCAAGCCTAGGTTCGATCTCTCGATAAGGAGCCCTTGAGTACGTTGCTTGCGCGATACGGTGACATACAAATATACATCACTGCTACAACGTTACACGCTTACACATGAAAGTGGAAGGGTTTACTTTTTTTCCCTTATCGAACTGAAAAGTTCTCAATTTTCCGATAATAAATATATGGAGGAGTTGTTGAGGCGTGTATGCTTGGTACACATATACGTTTCAACAACTCATACATATATGAATAGTTAGCTAAGATAGGTCGCGATTTTGCATGCAACAGGCAACAGCCGAGCCGAGGTGTGCCGTGCACCCTTGAGCTGGTTGCCAAAATAAAATCGGCTGAGTGCCTTAAGCGCTCGTCTTAGTAGTCCAGTGAAGCTGTTAAGACCTTGCTGGGTCAACAGCGTAGTCATTTCGAAAAAAAATAATAATTCAACAACAGTCAAGAGTTCGAAGAATAATATCAATATTAAGAATAAGCAGTATATTAGGCTGAAAACCCAACTCGCTTTATCACATTGATACAATTTACACTATTCATAATATTGAAAAATTTAATTGTGTTATATTGAATATTACTAAACATTTGAGAAAGAAAAAATATAAGGCAAAAATAAATGTAAAACTGAAAATGAGTTCATTTATAAAAATTAAACTTAAACTATGGAAACATAAACAAAACGGCAAATAAAATCAAGAATATTGTAGTATTATTTACTGAACGTGTTTAAGTAACCATGGAAATAAAATGTGTTTAATTAATTACTGAATTGTCTATGTCCCTTAGATTTGTAATTCCAAAAATACATCCTGCAAATAAATAAGCTTTAGTGAGAAACTATACTTTAACTTTCCATTATTTGAACTGTGACATTTCATACATTTTCGTATTTTTATTAAGTCTATATTGGATATATTTCTATTTTTTTTTAATCCAAATATGAAATAATAAGAATACGAAAAATGTCATATCGAATGATCATAGCTCTATGCCAATATGTCTAGTAGCTTTGACGGGATTAAAGCTCTAAGGAACAATCTTCACTTCCTTTTTTTTTATTGAAGCACGACAAAGTGACTGCACTATACCTGATGGTAAGCATAGTACAATCCAAAAACAGTGGCGACAACCGAGAGACAGATCATCCATCGTCGGTCGCCGTTGTCATGCCGGCCATAATGACGAAAGTCACCTGGTACTGGATATGCACAGGCTGATCCCGAAACGCGATGCGCAAAAGCGAGTCACTATGACGAGCTTTTTCGCCATGTACATGGTGGTTGCGACCCAGTCGGGCTGTAAAACCCTACCACCCCGCTATCGCCATTGCCTCGTTCGTTGATCAGCAGGGTGCACCACGTGCAGGTGAGGTTGGCTTGGGTGTCTCAAGCCTTAAGATGTTACTCGACACCCCTTACACCCCAATTATGATATGTATAAACGGTCAAATAGTTCGCTATAATCACTATAACTATAAATATGTGTAATTTACCTCAGAATGTCTCCTGTTTGGAAACCAGTCAGTAGAATTTGCGGTAGAAATATAAATATTCCCACAATGGAATCCTGCACAAGCTGTACCATGTTACTAACAGATTTCAGCCTACTCTCTTAAATTATTTTTAACGATATTACTTGTTTCTTTAAGGTTAATGAATAAAATAAAGCCTATATTCCACTAAATGTGTACTTCACAACACTGAGCTTATATTAACGTGAAAAAAATTTTTTATAATTTTCTCACGAGTATAGAATTTTGCATCTAATTTTTTGAAGGTTATAATATATATAGTAAATTTAATTTTATATACATATAGTTTCAAACATCTCCAGGATTATTAAATCGTTTTTTTTTTACGCAATTAAATTACAAAGTAATGGTAACAACTTTCTAAATTATTCGTATAACCGTACCTTACCCACTAGGTTGAATTTAAAATAGTAGAGAAAGAACAAACCGCGTGATTCGGCCCATATTTCACCTGCACCCTTATAAATCAGCCTGTTTATGAGAACTTCCATTTAAAACTTGCCGTAATGGGTTTTTGAATTAATGCCCTGTGGATGTGACGTGAGATATTATTTACGACGTAACGCGCTATTTACTGATTCCCTCGAAACAGTTTCGTTACAGTGGAGGTTATATTAAGGAATATTAAATGTTTTATTACATAGATATAGATATACTGGTATCATTACATAGTATAAAATAGTCCCTTACCACGTCTGTCTGTATGTTCGCGATAAATCCAAATATTACTGAATGGATTTTCATGTAATCTTCTCCAGTAGATAAAGTAATTCATGAGGAAGGCTTTGGTATATAACTTGTGTTTTTTTTTGTAATCAGAGCGGGACTACGGACGGCGCTAGTATATTTTATTTCTAAAAAAATTGGGGGTCGTTTAAATAATAAAACTGATCTTAATTAATATTAATTTTTTTTTCTCGAAGCACGACATAGTGACTGCACTATGCCTGATGTTAAGCATAGTACAATCCAAAAACATCGGCAACCACCGAGAGACAGATTATCCATCGCCAGTTGCCGCTGTCATGCCGGCCATAATGACGAAAGTCACCCGGTACTGGATATGCACAGGCTGATCCCGAAACGCGACGCGCAAAAGCAAGTCACTATAACGGTTGCGACCCAGTCGGGCTGTAAAACCCTACCACCCCGCTTTCGCCACTGCCTCGTTCGTTATTCAGCAGGGTGCACCACGTGCAAGTGAGGTTGGCTTGGGTGACTCAAGTCTTAAGATGTTACTCGACACCCCTTACACCCCAAAATGCAAAATTGTAAGATCCATAATTACATTAATGACTTACTTATAGCTGGACTCATACCAAATCAAACGCTAATAAGCCAGTCTATATTAACTCGGTAATAAACTATAAATTGAAGACATGAGTTATTGAAGTTGATATGTCACAGATTTGTAATTTTACAGAAATACACTATAAAATTTTATTGTATCTTTGATTATTTGAAATTGGGATTTGGTTATTTTAATTTCTATGCATATGTGGGATAACCTTGTAAGAACAAAATACGTATATGGACATAACAACTTTATTTAGATTCGAGGGTTACTGAGGATTAGGATACTGATGGTTTCTCATCAATGAGCGTACTGTAAGTTGATGTAAAAATCGTAAAATATGTTTACAGATTTCGTCGATGATAACAAAAAACATTTTTTTTTATTGATTACTCTAGAGCTCGTCAATCAGTTTAAGAAAAAGTAAACAAAATCGGTTGATAAGCGTAGGAACAGAAGGCACTAAGCTGTTTCATTCGCCTATGTATATATTGACTTGCGTTATGACAATGAACAGATCCAAATTATAAAAGATTAAATTACATCTATTATTTACTTACACTGTATATAACTTTTCCAGACGATCGCTTCGCAAATCAGTAACTCATCAAGAAGATGTAGTCCGTCAGTTGGACGAGCTGACGGATTACCGGCCTTATTTCACGTGGTGGGTGAGCACCGTGCAAACGCTCGTGCTTCTGCTATCGCTTCTCTGCTACGGATTTGGACCTGTTGGCTTCGGGAGGCACACGCATTCTGGACAAGTTTTGGTGAAGAGTTTGAGTTTACAGCAAGTGAGTTGACTTATCAATATCTAGTAGTAACAGATAGAATATAATGTAAAGTTCATCTGATGTAAAGTGGAAGCTTGCATCTTTTATATTTGAGCACAAAGAGGGGCTCATTTTGAAGACAGACAGTGAAAGCTGAAAGATACTTCGATAAATCACCGAAACAAATAACTAATTACTTTAGATCTTAGCCTACCGAAGTCGCTGTAAACAGTGCTAGAAAAACTGGTTTTGTGCCAAATTCGTACTTTTCTGTTGGTGGAAATGTTATCGTAACAATAATACTGTATGTTTCTAAATATACCACTTATGTTTATGGACCTGTTCCCGAGGCATATTACTCATCCAGTCCATATATACGAGCTATTGTGAATGCGGAATAAGCTATACAATAACAATATAGCTATTATGTTATGGTGCTAAGAGATAATTACCCTGGGTGTTCCGTCTTCCTTCACTGTCAGCGTAAGAAACTATAGTAAAATTATTACGTAATCAAGTTCGAAACATTGGTTGAAACATTCTTAGGCATGAACCCGAAGGAATCGGATAACCATAGTACAACTTTGGTTTTAATTAAAATAATTATGACAACGATTATATTTCTTTCATAGTATAAGATTTTTTGTTGTAGTATAAGATTTCATAGTATAAGTTTACACATCTTCAACTTCAACTTCAACAAACTTTGGATCAATAGCGGAGTTAGTTCGAAAAAAAAAATCCAAACTTCACTAATTGAACTAATAATATAAGACTGTGTATAACGGATGAATGCGGAGATAAAATACTTCGTTATAAAATATCTTGGTAGACAAAATACCCGTAGTTTCTAAGACAGTATGTTTGTGTAGCAGAATGTACAGTTTCTGAAACATTGAAGTTTGGTAAAGCACATTTCTATTCCACTTGAATGATCTGAGATTCAGTATAATCTCATTTTCTCTTTTTCCTTTGGCATCATAATTCCGTTGTATAACGTCTATGTCTCGGAAAGAACGTTACCAAGTTTGAAGTTTACCTTTCGATTACCTATGTGTTAGCACTTAGGAGTATTTTGTAAATTTTCAAGCCCATAAAAACAAATGACATAAATTTATGCGAAACACATTATATAAAATTTTAGTGTTCCTTTCCCAACAATATTAAATTATACTCCTAGTTTTGATATAGAAAATTTTAGATATTCAGCGTTGAATCGTGTCTACTTGGAAATTTCGTTTCTTCGTACACGACTTAACAAGGTTAAATGAGCTAAAGCTTTTAGACAAAACACGTTTTCCCAGATTTGATGTCTGAGAAAGCAGTTAAGCATTGCATATTACTCCGAGGATTTATTACTTCGTTAAGTTTGCTTTTGCCTAACAATATATTAGTTTCTTCGTACGAAATTTAGTGCACAATGTAGTAATTCTTGTTATTGACGTAATGTTTCTTTAGTAACATGATAGCTATCATTATCGATATTATTTCTTGAGGTATCACAATGAATATGATTATTTATCTATTTGGTTTTGCTAAATATTTTTCATACCTTCTCCATACCGTGTAGCTGTGGAACAAATTCCCAGCCAGTGTGTTTCCTCCTTACTATAATATGGGGTCCTTCAAGCGTAACGTGAAGAGACACGCAGGCCGGCATGACAGCGGCGACCAGCGATGGATAGTTTGTCTCTTGGCGGTTGCCACTATTTTAGAATTGTACTACGCTTACCATCAGACATAGTGCAGTCTCTTTATCGTGCTACAATAAAAAAAAAACGAAAAAACATATATTTATAAACATAGAGGGTTACATTTGTTTTTGGCTAAAGCCTAGAAAGGGTTATACTTCCATATATAACCATCGCTTTCGTATTGAGTCACCATATAAAATAATCTTCAGACATTATAATCCGCCTGAAGTGGTGGTGTTTGAACTCCCTATCTGACAAATCGGTAATGCCCTTTGTGACTTTGTTAGAAAACATAACACTATTACCTAAAGAACTATCACTAATTTTAGTAAGCCTGAAACGTGGGATGACCATTAATAATAATGATGCAAGTAGTCTGAATAAAAAGACAGTTACTTTCGAGGGTAATTATTAACAAGGTTGTAAAAGGTAACGTGTTGCGGTGGACCATGATACGACACAAAGTGCGAGTATTACAGAGTGAGCTTCGCATGTAGGTCGCTGGGGCTTTGTGAAGCCGCGCCTTTGTTTTTTGCTGCTTAGTCTGTACTTATGCGATGCTATCTTTTAAATAAGGATGATCCTATAGGCTTACATGTATCTGTTGTTATTGAAAATGTTCTACCATATACATTTATTTATTAAAAATGTAGCTATAAGGTTTTTAGGACGTATAAATGAAGAATGTTGATGTTTTGATATATTAATAATTACAATAAACCTTTATAACATTAATTCGAGGTTTTTAATACCTAGCTTTTGTCCACGACCCGTGCTAATGAAAATGGTTTTAAACAGGGGAACTAAATATTATCTCTGGATTAATTATGGATGTCTAGTTTTTTTTAATAGTAATTTAACCATTATTAAATAAGCTCTATGATTCCTTTGTCTACATAAGGTAACTGTATTGTTTTATTATTACTGCATAGTTCCTATGAAAAAATATAACGAAATTTAACTTAGACAAAGCTTTGAAAATACTAAAATATCCTACTAAAACTCTGGTTGAAATTCGTTCAACCATCACGATATACGAATTTTTTGGTAAATTAGTGAAAAAAACGTGTTAACGTAAAATAGTCCCAGTCCCAGTCTGGTCATAAATAATGTTACAATTAAAAAAAAAAAAATATTACATTTGAATTTGGAATCGATCTCTTATTTTTATATGATTATTCACTGAGTTTTCTCATTTAGGCCAATACGCCAAGACGCCAATATATTGTACAATATTTTGCGGTATTAAAATGGAGTGGGATGATAAAGAGAACCGAATCGCTGTAATTTCGTTACACAAAGTAGGTGTGGGCGTCAAATGCAATATTTAAAACCCTACATACGTTTGGTATTAGTAAAATGTTTGTGTACGGGGCTATTAATAGGTATAATGAGACCTTCTCTATTTGTGACAGAAAAAGATTTGTCCGTCCATATAGTGTTCGTACAAAAAAGTGGTCAAAGCAGTAAGGGCAAGAATTCGAAGAAATCTTGTTCGAAAGCTATAGATTTTATTTCGAGAAACTCTGAAATTTTATCTCGAAACAACTACTGAAGCTGTACGCAAAAGGAGGTCACAGAAAAATTTTGTTTACGCATGAGACAATTTTTACAATTGAGCTATATTTTAACAAAAAAAATTACTGTATTTGTGCTCAAAGCTCTAAGGAAACTCCCCAATAAGTCGACAGAGTGCAACGTGGGCATTATCCGACTTCAGTGATGGTTTGGTGGGGTATTAGCTATGAAGAAGTGACTGAGCCACACTTTTGTGAGTAAGGTATTAAAACATCGACATAAGTATATCAAGATACCAGTTTGAGAAGATAGTGAAGTCCCTTAACAACACCATGTTCAATAACCAAGAAGGGTCCTTCCAACAAGACTCGCTGCCGGGTACCATAAATTTCGGTCTACGCAGCCTTGGTTGGAAACGAACGTTTCGAACTTCATCAGAGCTGAAGACTGGCCGTCGTCTACTCCTGATCTTCATCCGCTGGATTATGATTTATGGTCGTGTTTAGAGAGTACGGCTTGCTGTAAACGCCATGATAATTTAGAGTCCCTAAAAGAATCCGTACGATTGGGAGTGAAGAATTTTCCCATGGAAAGATTGTGTGCTTGTATTGATAACTGGCCTCAAGGTTTAAAGGATTTTTTTTTTTTCGAAATATCTACGCTATTGACCCAGCAAGGTCTTAACAGCTTCACGGGACTACAATACGTTTAAAGGACTGTATTGCAATCAATGGAATAAGCTATTTATATTTATAATTGTTTTATGTTCTTTGACCGCTCTGAATAAAATGCGCTGAATACAAATTTAAGTATAAATACGTATTATAGTGTATATAAATAAATTACATTTTAAATTCCTATAATACTATGCTAACTTTATTTTATAAATTTGACACTATGTTATGCGTACACTAAACTTACGGTTATATTCAAAGTGGCCAAACAAAATAATACAAGGATTAAAGCACACTATTAATATAAGTGTTGTCGTACAAAGTTATAATATTTATGAAGGTAAAATAAACAAAAAAATGTTGGAGATAGTATGTAATTAAACTATTTCACATTGTAGGTGGAGTGGGAAGAACCTGCGTCGTTCTGGTTGGGGCCACGTGCAGCTGACCTCATACATTTGGGAGCGAAGTTTGCACCTTGTATGAGACGAGACGCTAGAATAGCAAGGGCTATTGCAGCTTCGGCGAGAAGAGAAAGAGATACCGCGTGCTGCATACGAAACGATGATTCTGGCTGTGTACAGTCGTCTAAGGCTGATTGTTCGGTGATTATTAATTTGCATAACACTCTCATAATTATTATATTCTTATGAAATCTTAATAATAATATATTTTTTTAATATAATATAGGAGGCAAACGAACATGAGGGTCACCTGTTGTTAAGCGATCACCACCGTCCATAGACCCTAGCAACCGCAGAGACGTCGCAAGTGTGTTGCCAGCCTGTGTTTGGCGGATTGGAGAGAAAGGAAAAGGGGAAGAGAGAAGAGAGGGGAGGGGAGATGGGTCTCTGGCGCTCTCACTGACCGCACGAATCGAAACAATGCAAGCACTGTTACTTCACGTCAGTTTTCTGTGAGAGGGTGGTACTACCCCGGACGAGCCGATCCATTCATGCTGAAACCAATAATAGCTTCAGCGTGACTCTACCACCTACAAATCATTGAAATATTTCTATACTTATATTATTTTATTTTAAACTCTTAGCGAAACCTACAGCTAAGCAAAAAAATACATTACATATTTAAACATAAACGAATTCCATTTACAAAATTTCACACTAGCTACAAGAAAATATAAATACAAACAAGGAAATTAAGTATAAAAAAATTGGAATTTAGAAGGCGTTTCAGTTTCAATGAGCTCGTGTTGAACAGATCTACATTCAGATCACTAACTAATTTTTTATACACTGTTTCCTACTCTAATTAAGCAAGAATTTTGCCTGTAGGTCGCTTTAATACCCGGGTTATTGAGTATGTTAATGTTTCTATTAGGTACGGTTGGTACATGCAAGGTACGGTACCCGGCATTTGAACTCTAGGAAGAATAGTGTGACGTACGGCTAAGAACGGCTTTCTTCGGTTTCGTACAGCGTTCTCTAACGTAACTGTGATAGAGAAGGACAACGCTACATGAAACACGACTTAGCCGATTATCTCTGTATCTTTCCCGATACGCCAAAGCAAAAGCCGGGTACGATAGATTATTATTTCATATTAAGTTTACCTCTTAACTAGATGAGGTGCTATAATAAAACAGTTAAAGATTTTACATATGATACTGTTTAAAAAAAAGTCCTAAAACTCTTTAATATCAAAATATGTTATGTGTACCATTAATATCCCAGCATTTCGTCTGTATATCTTCAGTATATTTAGAAGGAAGAATAGCCTATATCTTCTCGCCTACCCTCATTCTTAACTTCATTGCAAATGTTCTAGTAGTTGAAATGTAATTATCAAACAGGTAGACATATCATTTAGAAAATTAATGCATTAATAACAATCTTAGTATATTATAATAGTACTGGTAATTAAATGTATATATTTATATCATGTGAAATATATAATGAGAGCTTATAAAATTGTTATTATATTTTGTTTATGCCTACGAAAAGATAAGAGGATTAATACCGAAGGTAAGCTGGATTAAAATGAATCAGTTGTAGATTAACGTAAAGCCCTAATGTAATACACGCTCAAATAATACAATATTTGCATATTGATTTAATTAAATACAAATAGGACAATATAATATTGTCTCTTTTAATATTGAAAAACACATTTCAGAACACAATATCAACGTGGAAGAAGTGGTCTTCCGGCGATTCTGGACCTGGTGGCCGAATATCAGGATCAGTTTGTGGATTGGATCCGAAGTAATTATTCGTTACTTTTCAAATATTTCATATTGAAAATGTATTATTAATTTCTACTCCGACTTAAGCAATGCTATATTAGTGATAGCGTGCTTGAATACCATTTTTAATGGGATGAAATCTTAGGAAAGACTAAGAGACTGTTAAAAAGCGTTTATACTGCATGAGTCCCGTCTTTTTTATATTTACCGTTATATGTAGAGTATATTTAAGGTTTTATCAAAATTTCGCCTCATGTTAAATGACCTCGTGACTGCTAATGGTAACACGTTTAGTCTAAAAGCATTACAGCAAATGCAGGAATAGGTACTTGGAAATACATTTTAACTTGGTACTGATAAGTAGTCAAGCAGGTACTGTGCTTGAAATGTGCAATAATATTTTATAGCAAATCAAACAAGCTATTACCAACGTTTTTCCGTTTTATACATTTGCATGATGTATCTATAGTAAAACAGTTCTGACCTCTGTTCACATAGTATATTTGTGATTAAGGCGGTCCATTTTTTTTTAATTTGAAAATGGTAAATTTGTTTTAATTAATTTTATTATTAATAACGTATTAGTAAATTAATAATGATATCAGTGCTATACAAAAAACAAAGTTAAAGTGATGGTCGCAAAAAACCAGTTACAAACAAATTTTCCTTCTAATTTAAAGTTTCATACATATCTCACATCTTGATTAACTTTCAGATTTTGCGAAGCACCGCGTTCAATAGCACCACACGAATGGCCAGACGATATAACGAAGTGGCCTATATGTCGCAAGTCTGTATTAGATGGATCAGCGGCAGCCGGTCGTGCTGGACACGCAGCCGAGCACATGGCCTGCGAGGTGATTGGCCATCCGTGTTGTATTGGCGTGCACGGCCAATGCGTCATCACTACCAGGGAACACTGCGATTTTGTTAAAGGATATTTTCATGAAGAAGCATCGTTGTGTTCACAGGTATTTAAGACATTTCTTATTGAGGAAATACAGTCAATATTTGAGAGGTCTATATGTCAATGGTATAATAGGTTACTATTGTCGTTCGTTTTTTTAATGACCACCAAAACATTGAATGAATCCGGCTCAGCTAGGTTACATTTGAGAATCTACAGCTATCTACCCACGACTAATAATTTACTATTTTGTTATACCGAGTTATATCAAAACTAAAGTCATTGGATCACTGTATGCTGTCAATTATGATATCTGGAGAAGCTGAAAGTCAGACAAAAGGCAATGGAGACACTCCTTTCATTTTTGTTAAATCAAGTATGAGTAAATCCGCAGAAGAATCAAGGTCATCGACATTACCTTCTAAATTGCCTTTAAGTAGAAGTAGGGAAGCATATTTCGTGTAGATAAATTAGCTGTTGGAGCCAAAGAATTCTCAAGTAGCAACCACGTATCGCAAGATGTAGCATGGTCAGATCCGTTACGAGGTAGGCTAACAGCTTGTCAAATGTTGTAGGAACGAACAGAATACGAGCTGTGAACCTCTTTTAGCTGAATAGATGGATAAATTAAACAAGATTTTCTTATAAAATTTTGAATGTGGCCTATTATGATAATTAGGTCGGATATACATTTTCACCATCGGATAATCCTTTTTTTATAATGTTAAAGGTATCTTGTTTGGATGACGTATGCGGTATGTTACCATTTATGAGAAGACGTCGTCCAGATCAGCTTTACCGAGCGTGGACATCGCTGTTTGTTCATGCCGGTTTACTCCATTTAGCTGCGACGCTGGCGTTGCAGTGGCTATTTATGAGGGACTTGGAGAAAATGGCTGGACCTTTCCGAATAGCAGTTATATACTTGGGTAGCGGTGTAACTGGAAACATGGCATCGGCTATCTTTGAACCGTACAGAGCGGAGGTATATTTATTTTATATTTTGTGGATAACTTAAGCGTTAGGCGACTCCCATAGGTCCATTACTGATTGCAGAAAAATCAATACAGTACAATTTTAATATCACTATCAAATGGTCAATTTATCAAATATATTTATTGTTTCACTGATCTTCGTGTATTTTGACAGGCAAAATTTCTACAGTCACATAATATAGATAAAAAAAAGCGTGAATATAGGAGTTATAATTTCTTTTTAAATTACAGGTGGGGCCTGCCGGATCGCACTTCGGCCTTTTAGCATGTCTAATAGTGGAAGTGATTGGTGCGTGGCCAATCCTGAGGCATCCTCGTCGAGCGATATTGAGACTAGTCGGCATCGCAATTGCGTTGTTCATTCTGGGCCTTTTACCTTGGATCGACAATTTCGCTCATGTTTTCGGTTTCGTGTTCGGGTTTCTTTTGTCGTATGCGCTATTGCCGTTTATAACATTTGGACCGTACGAAAGGCGAAGAAAGATAGTTTTAGTGTGGGTATGTTTGGTATCCGCCGGTGGGATGATTTGTGCACTGGTGGCTTTGTTCTACGCAGCGCCCGCGTACGAGTGCGCAGTGTGTGCATACTTCACGTGTTTACCCTTCACACCGGACATGTGTGCATCACAGGACGTCCGCGTGAGACAGCTAGACGGGGTATGACGGCGCGCGGCCCGGGCGCCCTCGCCGCCGTCGCCCCCCCTCCACCGCCCAGCGTACTGCCTACAGCGTTGCAGTTTGTCATCATACTGCCCGCCCTACTTAAATTCCGTGCGTAACGCCGCGATTGCTTAATACAACTAGCAGCTCGTTGACTCTTATCCATTGAAAGGCTTGGGAAATATAGATGTCGGGGATCCCAAAAAAATAATATACAATTTTGTAAATCCTTTTTTTTTCATAACGAAATCATTACGTAACCAGCAAATCTCATCGAGTATGGTGACTTTAATTCATTGGGTTTATTAATTTTGTTCCACCATTTGAGTATATATTATATATTATGCTGCTAACTATTAGTAGATAGATAGGTAGAAATCTGTTGCCAAGCACCTGTCAGTGTTCTCGAGAACCAATCCCCTCTAGGTTTAACGTCTGTACGAACTTCTTCCTGCTAGTAGCTGTTTATGCTAGATGAATAAAAGTCATATGTAGCTCCTAATGGTTTTTCCTGTTACGTAATGATATCTTTATGGTATTCCAAAATATTTGCATTTTGAACAGATTACGAATAATATGCGTCTTTCCAATCGACTTTGCGTAAACGATTTAAGCATTATTAAATAAAAGAACGTCCAATAGAAATATCTCCTACATTTATAATTTCCTTTAAAAGCCTAGCCTTAATCTCAAATGACCTCGACTCTTTGCCGTTTGTCACTCGTATATAAGAGTGTGCGTTATAGTTTTTTTCTATCTAAACACTCGTTTAAGGTTTTATAATCGTTGAACTAGTCTTTAAAGGTGTATGCAAGTATTTCATCGATTAATTAATTAATTGATAGAGAAATTGCGTATTAAAGTTTGTTGCTTTTTTACTTTAATGGTATATCATTTGTCCTTTACTAAGTGCATATAGCGCATAAATGGTCAGAATTTATTTTACAATATATAAACTACTGTGTAATTGGTTTTGTTTTCAAATAAGCACTTTTTATTTATTTAATAATGTGTTTTGGTTAAATTGGTTAAATACTAAAATGGTATTTTTAAATAAATTTCATTATTTTATTTTGGTTCACTACTTTTGTGAAGCGATTATTTTTAAAAACGGTCAATTTATATAATGTCTAAAAATAATATTTTGTAAAATAAATTCGCCTTAATTTTTATATGTATTCAAAATGTGCTAAAACCACGGGTAATTAACTTATATTGAAAACGCGAGTAAATTATATAATTATAAAAATGTAAATAATTTGTAAAGTGAATAAATACCAAAATAAGATCCTTAGACGATATTTTGTATTTGCGTGAATGACCTTTGTTATATGACATGTTACGGGAATTTTGTTAAGACACAAAAGAGTAACTTCATAAAATTGCTACAAACGCTTAATTGGCAGATTATCCGTCTTAAGCTATCCTCCCCTACGTATAATCATTCCTAATAATTTATTTCGAGAGAAAAAATACTAATTCATTCATTGAAGATATAAAAAACAACTTTAAATGTTTTTTTTTTTACTTTTAGTTCGTAACTCCACTTTCCAGACCAAACGCAGCTGATAGGTTATAATCACAAGAAAAAAGTTTTTGGATAATATTTTTGGATATCTGTATTATCCATTTACCTTATAATATATATTGTGGTGTGAATTGACCAACTGTATTTAAACACTTATGAATTCCCTTAGAAATAACTTTGACTCCAACATAGTTATGTCTTAACATATTCCCGTAAATGACGAATATACATAATTTAGTATATTACTAAATGATGTACATAGCATGTTATATTATAAATTTGATATTAAATCTATCTATTTATTATGTTCGCGCTATTTAAGTGGATTCTGTCGAATGAGTAATCATCACTAATGCATTTAATTTCGATAATTTATATAGCCATTATCATGAAGTCTGCATAAGTGTATATATTAATTTTAAATGCAGCATCTACGAACCATTTACACCTAGGAGTACGTGTTTTATTGCAAATGTAAGTTAGTACTATACAGTGCCATCTTTGTTTAATTATACACAATTGTATATATCTAGGGTACGCTGAATATTTTGCTACTAGTATTATTTAATTTTAATTTATACATTTAAAGGTGTGAATATTAGCTGACTTTTGCTTGAGTATATTGATTGAGGGGAAACATTATTTACGTATATATATATAGTTATCGGAACTATTCAAACCTGTAATAAATAATTCATTAACGAAAGATAAATAGCATATAGTTATTTTTGTAATCATAGATGTAACAGCACTTTATATCAAGTTTAATTCATTTCCTACAGACAGTAACACAGCGATATGGATGGCACAAACGAATTTATGATAAAAAAATTAATTTATCGTTATTCTTAGCATAATATTTTTAAAATTGAGTAAACGTGTGTGTTTATGTATCTCAGAGTTACGTATGAATTAAGTGTAATAAGTACCACATTCTTTATAAAAACGGGTAATAACGTGGACTTTTTTAAAATTATTGATTATAAATTCTTTTGAAAATGTAGATACATGGAAAGATTACTGATAGAAAGAAATTAGATTAATCGACATATAATTTGTTATTGATCTATATATGTTTAATTTATTAATTTTTCTAAGCACAAATTTGTTTTCAAGAATGTGTACTGATTAAAGTGAATTTGAGTTGTATATTATTTGAGATGTAAGTTTATTAGTAATGCCTTTTTAGTTTCCTTGTGTTAAACAAGTCAATAGCTCAATTTATTTGTTAAATTTATTGAGTGTTTATTTGTTATTTCATTTAAAAAAAGCCATTTTCCTCTTGATATTTCTTTTATATTTTAGCCAGAACCGATGATAAATTTATTAACTGTAACGGTTTTATATAACTGTCGCCAAAAATCGAATAAATTATTAAATTAGTTTTTGAAAAGATTGTAATGTAATTGTTATTAATTAATTAATTTCAATATGTTGTTGGGCATTGGTACCATTTATCAGATTTAATGAACTGGGTTCCCAATGTTTTCTGTTTTATTTACGAATGTATGAAACAGTGCGAAACAAATATTTTCTAAGATTTGAAAGTTGCAAAGAATGAACATGTATTTGATGATGGCGTTTTTGTAATATTCACATACATTGTACTACATTAATATTACCTTGAAAAAATGTTTTAAGGTCTCTTACATTTTAAATACAGTTTTGATCTGTAGGATGTACGTCTTAACTAGGTTGAACATGAAGTAACGAATTGGTAACAATTACTTGTTATGTAAATCTATAGCTACCGTGAAGATGATCACTAAATTGATTAGTAACTGCTGATGTAATAATATTTAAATCATTTGTAATTTGGGGGTTTTAATAGATAACCTTTTCCTGTGCGAACTGTTCAGATAATGTAAGTTTTCGTTGAATGGAAACCACGAGGTGAAAATATTGCATTAAAATAGACTACTAATTTTGCTGGCTTTCTTATTCCAATATACAAATGATCGTGATAATTTTCGTCAGCCACTCTTAAAAGTGTGATCTAGGTTTATATAAACTAAATTGTAATCGACTGTCTATTGTCTTGTCTACTAATTAATAAAAATGCATGATTGTCTAGCTTAGACGAACGATTTTTTTTGTCTGCGCTATTGACATAACAAGGTCTTAACAGCTTCACTGGATAAGTAAACGAATAGATTATCGTAAATAACTCAGTAGTAAACACAAATTTGCGTGATTTATCAACATACCCGAGCGTTCTATTGGAAAATAGGATAATAGAAGAGTGTTTCTAACATTATTAGTTTCAGTTACCAATACTCTGCAGTAATTTTAATGAACGTAACGAACAATTAAAAGACTGCTATTATAACACCATTGTCTATTCGTGTTAATTTTAATACTATTCATTGAACCGTTTTGCCTTATGCCTGTAGAAACTGCATGTAATGACGGGCGACCGAAATTATATATGGTTCTAAACGAGTCTTTTGTACCTATTTCTGTACTAAAAATTACAAATACGCTGACAATCCAATCCTTTTTATAATATGAATAATTTTAAAAAGCCGCGAAAACTTAAGACCGTAACATTATTTTTAAAACGTCAAAAATATCTTCTGATTTGCAAAATTTTCCGTTGTGACCACTAAAAAGATCGAATTTAATTCATATTATAAATGTAATACGTATTTAAATATTTTAAAAACTTTGTTTATAAAAGTGTGTACAACCTTTTCAAATTGATTCTCAACATACACGTAAGATTGTGGGATTTAGAAAAGTTATTGATTTTACAATTTTTGCTTTCGATATCATATTCCTCATCAGATAAGGTATTTGTTATGTGAATTTTTACTATTTTCAATATTTATTTTATTTTTAATATTTATTTTATTTTTAAGTACTTTATCCTTCTTTGATACATTGACAACACGGTCAGTTTACTCCGATTATTGTGTACATAGCGTGGACAATACAAACGTATAACTTTATTTATATAGTTGGTAATAATTTTATTTGTCGTTACATTACAAAAGTTGTATTCGAACTATTCTAAATTACTGATTATAATATTCATTTTATTGTTGCTAATTTACCATTCTTAAGTTGTTAGAGTGTGTTAGAGTGTTATATGTGCATTTAAGGTTATTCTCGCCCTTTTCTTCTCGCAATAAAAAAGAAAGAGTTATTCGAATTCAAAAAATTAATAGCCTAGAAGCGTCTACGAAAAATTCCGCTTCCAGTAGTTACAACATCATAGCGATACGTTCAGTAGTTTTGATATGATTCAGTCCCAATGGAACAGTATTTTAATTATATACATTGGGTATTGGAGATTCCTAAATCTATGGTATTGTCATCATTAAAAATACATGTTCATTCTTCACATCTTAAGGAGTGATTGATTGTGGAAGTATTAAACGTAACTCATACCAAACTGTTTCTCGATTTCTTTAAGATATGTTAACAGTACGTTATCTCAAAGTGACCTTGCGGTCGGCGGCGCGGCGCACACTACTCAGAATCATATCTGAGAGAAAACTTACACAAATTGTACATTGTGAACATAAAATTAATTATTACAATATTATTAAGGATATTATAAAGTAATCTTATTGTAATCTAGTATTAATCAAACAAGAAACCTTATTATCATAATATTAAGCTGTTTTATTAAACAACGAACCTTTATTGAACCTGTAAGTTTGAAAAAAGTTTGAGTGCAATGAAGAACCGAAAGTATTTTTCTAATAAATAAAATGTTAAATTGCATTACTTATATACTTTATTAATAGTGACATCATATTAATAAAATAACTACACCATAAACACATAGATTAGTATTTCACGAGTTTGAAGATAATAAGTGCCTGGTTGTACATAGGGCGTGCTAAAAATTTCCGGAATAAATAAGAAAAAAATACTTTGACTGATCAAAAATGAATGTATTTGTTCTCAAAATAATCCTACTAAGCTTTAATGAACTTTTTCATTCCAATATACTAATTTTGAAAACATTTATACTAACTACCTTTTTGTGGTGACATTGGAAGTATGTTTCTGTACTCTTCTACAGCCTCTTTTACTGCTAAAAACCTTTGATAATAATTCAAGGCAATGCGTCAGGTTGGATCTGTACACAGGATAACACATAATATCTACGTCACCCTTTTCAAAAATAGTTTATGTCTGTCCGTGTGAGAGTTGTTACTGTCATGGTGCAAGAAGATACGTCGTTTTTGGTTATTTTTAAGGAGTTCGTCATTAACTTGCGGCAATGAAATTGTCGTGTATCGCTATTCACTGTACTAGGATTCTCCAAAGATACAATAGCCACGTAGTAGTCTGATAAATATGTTTTACGAGTTTCAGGCATGTTAGTAGTACTCATCGGGCTAACTGCTAAATTAATTAAATAAGAATCAAATTTCATTTATGATTACAAGTTGATCATGTAGAAGAGTGTATACACGCTTTTTACAATGAATAAGTTCACGCGAAACTTGAAAATGATGTCCTAAACAAGCTCTTGGGAATAGACAAAATTTTATTTTCTATAACTTTTTTTAAAATCGGCATTACAATTGCTATAGTCATGTATTGTAGAGTTGAAAGCAATGAAGGTGAGCTCACTTACAATTAACTGGAAATCGTCAATTGAAATTGTAAATGTTGATTGAAATTTACCATATCACGTTAATTGTCAATACCTTTGTTAGAGTAAATAAATATTTCGTCACAGAAATTTGATAAGTTCCCTAATATTGACTTAAATAAGTAGGATATATCAAATGCTAAATATCAAAATACACTCTTATATGCGCTGAATATTATAAAACAAAGTCCTCTACCATGTCTGTCTGTCTGTTCGCGATAAATTTATATAATACTCAACGGATTTTAATGCAGTTTTCACCACTATATCAAGTTATTAAGGAAAATTTAGACATAATTTATCAAGTTTTTTATCTGGGCAAGACAACGTCCGCTAGGCTTGCTAGTTAATTATAAGGCATTAGGTCTTAATGCCTTTGTTAAGATTTGTTTAGTTATCGCCAGCAAGGTACAAACAATGAGATTTCGAAAAGAGTTAATATCAGACAGGAGGCAGATGTTATAGTGACTTAGTGTGATACGGACAAAAAGTGGTCATTACTCAGGTTCACTACTTCTTAAGCGTAGTCCGGTGAAGCTGTTAAGACCCTGCTGGGTCAATAGCGTAGTCATTTCGAAAAAAAAAACTACTTCTTAATGACGATGACCGTTTATGCAATATTTAATAAATAGTTACATAATACTTGTTTCAAGTAGAAACTGTTTATTATTCTGCGTGTTTAAAAATTTAGGAAATAATTCAAATCCAACAATGAAGTTCAGAGGCAAACTCCTTTAGAGAACTCATCCTAAGGATTTCTGTAACCAGAGATATTGGTGAGTACTTTTTCTGCTTCATGTGATATTGTATTGAGTCTATCTATTTAAAAGCTATTACTGGTTTCAGCATGAATGGGTCGGCTCGACCGGGGTAGTACCACCTTCTCACAGAAAAGCGACGAGAAGTAACAATGCTTGCATTGTTGCATTTCGTTCGGTCAGTGAGAACGCTGAAAGCCCACCTTCCTTCCCCTTTCCCTTCCCCTTTCCCTTCCCCTTTTTCCCTGTCCACCATTCCCCCTGCCCCCAAACGCAGGCTGGCAACGCACTAGCAACTCCTCTGGTGTTGTTAGTGTCTATGGACGGCGGTGATCACTGAACACTAGGTGACTTCAATAACACAAGGAAATGTAAATAAAATCGGAAACAAATATTAAATGTCTAATAATATCCCTGACAAAAACTTAATAAATACGCATCTAAAAAAAAAACAGGTGACTCGCATTTTCGTTTGCCTTCTTTAACATAAAAAAAATTCCTGATTTATACAAATCATACAAAAAATATGATTTTAATATTTTTAAGAAAAACTTGAAAGTTTCGCAATAAACCATCATAAACCGTTCCGAAAGCGAAGTAATTTGTGAATTTCAATAAAATCTCTTCCGATTCTCCTATCATTCTAATTTCCTGTGCAAATTATAAAAGCAATGTTACAGTTCTTCAGTGCGTATTAATAAATATGTAGGGTTCAGGTTCGAATTTTGTAGTCGCTCGACGATTTTTTAAATAAAATAATTTCTTTGCAAATTATAGGACATTTATTATTCACACTGTTTTTACAAGACTGACATATGATGTATATTTTTTGTTTAGAACATATACATATACGTTTAAAATTATAAAAATCAAAGAGGTTTTTAATAAATATTTAAGAATAAAAAAATCGGTTGTTTTATGTCCAAATAATCTTATGCAAAATATATTAATAACATTTCTGGAGAATCTTATCCACGTTCATCAATTATAACGGTCTTACATTATAGACACTGTATAAATATAAGAGACTGTATGGAAACTACCTACAAATGCTCAAACCGGCACACACACAAACATGCGCATCGAGGAGACCCCTGAGGGAGTTTCGCGGTGTTTTCCATAGAGTACCTTCTAAAGTCTCTCGTTGAGTAGTCAGGTGAAGCTGTTAAGACCTTGCTAGGTCAATAGCGTAGTAGGTTCGAGAAGCGTCGGAGGCCCATCTCCCTTCCTCCTCTCCCCTCTTCTCTCCGTCCTTCCATCTCCTCTCCCTATCCCATCTCCTCCAAAACACAGGCTGGCAACTCACTTGCGACTCCTATGGTGTTGCTTGTGTCTATGGATGGCGGTGATCGCTTAACATCAGGTGACCCGCCTGTTAGTTTGCCTCCTATATGACATTTAAAAAAAGTCTCTCGTCGATGCCCATGTTTGTGTGAGTGTGTCGGTTTTGAGCGTTTGTAGGTAGTTTCCGTACCGAATGACAATGCTTGGCGCCTCTTCCAATACACACTATATTGATTTAGGCTAATTAATGCCCGCAATGTTTTCTGGATTCGTAAGCAAATTTATTTTATCCCCGATATTTTAAAACTATGTCTAAAAAATCCTTTGAATATTAGAATTGGTAACCAACAAACGATTACTTATTGCTTTATTGGACATAGTCGAGTACAACTTCTGAAACATATCAATCGATATTTGATGATATATTTTCAATTTAAGTAAGAAAATTAATCAAGCAATTACTATAAAATGTGTTTCCACTGCTTGCAAAGCCATGATTTTTATTTAGCAGTTTAGTATCGGTGGCAATAACTGCAAATTATTGTGGAGTCTAATTTGCTTTTGTTGATACTATTGCCAATTAGTGGTTCATCTATTGATATTATTATTTGTCCAGAATGAAGCTATTAACATATCTAGCATAGCTACATGTCACTTCTCTAGTTTTATCCCAAAAAAAAAGAAAACAGCGATGACGGTTCTATTGTAGGGAGGTCTAGGCTGAGCTTAGTATACTCGTAGAGCTCGTCTACTACCTACTTTCTTTTTGATAATGGGTTACAAAACAATGTTCATTTTCTAACGTTATCATCTTTTTTTTTTCTCTAACTGACTACGCTATTGTATATATTGTAGTGTATATAACACTTCCCTTTAACATCTGGTCAGACCAAAAATACCATCGTTTTTTTTATAATAGGAAGCAAACAAACAGGTGGGTCAAGTTATCACCACCGTCTATAGACACTTGCAACATCAGAAGAGTCGTAAGTGCGTTGTCAGCCAGTATTAGGGAGGGGGGAGGAAAGCAAGAGGAGAGGGAAAAGGTAAGAAGAGGTGGGCCTCCGGCATTCTCACTGACCGAACGAAACGCAACAATGCAAGCACTGTTACTTCATGTGAGTTTTCTGTGAGAGGGTGGTACTACCCTGGGCGAGCCGATCCATTTAGGTTGTAGCCAGTAATATCTTCAGCATGGCTCTACCACCTACAGAAATTTAAATAATTAATTTTTTTTTAAGTTAAATACGTATATTTCTATAACAAGAACACATACAACTTCGCGTGGGCAATAGCATATTGATCCAATATAATAACCAAAGTAATTTGTAAAAATATGATAAATATTTTGAGCTTGTTTTTAATAGCCCATCCTTATACAGCATCGAGGTCTCTTTGCAATAAATCACACTCATCTTCCATATTAATTGAAAAATTTCGGATTGTCGCGTACAAAAGTATGTGGTATGTTTTATAATCATTTGTAAGTTACTGACACAACTAAAAACAACATTGGGCCTAGTATTAAAGCCAATTACGAAGGTCAGAGCCGGAGGATCCAAAAAAAAACAAGTTACTTAAATTAATTTATTAAAATGAAATTACATATGAATCTAAAACTAAAGTGTGTCGCCGATGTTAGACTAACTCTCACCTAAAATTAACATTGTGAGAGTATCGCTGATGTTAGGCTAACTCTCACACTAAATCTAAGCTAAAACGAATAGCATAGTGAATGCATGAATGAATATTTTGTTGCACTTTTTTTGTACACTGGCGAGCTTAATGCTATAAAGAATTTTAGCATAGTGAATGCTACCGATGTTAGGTTAACACTTTGTAATCGTTGTTTCGTCCAAGTTTTTAATTCTCCGATAATAAATATATGGAGGGGTTGTTGAGGCGTGTATGCTTGGTACACATATACGTTTCAACAACTCATACATATATGAATAGTTACCTAGGTTAGCTAAGATAGGTCGCGAGTTTGCATGTAACAGGCAACAGCCAAGCCGAGGTGCGCCGTGCACCCTTGAGCTAGTTGTCCAAATAAAATCGGCTGAGTGCCTTAAGTGCTCGCCTTAGTAGTTCGGTGAAGCTGTTAAGACCTTGCTAGGTCAATAGCGTAGTCAGTTCGAAAAAAAAATCCAAGTTTTTGTACGTGTAGGTACAATGTGGGAACGAAGGAGTCGGACCACCAAACGTTTCCACTAAGTTTGTGCACTTGTTGTACATTGGAAATTACTGACTCGCATGTTTTGAACACCTGCTGTAACTTGGGACTGTGAACTCGGCACTCTTAGTGATCGATTGTGGTGTGTAGCGATGGCGTAATGCTTTGAACACCTAACGCATCGTGATACTAAACTCTTAGTCAGCAATTGTGGTGTGTAGCGATGGCGTAACAAACCTGACTGAAACTGTTTATATAAAAATGATCATTTTCATAAATGAATAACTGACAAAAAATTCAACTGTGTTTTGATATAATTTTGATATTAACATATCATGGGTATCAAATACCTTCTGAGAAATGAAGTGGGTAATAGCTATTTTTAATCTGTACACATAATCGAAGATACTCTATCTGCCAAAATAATAAAGTCAAAGGAAGAGTGACTTTTCTTGAACCATTTTCTGAATTAAATAGGTAAGCAATAGATAACCTATTTGGATATTTTGCTGTGAAAAAAGGATGTAAGCGTATTGTAAAGAGTTTGTAATATAGTTATGTATCTTTGACTTTCCATATAAGGTCTTCAATTCAAGGTGTATATAGAAATGTATATGGAAAGTTAAGATTGTAAAAAAGAAGCCGTAACTTCTAGCGTAACTTCTGGATTTCTAGCGCCGACAAATTATGGTAATATTATGATATAAGACCGATACCTTTTCTAAACGAAAAAAATTATTTTAACTATAATATAGTTTTGGGATAGCCTCTAACTTGGTTATTTGTTTATTTATAAAAATAGATTTGTGCCGTTAAAGGTCTTTATGAACTGAAAAAGTTAGACAACGTCATGACAATGTGATTTTACCAAGCTCATTGCATGTTCCGTTCTTGTAACTAAAATAACTATAAGTTATTATTTTATTTACTACACTTGTTTGCAATATAACTGATTAAAGTTCTATTAAATCTTAAATATTTTAAAAGCCCCATAATATTTATTATAATACTATCAATATAAAAAAACGGTATTTGTATGTTTATGAACTATAATTTGCTGCAAAAAGTCTTACACTAAACTTATAAAATAAAATATGCATGCAATATTTGCGAAACTTTGCTAAAATAAACCCGAATAATAGCTTTATAATTCACGCAAACTGAGTCTCGGAGACAGCCATCTATAATATATAAATGAATCGCTGAATGTGTTGCTAAGCGCAAATCTCGAGAAGAGCTGAATCGATTTCGCTAATCCTTTTTTTGTTGTGTTCGATATTGTCTGGAGAAGGTTCTTAACCAAAAAAAAAAAACGCATATTTTAATATACTTTAAGCAGAACGGAGTTGGCGGGCACTGCTAGTTACTAAATAAAAATTTGATATAGAGTTTTTCAAACGTTACATCGAATAAAATTATATTCCAGTTATAATATACTTTTTTAAAACAAGTGTTATCAGCCATATAATCTTATTTGTTCTCACTGGAATGAAGATACTACACGTGACTCGATGCGGGGTGAGATAAGAGTATCTAATTAATAATGCGTGAATGTAAGCTAACAGACTTTAAACTAGTTCTGAATCGCAAAAACACTTGTCAAGAGCCGATTGTAAATCCAAGGACAGCAATAATATGCGATACCAGATAAAAGCAACTGTAATATTTAAGAAAGGGAAATTTATAAACAATGTAGGTTTACATTTTAAAATAATTAATAATCAAAAATAACTTATACTATTAATTTAATATATAAAATTGGTGGCATTTAATTTACTGAAGAGTTATAGCAACTGTACAAAATTGAATTGCGATATGCCACTAATATGACACTAGTAACTTGAAAAGTAGAACTGTTTACGTTATTCTTTTTGTCCCATGTATGTGAATATGTTCTTATTAGTCTTGCGTCCTATTAAACTGTAGTAGTCTTGAAAACTACAGGAATTTGAGTATAATTTTATTGAATTGAAATTATTTTTCATCACTGCTATTTTATAGGTGACAAATGGGAAGCCTTGATACATTTTACAATTATCATCACACTGTGGCTATATTAACTTCATTTTTTTTTTTTCTCGAACTGACTACGCTATTGACCTAGCAAGGTCTTAACAGCTTCACCGGATTACTAAGGCGAGCGCTTAAGGCACTAAACCAAGTTAACTTCATTATTTAAATTAACAGCCAACGAATGTTGTTTTTCTATATTCTGTAACAAAGAGATAGAAAAATCCCTTTGGATATAAATCCAACAATAATTTATATATTTAAAAATATAGAAAGTATTACATACGCCCTTTTTAACACATGTAATATATATTCTGAGAACTATAATTTAAGTAGTACATATACCGTTTTTAACACATGTAATATATATTCTGAGAACTATAATTTAAGTACTCGTAGTACATATACCGCTTTTAACACATGTAATATATATTCTGAGAACTATAATTTAAGTAGTACATATACCGTTTTTAACACATGTAATATATATTCTGAGAACTATAATTTAAGTAGTACATATGCCGTTTTTAACACATGTAATATATATTCTGAGAACTATAATTTAAGTAGTACATATGCCGATTTTAACACATGTAATATATATTCTGAAAACTATAATTTAAGTAGTACATTTGCCGTTTTTAGCACTTGTAATATATATTCTGAGAACTATAATTTAAGTAGTACATAT
>JACEII010000009.1:6295901-6340965 GCA_014332785.1 Antheraea mylitta
GCACTTGTAATATATATTCTGAGAACTATAATTTAAGTAGTACATATGTCGTTTTTAACACATGTAATATATATTCTGAGAACTATAATTTACGTAGTACATATGTCGTTTTTAACACATGTAATATATATTCTGAGAACTATTATTGAAGTAGTACATATGCCATTTTTAACATATGTAATATATATTCTAAGAACTATAATTTATAGGCATTTATAATTCATAATATTAAAAGAAATTGCCCGTCATACAATTTCATTTCATAAATATTCCTATACATTGCGATAAATATCAATAACACAGATTATTAATTACCAAATGAGAAATTATTTTTCATACCATGTATAAAATAGTATTGGACTACTAAGCCACTTAAAATTAGGTAGACTGTTTCTTTGTTATCCTGTTTGCTTTTTTATTTTAAACGTGAGTTTGAAATAGTTTATATACAATTTTTTTATATCATAGGAGGCAAACGAACAGGTCATCTGATGTTAAGCCATCACCATCGTCCAGACACCAGCAACACCAGACGAGTTGCAAGTGCGTTGCAAGCCTGTGTTGGTGGGGAGGGGGGCAGGGGAAGGGTGAAGGTTAAGGGGAGGGAGAGGGAGGGAAGGTGGGTCTCCGGTGCTCTCACTGACCGAACGAAACGCAACAATGCAAACACTGTTACTTCACTTCGGTTTTCTGTGGGTCGGGTGGTAATACCCCAGACACACGGTACTACATCAGCGTGGATCTACCACCTGCAAAGTACCACCTATAAAATTTAGAAGTAATATTAACTATAAGTTCTTACACGCGTTACTTTACAAAATATCATTTAATAGTATTGGTGCCTAAGGAATGTTGACAGAAAATCTATATTGTATACAAAATAAAACCTAGAAACGTTATAGTATAATTTAAACAAAGGTACACATTGTGTAGTACTAAGTATAAATGTTTTGTTTACACTGAGAAAAGTTTAATTTGTCTCGTAACTCATAGAATGAAATAAATTCCATGATATGTTTAACTTGCGAGCTCGTACACTCACAAAACGGAGTAAATATCAATATTTGTTTGTGTTGTGCGAAGTTTACATAAAATTATCAAACAAGTTTTCGCTTCAACAAGTCAGTAAATAAAACACGGTTCGACGCACTTAAAAAGAGAGTCGTAAAGTTATTTTGGTACAACATTTTTTCAATGGGTATACACAATATTAGGTTTGTCTTACTTATAGTAAACTACAAGCTGGTGAAAATGGTTTTATTGTATTGGTCGTTTTTTGTGGAATAATTGTAAATGTATCATTAGTGCTATCTCCAAAACGGTTAGACCGGTCATCACGAAACTTTCATTGACAGATAGCTGATCTTATAAAAAGTAATTCAAGCAATTTTAGTTTAGACTAGCTGTTAACTTCTACTAGCTGTTAGCTTCGCCTGCAGTATTATCTCCAAAACGGATGGAGCGTTCTTCACGAAAGTTTCATTGTCACATAGTTGAACATATAAAACGTAACTCAAGCAATGTAAGTAAAGAAGTTCTTATGTTAAAGAGTTATGTAAACAAAGTCTTTTGTGTCAGTAAAAATCAGGTCAGTCAGCATAGCTCTTTCGGAGATCAACTCGGACGAACAAACATTCATTGCATATTTGTTTCGTATGTGTAGATTATTCTTATAAATAAAATGTAAACTAGCTTGTAATAACATGCTCAACCTGCAAAAATAATCGAGAGCCAAGATAACAAGTACACATATTCAAACTTAAATCCCGAAGAAATTACCCAGGTTATTCAGCTGAAAGTTGAATAAGCAAAGAAGAAATATCCATAAATTGGTCTCTACAATAAAGTAGCGATCATCCCCAACTGCATATGGTGCAATATGACGTTATAAGTGTCTAAATAGTTTAGATCCGTGTTTCAGTACTTCACAAATAATCAAAGTCATAGGAACGCTACGTAATTGAATCATGGAAAACTTTCTTTTGTTAGTCGGGGTTTCATCTCGCCCACCCTTTGTGGGGGCGTGCGGGGAGACGGCATCAGGGCGGACCCTCTGGCCGTAGTCTCACTCGCCTCCCGCTGCAACGGGAGTGTCTAGTTATGTGCTTCGCCCACGCGTGCATGGGTGTTCGGGCTTCACATGTAGAGGCTGGCGACTGTGGCTCTTCTAATGGTTTTGGGCAGTCCTCTGAGCTTCCCGGCTCTCCACTTTCTGGAGGGCGTGCAGGGCTCTCAGGCATCTTTCGACGGCTTCTAATGTGTCGGCTTCGGCCAGGGTTCTCAGGAAGGCGTTGCGGACTATCTTGGTTGACCCTTCTGACCCGTTCGTCTGCTGGGAAGTTCCCGGGTCTTCATGAGTCCTCTTAGGGCGTGAATGCTTTCTTTGGCCTCTCGGGATGGGATCGTTGGCGGGGGCCATCAGGCTCGCACCCGCCGACTCCTCTACCATCTGTGGCGCTTCTGCACTGCGCTCCCTCTTGGGCCCGGCGTCACCAGACCGGGCCGCGGTTCCCGCTCGGCGGTTGCGCTTCTCCCGACGGAAGACAGGGCAGTTGCGGGCGTCATTGGCAGTGTGCGGCCCCCCGCAGTTAATGCAGGTTGCCGGCTCTTCGCGTGGGCGGTCGCAATTTCTCGCGAAGTGCGCACCTCCGCACCTCACGCAGGCAATCTCTCGATGGCAGTGGAAGGAGGAGTGCCGGAACTGCTGACATCTGTGGCACTGGGCCGGCCCCCTCCTCCCCCGCCAGTGTTCAATTTGGACCTTCATATGTAGAAGTTCGGCAATCTCATATATGGCCGGAGTTAGGCCAGGAGTTCTTTTGAGGGAGGCGTGGAAGACGCACCCGTTTCTTCCTCCTCTTCCCTTAATCGCGCAGGTATAATCTACCTCAAAGCCCTTCTTGCGAAGGGCCTCGGTAATCATTGCTGGGTCTGTCTGAGTTGGCAGGCCGCGAATAGCGACCTTCAGGTTAATCTCTGTGGGCGGTGAGTAGGCAAACCAACTCACGCCCTCCGTTTGGTCTAGGAATTCGTATGTTGCATCGTATTCTTCCTTGTCAAGTGGGAGGAAGCGCACCCCGTTTCCATAAGCGAAGGCGTTCGGCCCACGCCCCAGCTTATCCGCCAGTCCCCCGAGGACTTCCGGCCAGTTGACCGAGCCCTCCGCGACGATCGGCGGGCAGCGTCGCCGGCCGCCTTGGCCAGGAACGGGATTGCTCGTTCCCAGATGGGCATTCTCAGAGCGCGGCGACGTCACTGCCGCGGCATATGTTCTGCTATCTCTGTCCCTCTCCGATGACGCGGGTGCGACGGGTATATCGTCCGTCTCAGATTGGGGTTCCGTAGGCGATTTTCTATGACTTTGCAGTGGTGGCTCCCTCCGCCTTCCAGCGGATGCTTCAGGCGACTCGGATTCTCTTCGCGCGGAACGCGTGGGCGATTCGAGCGCGCCGGGGGCCTGCTCCGAAGCGGCCTTACGCGGCGTAGCTGGCACGGGCGCATCGGGCGCCTGCGCCGCTAGGTGTTTCGCGCGAAGCGGGAGCACTATCGTAGGCTCGACCGTTCGCGACTTCTTCTTGTCTGGTGACCGGGATTCAGGCGATTTCTTAGTGGTGTTGTTCTCGTCGGGAAGCGCGACGGGCCCTGCGTCGGGATCGCTGCGCTTCCGGCGCAGCGCTCGACCGAGCGGGCTAGCCTGACTCTCGGGAATCAGGGGCAGCTCAAGGGAGCCGCGAGCGGCGCTAGCGAGCGCGGCTGCGTCCGCGGCGGCGGGTTCTTCACCGCTGAGGGCGGCCTCCTGTAGGCGCAGATACAGGGCCATCCAGCGCGTCATCCCTACAGTCAGGACCCCGGCTGAAATCAGCTCGGCGAGAGTGCACAAGTCACTCTCGTATGCCTCTGTCTGCAGGGACGGCTCACCGGACGGCTCCGTGAGCGCCACGGGTGGTTGCGGTGGCGGCGTGAGCGACTGCTGTTGCGGCGGTTGCGCGGCTTCGGCAGTGCGGAGTCCGGTGTGGGATGCGGTGGTCTTCGTTTCAGTGGCGGCAGATTCCTTAGGCGAGCAGATGGTCATACGTCTGGAGGACGTAGAGGCCTCGTGGCCCTGAAAAGGACCTTTTTTGCTTGGAGGTTTTCTTGTTCGACGCATCGTTGCGCAGGACAAGCGAAAGTCGTCTGGGCGACTCGCGGAGCTCCGGTAAGACGTCCTCGCGCGCTTTCTTTTGTTGCGCGTAATTGGCAAATTTGTCATGTCGTCTAAGATATTCATATATACTGTAAAATGTTGATTTACATTACATTGAATTGGATAGATACTACATCTACATACTATATAATATAAATAATATCGCAAATAACGAATGTTTTTTTTTAATAGTATGTAGAATATGGAATTGATTACTGTGAGTTGTGTTTAGGACATACATTATCTTCTAAGCTTTTTAAGATAAATGTCGTATGATAGCAAATTCTATGTATGTATTTATTAGCCTCTGCCTGCGACTTTGTTCGCGTGGAATAGATACTTTAGGCTAACGATAACACGCAGGGGAAGCTCTCAGGAGGAAAATATCCCAATTTTGAAACATTTTTCATTGGTGCTCCGCTTCTATTGGTCTTAGCGTGATGATATATAGCCTATAACCATCCTCGATGGTTATAGGTCGCCATTTAACATTAGATGAAATTGTGATCGTCGCTAAGTCGCAAATAAATGTAGTAAAAATACGATACTTTTTAATTAAATTGTAAGGAGCCGTATAACTATGGACTACATTGGTAAGAATGACTATAAATTATGAAATAATTATATATCTATACTGATATTATAAAGAGGTAAAGTTTGTGAGTTTGTGACGTTGTACTGTTGTAGGGGGTAATCTCAAGAACTACTTACCGGTTCTATTTAAAAAAATCTTACAAAGTTATATAGCTCATTAATCAAGAAAAGTTATAAGCTATATATCATCACGTTAAGACCAATAGGAGCGAAGTACAAATGAAACATGTTTCAAAATCGGGATTTTTTTCCTTTGAGAGCCTCCGCTGCGTCTTAACGTTGGCCCAAAGTAACTATTACTACGCGGACAAAGTCGCGGGCAGAGGCTAGTACTACATATAAGACAACTTTATATTATAAAAGATAGATAGAAACTGCTGAAATTACTGATGAAATTCATCCAAGCACATTCATAAATTTGATAACCCATTCTACATTCTGATAAAACATATAAAGCCCGTCGAACAACAAAAGCCATTTCGTGCAGACATCATCCCAACCTTTAGCTGGTGATTTATATTTTATACGTATATTAAATTATATAGTATAACTAAAACCGATAGCCAATTTTTTTAGACAGTATAAATTTAGATCGTGTTTAGATTCTTAATTTCTGCAATAATGCTTGAAACTTGTGCTCGTGATCGTTGTTTTGTTCGTAGGTTGCTAAATCACAATCAAATATTTTGACACCCTTGTACCGTTTGTTAAGAAAACCCTGGAGCATTAAATTCTTTGTGATGACTCGAACAAAGAATTGACGTAATAATTAATCATGGTAAGTGAGTTGTTACATTTCAGAATGAGCTAAATCCAACTGTAATCGTTAATCGTTCGTACAACATGTTTATTTTGAATATTTTCAGTTTTTATACATAGAAAGGGGAGTTCAAATATTACCGTTCATATGGTATAAGGTTTTTGGCAATCAATCTTTCAGATTATTACTGCCATTGTCAAGTAATCAATAATATTACAAGCGTCGTACGATTATTACAATATCAAGCGTCGTGTCAATCAATATTCTAACAAGATGGTGGATCTCTTGTTAGAACCCTCCAGGGAGTTTTTGTGGCACCTCAGAATTTCATGCTCCGTGGTATTATTTTCCATTCACTTCACTTATGCACTATAATCTAACCATATTACATAAAATACCACCAACTTTACACAATATAGAGTCAAGTAACACAAGATTATGAATCTATACTATAATAAAACTGTAACAAGTTGAAATCTGTACATTAAATATTTTTTGAAAATTTTAATCAGGGTAGACTATGTTATCGATATAGAAGCCAAAAATAATCTTTTTACAATTTTTGTCTGTCTGTCTGTCTGTCAGTCTGTCTGTCTGTCTGTCCCTATGATCACGCACCACTCTGAAACTACTGAACCAATCTTGACGAAACTTGACATAGTGATAACTAATACTACGAGATTACATTAAATATACTTTTTGTCCCATAAAACGCAAAGGGTTCTCCAGGATAAAGGATTAAAGCCTAGAAACTAAACCCGTATTACTCTGAAAGTACTAAACCAATTTTAACGAAACTTAACACAGTGATAACTGATATTACAAGGCTACATCCAGGATACTTTTTGTCCCATAAAACGCAAGGGGTGCTCCAGGATAACGAAAAACAAAAATTTGTAGTTAACGTTACTAGACTTTTTTGCGACATCTTAGTACAAGAGCCGGCAACGTTGAAAGAACAAGAATTTTAGAATACCTGGTTCTTTAATATATCAATATATATTTTTTTGTATCATAGGAGGCAAATGAACAGGTGGGTCACGTCATGTTTAGTGACCACCACCTCTATAGACACTAGCAACACCAGGGGTGTCGCAAGTGCGTTGCCAACTTGTATATGGGGGAGGGTAAGGGAAGGCAAAGGAGGAAAGGAGAAGAGAAGTGGGCCTCCGAAGCTCTCACTGACCAAACGAAACACTACAATGCAAGCGCTGTTATTTCACGTCGATTTTCTGTGAGAGGGTGGTATTAGCCCGAAAGGACACTTGGTAGCCAGTTAACGTTGTATTTTTAATGCGCGTTTTGATTTAATTAATTTTGATTTATGAATAGGTTTAAGAACATTTTTTTTTCAGTAACATTTAAACGCAATTAAAAGCATGAATGTATCATAGTCAGACACATTTCTTTATAAACAATCATATATATATACCTGCTGATATATTTTATAAAAAAAAAATAATAATTTTAAACCAATATTTTTTTCCATAACAAAGAACAAATTTCATTTTATTAAACATTATTGATATTAAGATTTCACCATATACAATGCAACAACGATAAACGTAAAGGTATGTACGTATGACTTGGGATTGACGCCATTTTAAATATATGCGTCGTCGACCATCAGGCTATACGAAACCGAAATAGGTTGGGTCGGCGAGGTGAAATATCTTGGCGTCACTTTAGATAAACACTTAAATTTCGATTCACACACAGACAGAGTGTGAAATAAAGCCGCTATGGTCTATCATTTGCTTTGTCATAAGAGTAAAATGTCCCCCAGACATAAACTCACTTTATATAAAACTTGCATCCATCCGATTATGACGTACAGTTGTTCGGTTTTTGCACATGCGCAAAATCGTATTCAAAAGTTACAGGTTCTCCAGAACCGAGCCCAACGTAAAATAACCGGTGCCCCATGGTACGTCCGGAATAAGGATCTCCACAGGGACCTGGAGATGCCTTCTGTCTGGGCGTATATAAAATCACTCGCACGTAGTTATTTCGAAAAAGCCGCGAATCATCCCAGCCCTTTAGTGGTATCCGCCACGAACTATGAACCCGTATCCAACGCTGCGCAGTATAGAAGATGACCGCGACACATTCTTACCGACCCTCCTGATTCAATCACGTCAGCGAAAGATCAGTAGCAGCCTGTCTCTTCAAACAAAGCGTGTTCATGTCTACGCCCTCATAATTACTATCACGCCACCGTGGTCTGGGGGTAAATTTCGCTCCCGCACACCAGATTAGGCCCCGCTCGGCAACGGCTCAAGCCTAGGTCCGTTCCCTCGGCGGGGAGCCCTTGAGTACGCTGCTCACGTGATACAGTGACACAAAACTTTACATCACTGCTACAACATCACATACACCACCTATACACACGTGCACGCCTACACGCTTACATGCTGTTTTTCTTTTTCAGAAAGGTAAACACACAACAAAGAGTTCTACCCTTATTTTTCCCTATCCTATCCTATATAGTTTGGAGAAATTTTTCCAACACAAAATACATATAAGAGTTGTTGAGGCACGCATGCTTGGTACACATGCATGTTTTAATAACTTATATACGTATATCTAGATAGCTTAGCTTAGGTTAGATCAGATAGGTTGCGATTTTTGCACAAAACAGGCGACAGCCCAAGCCGAGGTGTACTGTGCACCCTTGAGTTGGTCGCCCAAACATCCCAAGTCGGTTGAGTGCCTTCAGCGCTCGACTCAATAGTTCGGTGAAGCTGTAAAGACCTTACCAGGTCAACAGCGTATACAATTCGAAAAAAAAATGCGTCGATAACACACGCTGCCACAATTATCGCTATCTTTATCGTGCAGCCAGTACTGCACTAAGCTATAGCTATAGCTATATTCTATATACATTATTTTTATAGCAATAAATCGGTCTAAATATTGAGTAATAACTGAATTAGTGTGGAAGATAAAATTTGTACTTATTTATATCTAAATATAGTAATAATAAAATTACTGCTATTCTAACATGGGGTAAGATTACTTTTATTTTTATTTCCAAAAAATAGCATCAAGCACTTTATTGTCAATAACCAAAATGTCTTTCAATAATAATTTCATTTTAATAACGTTTCTAAGTTAGTGGAAAAAAACATCCTAAAATTATTTAAAAATCAATATTTTTGTCTGTGAAGGTACGATATGCACAAATAAACGCAACTCTTACCGGCAGCTAGGTAGCCCGTTGTTAGGATGAATATAATGTATAAAACTGGCTTGATTGATTCTTTCCGGTATGGCCTCTGCCTATATAGGTAATTTCGCCAATATCAAGTGTGACAAATACACGTTATGTATTTAATGCCAATTATTCAGTATAATAACGTAGAATAATCTACAATAGAAACATATCAACATATATAAATTATCAAGAAGTGATGGGCACTATGTTGTGAATGGTACAGAGATTATTTATAAAAATGTATTAGAAATATATTTGAAATACGTTTTCGAAACAGTTTATAACTCTTAGACTATAGTTTCAAGCAAGTGACATTTGACGGTTCGGCGAGATGTTTGACGCTTCGATACGGTGTTCATATATTTTTCTTTAATATAATGGAGTATAAAAAGGTTTTAATACAAGTTGAAGATGGTTATGATAAAGTAAGCGGTAGAGATGTTTATTTAGTTTTATGTAGGTTCGTTTTTATCTTAATTGAACCTGGTAGATGATTTTTTTTTCTCGAAATGACTACGCTATTGACAGAGTAAGGTCTTAACAGCTTTGCCGGACTACAAACAACGGAGTGTTTGATGGTGCTACGAACGGGTACTAGGCTTATTTAAAATAAAAATTACATGTAATCTGGGTATATGTTTCAGTGAATCCGTGGATAGTTTGGATTTTTGGAAACGGTAGTTGTGGCTGCAACTGGATACCAGTTTTATTCATATTTTTTTCGCGTTTAAAAATACAATTGAAACCAGTGATAACCAATTTGGTGCAGACGAAGTTGCACGGGTCAGCTAGTAAAATATAAAATCAACTACATGACAGACTGAAATCCCACCAAAAACTCCTACTATTTATTATTATTGAAATGTAACAACTAAATTAGCTAAAAAACCTTATGATACAAAATAAACCTGAACTTTTCTAGCCTAACTTTAATTATTACTTTATAGTGTAAATAACACGAGAGTAAGAAAAAGCTTCTATTTTTATACAATTCCTTATCTTACTCGAAAATTTAAATGTAATGTCCATTCAAATAATTTATTATGTCACGAGTCACGTGTCTGAACTCACGTGAAACTATTTTAGCATACAATTAGGATGCTTATTATTAATACTTTAGAAATTTAACATAAATTAGCATAAAAATAACATTATTTCCATTATAATATGTAGCAAATCTATACAACTAAAATCAACCATCGAATTTATGAACGCGCATCATTTAAAAACGGCTGCATATATTTCGCTAATGCTTCTGTTGTTTTGTGTGCAATTGTCATAGCAAATGTTTGCACGAAAGAGAATGTTTGGAAAATTGGACTGAAAGTGAATAACTTGGGTTAAAAATTCTTAAATAGTTGACCAAATGAGTGAAACACAGAACAGCAAGGGGATCTTCAAAAATATTGACAGCATTATATATCTTCTTCTATTTTATTTTTGGGAGCCAGTCTTCTAGAAGACTATTACTGCTATTGTCAAGTGAGTAACGATATTACAAGTTTCTTGATATCATTTCAATGAAGTAACTGATGGTGGCCGTCTTGTTAGAACTTTCATCGGAGTTTTTATGGTAAGTCAGAATCCATACACCGTGCTATTATTTCTGATCCACTTCACTTGTGCACAATATCCAAACTATATTAAACAAAGCAACACCAACATTACACAATATAGAGCCAAATACATAAGATTATGGATAAAATATAAAGACCACTACATGTCATTCCAAGATTTCTGATTATATATCGTTCAGTTGTCCAGTCAAGATTTAATTTCATGTTTTCATTAGTCAACTAGTACAAAACCAGATCGGACAGCTAGTGTTTTTTTTTTTTTTATTGAAGCACGACAAAGTGACTGCACTATGCCTGATGGTAAGCATAGTACAATCCAAAAACATCGGCAACCATCGAGAGACAGATTATCCATCGCCGGTCGCCGCTGTCATGCCGGCCATAATGACGAAAGTCATCCGGTACTGGATATGCACAGGCTGATCCCGAAACGCGACGCGCAGAAGCGAGTCACTATGACGGGCTTTTTCGCCATGTACATGGTGGTTGCGACCCAGTCGGGCTGTAAAACCCTACCATCCCGCTATCGCCATTGCCTCGTTCGTTGATCAGCAGGGTGCACCACGTGCAGGTGAGGTTGGCTTGGGTGTCTCAAGTTTTAAGATGTTACTCGACACCCTTTACACCCCAAAAGTGTTTCATAATTTTTAATTTGTACTAAATACTATAAATCATAAGAAATTGTTTTTATGTTTATTTGAACACGCTAATCTATTAGTTCCATTTATAAAATATTATTATTGTTTTTTGACGTCTATTTTTTTATTACGAAAGTACTAAATAATATCATTACGACTAATGGCCGCTTCTTGAGGTATTTTAACTGTAGTTTATCGTTTCAATGGCGTTATTAGTTCGATAACTTGTCAAATTGTGTTTTTGAAAACATACGATAAATGTCAGTAAAACTCAACGGACCATTTGACAGTTTACTTTGTTGATTCAATAACTATTGGTAGTATAACCGACTGTCTTAGAAACCGAGCATTAGAAGGGATATTAATTCTGATTATCAAGGGAGTAATTGTTTTATATTACGAACTTACATATATTTGCTAACTTCAACAATCTAAAAAAGATTGGCATATTTTGTGATATAGCAAAAGTTACGTTTCGTATATTAATTGATTTTTTTTTTCGAAATGACTACGCTATTGACCCAGCAAGGTCTTACCAGCTTCACCGGACTACCTATTAATTGATAATTCACTTCACTTATACACAGTACCCTAATTAAATAATTAAAAGGCCAAAGTAGTTACATAAGATATATTGAAATAAACAATAATAATAGATAAGTTAATGGATTGGAGTTTTTGGCGGGATCTTGGTCTGTCATGTGGTGGATTTTATATTTTATTCATAGTCTTGTGTTGTTTGACTATATATTTTGTAAATTTGGTGGTGTTTTACGTAATATAGTTAGTTTATTGTGCGTAAGTGAAGTGAATGGAAAATAATACCACGGAGCATGAAATTCTGAGGTGCCACAAAGGCTCCCAGGAAGGTTCTAACAAGGGATCCACCATCTTGTTAGAATATTGACTCACACGACGCTTAATATTGAAATGATCGCACGACGCTTGTAATATTATTGACTACTCGACAATGGCAGTAATAATCTGAAAGATTGAATGCCAAAAATAAAGTGAAAAAAAAAAGTTAATGGATAAATAGTAGAAACCGCTACTTGAAAGATTTATGTTCGGATAAAATTTCCAAATATGTTTAATTTATACTTTTTGTAGGTGGTAGAGCCACGCCGAAGATATTATTGGTTTTAGCATAAACGGGTCGGCTCGTCTGGGATAGCACTACCCTCTCACAGAAAACCGACGTGAAGTAACAGTGCTTGCATTGTTGCGTTTCGTTCGGTCTGTGTGAGCGGCCGAGACCCATCTTCCCTCCCCTCTCCTCTCCATTCCCCCAATCCCAAGCTGGCAACGCACTTATAGCTCCCCTGGGGTTGCTAGTGTATATGGACGGCGGTGATCGCTTAGCAACAGGTGACCCGCTTTTTCGTTTGCCTCCTACATGATAAAAAAAACTTATTAATCTAGGCAAAGTTAAACAGTTCAGTAATTTTTTCTCTTCTGATTCTCAACCGATTTTCTTAATTTTTTGTTTAGCATCTATTAACAAGGTTTATTATATAATTTATTGTATACTAGCTGTGACCGCGACTCCGTCCGCGTGGATCCTAATTTTAAAAAATAACAGTAACTAATAAAATCATGTGAATGTATTAAGTTCACTTACTTATCTAATCTTCTCTCGTACAGTCACGTCATCATTAAAATTACGATATTTTATTGATTAAATAACGTAACTATTCCACGCGGCCAAGTCGCGGGTAGAGGCTAGTCATATTATAAATTTTCTCGAATTTCGACTTCAGCTTTGTTACAAGATCACACATCTATTTTAAAATCCCCATTCAAGAGCATATATTACAATGGAAATTTAATTATATTAATCATACTAGCTGACCCGTGCAACTTCGTTTGCACCAAATTGATTATCACGCGAAAAAATTGTTTCTTTTTTTTATCGTAGCACGGCAAAATGCCTGATGGTAAGCACAGTACAATCCAATAACAATAGCGACCACCGAGTGACACACTATCCATCGCTGGTCGCCACTATCATGCCGGCCTACAAAAAGCTGAATATGCAGAGGCTGATCCCGAAACGCGACGCGCAGAAGCGAATCACTATTACGGATTTTTTCGTCATGTACATGGTGGTTGTGACCCAGTCAGGCTGTAAAGCCCTACCACCCCGCAAATAAAACTGATACCCGATTGCAGCCACAACTACCGTTTCCAATTGTGAATCCAAACTATCCACGGATTCACTTAAACATATACCCAGATTACATGTATTCATTTTTTAAATAAACCTAGTACCCATTCGTAGCGTCATCTACCAGGATCAATTAAAATAAAAACTAACCTACATAAAACTGAATAAACATCTCTACCACTTACTTTATCATAACTATCTTCGACTTGTATTAAAACCTTTTTATACTTCATTGTATTAATGAAAAATATATGAACACCGTATCGAAGCGTCAAACATCCCGCCGAAAACGTCAAATGTCACTTGCTTGAAACTATTGTCTAAGAGTTATAAACTGTTTCAAAAACGTATTTGAAATATATTTCCAATATATTTTTATAAATAATCTCTATACCACTCACAACATAGTACCTATCACCTTCAAACCAAGCCAGTTTTATACATCAGGTTCAATCCCTCGGTAAGGATCCCTTGAGTGCGTTGCTTGCGCGATACGGTGACACACAAATATACATCACTGCTACAACACTACACGATCACCCCCACACACGTGAAACACATGAAACACTGAATGATGATGAATGAAACATGTTACACATGAAAGTGGAAGGGTTTACTTTTTTCCTTATCGAACTAAAAAACTCTCAATTTTCCGATAATAAATATATGCAGGAGTTGTTGAGGCGTGTATGCTTGGTATACATATACGTTTCAACAACTCATACATATATGAATAGTTAGCTAGATTAGTTAGGATAGGTTGCGATTTTGCATGCAACAGGCAACAGCCAAGCCGAGGTGTGCCGTGTAACCTTGAACTGGTTGCCTAAATAAAATCGGCTGAGTGCCTTAAGCGCTCGTTTTAGTAGTCCGGTAACTTATATACGTATATAAGTTATTGAAACATGCATGTGTACCAAGCATGCGTGCCTCAACAACTTCTATATGTATTTTGTCTAGGAAAAAATCCTCTAAACTATGTAGGATAGGATAACGAAAAATAAGGGTAGAACTCTTGTGTCACTGTATCGCGTGAGTAGCGTACTCAAGGGCTCTACGCCCAGGGAACAGATCTAGGCTTGAGCCGTTGCCGAGAAGGGCCTAATTTGGTGTACGGGAGCGAAATTTAGTCCCAGACCACGGCGGCGTGATCTGCGGTTATGCGGGCGTGGGTGAGAACACGCTCTGTTTGAAGAGACAGGCTGGTACTGATCGTTCGCTGACGTGATTGAATCAGGAGGGTCGGTAAAAATGTGTCGCGGTCGTCTTCTATACTGCGCAGCATTGGGTACGGGTTTATCGTTCGCGGCGGATACCACTAAAGGGCTGGGATGATTCGCGGCTTTTTCGAAATAACTACCTGTAAGTGATTTTATATACGCTTTTAGACTTTTAGACTTATAGACTGCAACTTTTGAATACGATTTTGCGCATGTGCAAAGACCGAACAACTGTACGTCATAATCGGACGGATGCAAGTTTTGTATAAAGTGAGTTTGTCTGGGGGATATTTTACTCTTATGACAAAGCAAATGATAGAAACGACCTAAGACCATACGGCTTTGTTTCGCACTCTTTCTGTGTGTGAATCGAAATTTAAGTGTTTATCTAAAGTAACACCAAGATATTTCACCTCGCCGGCCCAAGGTATTTCGGCTTTGTATAGCCTGATGGTCGACGTCGCATATATTTGAGATGGCGTCAATCCCAAGTTATACGTTTACGTTTATCGTTGTATATGGTGGTCAATAATGTTTAATAAAATGAAATTGGTTCTTTGCTATGAAAAAAAATAATTGATTTGAAATTTATTATTGGAACGAAGTTCCTTACGGCAGGCTTGGAGGAGAAAGAGATTTTGCTGCGCGACCGAACTGAAAAAAATGTGATAGTAAAACTGTAACGAAAAGTGCATGGAATAAAACAGTTAAATGAGACGTGCGCAGGCGCGACAGTCGTATACATAAGCGAGTAGTGTATAATATCTTTCTCTTTCTCCTTTTTTGTAATTATTTCTATTTCTATGTAATTTTATGTTGTCAAAAAAAATAAAGAGACATATTTTGTTATTTTAATTGATAATTTGAATTACGATTACATAAAATTGAGCACGATTTTTTTTTCCAAATAGTGTCGATTCTACATTAGCCGAAAGAACTATGTTCCTACCTGGTGTCCCACGACACCACATTCTTTTTTTTATTTATAAAATATATCAGCGGGTATATATGTGATTGTTTATAAAAAATGTGTCTGAATGTTTAATTGCGTTTAAAAGTTACTGAAAAAAATGTTCCTAAACTTATTATTGATTAATCATAAATCAAAATGCCTATTAAAAATACAACGTTAACCCGCTACCAAGCGTCCTAAATTCTGTCTATTGATATATTGATAATTTCTGTAGGTGGTAGAGCCACGCTGAAGCTATTACTGGTTTCAGCATGAATGGGTCGGCTCGTTCGGGCTAATACTGCCAGAATACTTACAGAAAACCGACGTCAAATAACAGTGCTTGCATTGTAATGTTTCGTTCGGTCAGTGAGAGTGCCGGAGGTTCCCTTACACTCCCCCATATACAGGTTGGAAACGCACTTACAAATCCCCTGGTGTTGCTAGTGTCTATAGACGGTGGTGGTCACTAAACATCACGTGACCCACCTGTTCGTTTGCCTCTTATGATATAAAAAAAATATATTGATGTATTAAAGAACCAGGTATTCTAAAATTCTTGTTCTTTTAACGTTGCCGGCTCTTGTACTAAGGTGTCGCAAAAAAGTCTAGTTACGTTAACTGCAAATTTTTGTTTTTCGTTATTCTGGAGAACTCATTGCGTTTTATGGGACAAAGAGTATCCTGGATGTAGTCTTCTAATATTAGTTATCACCGTGTCAAATTTCGTTAAAATTGGTTCAGTACTTTCAGAGTAATTCGGGTTTATATTCTAGACTTTAATCCTTTATCCTGGAGAACCCTTTGCGTTTTATGAGACAAAAAGTATATTTGATGTAATCTCGTAATATTAGTTATCACTATGTCAAGTTTCATCAAGATTGGTTCAGTACTTTCAGAGTGATGCGTGTGCATAGGGACAGACAGACAGACAGACAGACAGACAGATAGACAAAAATTGTAAAAAGATTATTTTTGGCTTCTATATCGATAACATAGTCTACCCTGATTAAAATTTTCAAAAAATATTTAATGTACAGATTTCGACTTGTTACAGTTTTATTATAGTATAGATAGATAGTATGTATCGAGAGACATAACGTTACTATGAGACTTTGCTGTACAAATATGATATGATAAAGGATTCACTTATAATAAAATATATACTTGACAATAATCTCTGATATGCAGATTAAACTTTTCTTCATGTAGGCCCCTGTTTAATTTTTAAAAGGTTATGTGTTCTCTATCTAGATAATATACGTCAGCGGTTTTCAAACATCGCGTTACGAAACATTAGTTAATGGAAAGCACATGTCGAGTGTGACGAGATGTACATACTGATACTTTCATTCACTTTCTGTGATCAAAAATTTGGTATGTAAGGGTGTCGCGAATTTTTGATGGGTATTGTACTGCTTCGTTGTATAAATAGGTTAAGAACTGCTGGTATACGTCATTACACTTCATTGACGAGCAAAGGAGTAGGAATTTGTGAATCGACACATCAGGTGAATTATTTTAATTAGTGGTCGTCTCATGAATCCCAGCATAATTTTGTAATTTTTTTAAATTTCAATATTATCAATCGTTTATCAGAGACTACAAATAACGTATATTAGTAGACGAATGAAGTATTACGAATAGAGAAAAATAAATAAAGTGTTTCCTTTGCCGATGGTGAGAAAAACGACTACCTACCTAATATATAGACTGAAAGCTTAGACGATAGTCATATTTATGGTGGATAGTCTGCACTCGATTCTCGTTCTAAATCATTTAAAAAATAGGTGCTTCATATTTGACCTAATTATCTGGAAAAAAAAAACAAAAATTATACGAAATCTTCTACGCGTATGTTTTAAAGCGCAGGGTCAATGAACGTCGGGTGATTTCACTTTCATTTGAAAGGGATTGTCGAAGTAAAGGGTTTATTGTCCGTTTTATTATCGAAGGTTACAAACTCCGGGTCGACCCTTATAACTTTAGATACGGGTCATTGCACCCAGGTTACTACGATTGTGTTTACACTTTTGAAAGTCTTTAGACAAACTTTAACATACGTTCTCTTTGTTTTGATATTCTTATTTTATATGTTAAATGTGATCATGAAATATTGTATTCTAGAATACTTTCACCTGGTATAACTTTAATTACAATTATATAAAGTAACAATAAGTTATATATTTCTTTATTTGGAAATCCAACGTATCAAATTATCGGAAATCATTTAAAATTTCTTTCCTGTGCAGTACTGAAACAACAATAAGTCCTATAGAGATTTCTGATCTTTCTAAGAAACATGGTAAATAGTAATCAAAAATGTTTTGTGTAAATTGCCCATTTACTTGTTGATCGTTTTATTTTTTCAGCGAATGACAGTCGAATGATTTTGAAAATCAAGGATAATTTCCTAGGATCATCATTTTTGTAGCTCCAAGAGTACATATATCAATGATTTTATAGCCTCTTCTAAAAATATATGATATGTATAAGTACTTGTATTTGGTAATATGTAATATTCTTCAAATTAAGTATTAGTACGTCACATACTACTCAAGGAGTTATTTAAAAAGTACAATACCTCAAAACAAACTTAAAGAGTATAAAAGATATTATTACAAAAAAGTTAAATATGTATTAAATACTTGCTATCACGAAGATAATTGATGAAGCTTTCTTTCAAATCCGGCTGGCGAAGAACCAATAATTATTGCAAATATAATATTGAAGTGGTCGTAAATGACCTCTATCCGCAATATTGTATAATTTGTTTTATTAACACAAGTTCTTATAATATTAGTGCAGCTACTCAAACTGTCTTACGATCTTATTATTTACGTTCTTATTAGACTCTGTCGTGTCAATATTCCGAGTAGACTCTATCGATCAGAGTCTACTCGGTGACCGTTCCGATCAGAGTCTGTGATATTACTGTTTTATTACAAGTTCATGTTCCTTATTTAAGGGTATCGCAGCTGTAATGGGCCAATACACATACTCTATGCGTGTGGCCCATATAAGATCGAAATCAGCTCGACCGAGACCCCATAGGATGCGCCCGTTTGATGAATAAGCCACATGATGTCGTTTTTTTGTCCTTTATCCTACTGACTGTGACATTGACTTATATTTATTACATCTCCCATAGTTTAGAACCATAATTATCCCTAATAAATTGTAAGTCTATTCGTTCCTTAATGTGTATATAACTTATTGCTAACACTGTGTTTCCACACACTAAAACAATAAATTTACGTCTTTCACTTCCTATTCCTAACTATTCACTATTTAACAATTCAATGTCTTGCACATGCTCGCTGTCCGTAACACTTGCTTTAATAACGTTTCGTAGTAAATGCACTGCGCTCGCCCGAGACAAGTTCGTGTTATCCTTTTTTCGCAAATCTAACCTAACCTAACCAAAGCGAGACAAAACAGCAAGATGGTGATCAAGCAAGTATTCAATACGTATTTAACTTTTCTGTAATAACACCGATAAAATTTGCAAAGTGAATGGCAACTTCATTGCCATAACGTAAACGATAAAAATGTCATTGTTCACGTATTTCAAATCTTTATCTGACAGCATCTTAAACACTTGAAGTATTCTACTTAGATATAAGTAGTTATATATATTTTATACATAGTTACTAACAATATAGAGAGAAGATGCGAATTTACAAAGTGTATTTCATTGCAATGGAACAGTATCAAAACGATTACCGCTTGAAAATGAGGAAAATGTGCAATGCCTCTCGATGTGTCTGTCCTTTCACTTGCTTTCTTATACCTTGAAACCTACTGATGTATTCTACTGTTAATTTTTAGTATATTCTTCATTAAGTTCAGTAATTTATGAAAGAAATATGTATTTACATACAGAAAAGAATATGCAATAACTACTTACAAATGTCTTGTTGATCAATCTCGTGTAAAGAATTATTTTAAAATTTATACCTTGGGTATCGATTTCTATACTGTAGTATTCAAAACAGTATACCTACATGGTGCCAGACTATTTGACCACTCCGAATACAGATGTGCAGAACAAAAATTTAGATATGAATGTCTAATATGCAATAACGTAACAGATAACTCTTGACTATATTTCGTGTAAACCTAAAATACTATTATATTAAGATCGACTAAAAAGTTTGTACGACTGTAACAAGTATATATATGCAATTATGGTATAATATGAAAAACGATATGAAATCCGGAAAATACGTTCGAATTGTGTCGTTGATATGTATTAAAAATGATTAAGAAGCTATTTTATTATCTTCTCGTAAGTATCACAAATACTGGTACGTAGGATAATACTGTTTTGAAAAATTGGCTTATAAAGTAGTATACAGAGTGATACAACAAAAACATAAATATACGTTTTGTGAATAAAGTCGCTCTCGTCAAAACTATGCAGGTAAACACGACTAAATTATCTGTCTGGTCGTCTGAAAGGGCTTGGAAAGTTAATTGGTCCTTACATGTAACACAAAAGAGATTGTTAACAAATATGCAGAACACCAGCATGATGAGTTATAAACCGCATTCTTCTCATAAAATATTTTAAACGGAAGCGGAAAACTCATTTGCATACATTTAATCTTTTATTCTTATAATCTATTAATTTTTTAACATTATCAAATAAGAAGTAAAATTGAATTAAAATTATACTGTTTTGAAAAATTATGCATTGCATATGCAAATATATGTCACACACGCACACATAGTCAACGATTAATATTTATACAAATGCAAATTTATCAGTTTTCCGGTTAGGTCCGATCCCTCGGTAGGGAGCCCTTGAGTGCGTTGCTTACGCGATACAGTGACACAAAATTTTACATCACTGCTACAACACTATATTATCACCCCCACACACGTGCACGCTTACATGCTTACAGATAAATGTGGAAGGATTTTATTTTTTTTTCTTATCGAACTGAAAAAGTTTAGAAAATTTTCGATAAGAAATATATCTGAGAGTTGTTGAGGTGTGTATGCTTGGTACACATATACATTTCATTAACTCATACATATATGAATAATTAGTTAACCTAGGTAATCTAAGTAGTGGTTTTGCATGTAATAGTCCGGTAAAGCTGTTAAGACCTTGCGAGCATGGCGTAGTCAGTTCGAGAAAAAAAAAAAACGGTTTTCCTCCCCTATAATGGCGAAGACAGCGTTAGAAAACTCCTTGTCTTTACACAGTCATTGCTACTGGTACTATATTATACCTAGGATGTATCTAGCGGGCCCAACGTACATTATCCTGCCTTGATTATGAGAAAACCTTGTAAAATTATATACCTAAACCTTCTTTATGAATAACTTTATCTACTGGTGAAAACCGCATGAAAATCCGTTCAGTACTTTTTGAGTTTGTCACGAACAGGCAGAGAGACGTGGCAAAAAACTTTGTAATAATCAAACTTTTCTTAGGTCACGTACACATCAATCAAAAAATCAAAATCAACAGTATTTCATACGGACTGCAGGATGTTTAAAAACAAATAAAGCTATATTGATTTTTTAAGAAAAAAAAAATCAGTGATTAGTCGCCATTAGTGTTTCTAGAAGTCACGTGTAAGAATAGCCGATAAGTTGATATATATTTCTCTACAAATATATATTGTAATAATGTATGAAGCTTATATTGTTTGCCTAGGCTTGGTGATGTCGGGCCTTCCGCTGGATTACTTACAAGGATTCATGGAGTTGAAACGTTCCCTGTGACTCTTAGGACGTTAGTTGAGTAAACAGAATTTATACTGTCCTTAAGCAGATACAATGTTTTCCGATTCGCATCAGTTAAAAAGTTAATTATAAATTAGTTAAAGTTGAAGTTTGACGCCAAACACCTCTTGGTGTGTTCCGGTTGCTGTAATTGAGAGCGAATCCCTTCTAGGTTTAAAGTGCTACCATCATAAACCATATTCTCTCTCATCAGATGAGATTATGATCAAAGACTAATAAAACCCACAAAATATTATACCGAAAAAGTTTTGACCTATTCCGCACTAACAGTACATTTTCTATTGTCCCATGTATACAAAATTTTGTGACGAGTGGATTAGGAACTGAAAGCCTAATAAATAAAGAAACTCGAACTCGTCTTCATAATAATAGGTCTTTACCTATGAAATTACCGTTCTGCAGTACTGGCCATTTCAAATCAAAATAATTTTTGTTTGGCTAAGAATTCTAATTTTAAATTAATTTTATTCTAAAAACATGGAATTCTTTTTCTAATCTTTTTACATTTTCATCGCATTTCAATCCTTTTTGTCATCATGAATACGTTAAAAATTCGAGTAATTATGGAATATGAGTACCGTCGTGGCAGCAACGCGACACAAGCGGCACGCAACATCAACGACGTTTACGGAGCTAACACTACAAACCAAACAAAATGCCTTTGAAGAATTTGTTGCCTCCCGTCCAGCTAATTTCTTTAAGAAGGGCATCAATAAAGTGCCACTGCGTTTGCAAAGATGCATTGATTGCATGGGTGATTACTTCGATTAATACAAATAAAAGTGCATGAAAAAAATTAGTTTAAATTTTTTTATACAGAACGGCAATTTCATAGGTAATATATGTAATAATGTAAATAGCTAATATATGTATGTTAGAAAGTGTCACTAAGAAATATGTGTATAAAATATTTAAAAAATTAAAACACAGCCTGTAGAGAATAGAACAACCCATCGGAAAAGATAACGTCAATCAACGATCCGATAGTGGTTTACGCCAAAACCACGACAGAGATATTATGATCCTTTGTATTTTCTGCGACTCGTCAGTTTTCGTTCATATTTAAAACAGTTATATACATATTAAAAAGAATAAAAACTAAGTAAGTACAAATTGTAACAGTTATTTCATAGTCCTTTTAAATATATATGGCATAATTTATGTTATAGATAATTGTAATTATTCATACAATTCCCAAATGTATGTTGATTTATTTTTCATTTTGAATTATATCAAAATAACTCTTAATTAAGAATTTACAATGTTTATTATTGATATAAGTGAATGCAAAAAATAACAAAGTCTAATATATCTTAATAGCCAATATATATTGTAGTAAATTAATAGTATTCATAAAAATATTCTAAACCATGTCTATGCGATAATTACTTTGTTATTACAATGGAAACAAAATTACTTATGTTCACTCTATTTACAATATATTATTAATCTATGTTGACATGTTGCTTTTTTTTCGAAATGAAAACGCTGTTGGCCTGGAAAGGTCTTTACAGCTTCACCAAACTTTTGAGGCGAGCGCTGAAGGCATTCAGCCGATTTGGCATGTTTGACCGACTAACTCAAGGGTGCACGGCACATCTCGGCTTGGGCTGTCGCCTGTTTTGTGCGAAAATCGCGACCTATCTGAGCTAACCTAAGCTAAGCTATCTAGATATACATATATGAGTTATTATAAGCATGCGTGCCTCAACAACTCCTATAAGTATTTTGTGTCGGAAAAAATCCTCAAAACTATATAGGATAGGAGTTGACATGTTGCTATTTTAGATTATTCTACGTTGTTACATTGAATATTTGGTATTAAGTTTAAAACGTGTATTTGTCACACTTGACATTGGCGAAATTGCTTACATAGGCATAGAGGCTTTACCGAAAGAAAACAAAAATATTTGATTTATTATATTTGAAAATCAAACCGCATGACTTATTACGGAGTTATATTAATACATTTTTTAAGTTAATTTGAATTTCTGAATTTTAACAGAGTTTGTCAGGGTAATTAATGCACTAACTGGTTTCTCACAAATCGTATCATTTAATTTTTAAAGCTTAATAAATCACTTGTCAAATTTTAACTATTATGGATAAAATCAGTGGAATACATAAATAATTAGAATTTATTATCGCTGCACGTTTAAATTTCAAATAGATTTAACCTAATGTTATATCATGCATATCATAAACAAGTTTCTGATATTCGAATCGAAATATCAAATCACGGAAACGATAACTGTGAGTGAGTGACACTCCTAGTTTATGTAAATGTTAAAATTTTTGAAATAATATGGCTACAGTTATCTGTTTATATTATGATTAAATTATTTAAACAAACGTTATGTAAAGAAATAAATAATATGTTCTTTGTTTGAATAAGTATTTGGTTTCCAAGAATTTCATGTATTTGTTTCTTCGGTTGGCAACATTAAAAAATTAACAATGATTTTGAAAAAGGCTTTTGGCGGGTTCTTTGATTGGCATTTAGTGAGTGGTCCTTATATTTTATCCACTATCTTGTGTAATTTGTCTCTATATTGTGTAAAGTTGATGGTGCTTTACGTAATATAGTTTAGTTATTGTGCACAAGTGAAGTGGATCAGAAATAGTATCACGAAGCATGAATTCTAACTTGCCACAAAAACGCCCTGAAAAGTTCTAACAAGACGGCCACCATCGTGTTAGTTCATTCAAATTATATCAAGTAACTTGTAATATCATTAATCACTTGAGAATCGCAGTAATAGTCTACTAGAAGACTGGTGGCCAAGAATAAAATAGAAGAAGAAAGAGGTTTATTAAGTACTTACTAGCTTTGTAGTTAAGCGAAATTACAATAACTTTTGATAGATTGAATTGATATGAATGAAACTAAATGTTACTCAAGAATATGCTCTATGATTTCATCGTTCATTCAAATAAATATTTTTAAAAATGATTGAAATGTTTTTTTTATTATTTACTGCAAGACACTTGAGACATATTTTTTTTCACATAGCTCTAAAAAGTACAGACATGTTTGGTTTACATTTTATTATATGTATAGATTAGATCATGACTTGAATCTAAATAATGTTGATCTTTAAATACAGAAATGTAATCCATTATTATTAAATTAATTTTTCATTTCTATACCATCATAAAGATACGCCGTAGATAGATTCATTGGAAGGCGCTTTGATTAATACAGACTAAATTAATTCCGTTTTTATTGTCATATTAAAATCAAGTTTGAACATGTTTATTATTAACATCTTGAATATTAATTTAAAAAAAAATAACTGTCCACTATATAGTATAGTAGAGACTGTTGAAACTGATCGTTACTTTTCTTTAATTAATATACGAAAAAGTAATGACAATGAAATAAATACATTTTTTCTCACTTAGGAATCTTTGGCAGAATTAGATCAGTAGTTTCGGATATCATCTACAAACAAACATACTTTACTTCTTTACTATAGTCGCATTTTTCTTAAAAGTATACGTACCAGAAATATATCACAAAGCTGTTTGTAATATCAAATACTATCACAAGTTAGTCAAGTTTCATTTGCCCGTATTAGATTATGGTATGATTTATATTAATAAAGGACGAAATCCTAACGCAAAGTAAAAATAAAAATTTCCATCACAATTAGCTTTGACTTGCTGCATTTTATATTCAACCTGTATATATCCAGCTACGCAGTAATTTTCTCAGAGATAGCTGATATACTATCTATAGGTACGAATGATATTATTCGATTTACGTTCAGTTAGTCGAGCATTAAAAAATGACAAAGTGTCGGTCAAGTCCAAAAATTAAGTACCAACCTACAAAACATTTTGCATCAAATGCTAATACGTTCATTAGTTTTTCAAGAGATTGAGTGTGAAAATAACCTTATTTTCATTATATATATGTAAGGCCGCTAAAATACACACTTTCATAGTAACTTTTTATGTTACGATAACATCCGTGTCACATAAAAGTAATCAAATTATTCTATAAAGTTTATTCCGTATAAAAATATATAAAATTTGTAACACAAAAGAAAAATAATATGGTACATTTTGTAAAGAACATTGAAACCTGTAATATTTAATATTTTGGCAACATGGTTAACATAATTGAGTTATTTAATCTTCAATAAAAAACATTGTGACATACACACTATTGTGTTGTTAACAGTTTGTCTTACCCCATAGGGACACTTTTATTTTCTGGATAATAATTGTACTTCTGATATAAAATTCTTCATGTTCGGTTTATTAGTTAAACAGATCAAGAGTTAGTTTTTAATATTAATGTAGGTGGTAGAGCCACGCTGAAGCCATAACTGGTTTGAGCATGAATGTATCGGCTCGTCAGGGGTAGTACCACCCAACCCACAGAAATATCGACGTGAAGTAACAGTGCTTGCATTGTTGCGTTTCGTTCGGCCAGTTAGAGCGCCGGAGACGCACTTCCCCTCCCCTCCCCTCTCCTCACACCCTCCCCTTTCCCATTCCCCTCCCCCAAACACATGCTGGAAACGCACTTGCAATTCCCTGGTGTTGCTCGTGTCTATGGACGGCGGTAATCACTTAACACCAGGTGACCGGCCTATTCGTTTGCTTCCTATGATATAAAAATATTGCACGGAGTCCCTCCGCGCGGAAAAAGTGAAACTTTGTAATGTGGAAATGAAAATAGGAAGAGGTAGAAATTGATTTTTGGTGAAATCATATTATTTCTAGCGTTGAACGTTTAACGCAACCTTGTTGGAAGTAACATTAGAAGTTTCATTTCAAAAACCATCCTCATTTAAAATATTAGTAAGACATTAATAATATAATATTTTCATAGATCTAAAACTGTAATGATAATAAATATTATTTATAGATTGGGTACTTATGTACGAAAAAGGCATATAATGTTATTATACCCTTCACATTTTAACGAACATAAATTGTCCTCTAAAACAGTATTTACTGTGTTTGCCTTTTATAAATATTATTAGGAAGATTATACTACACACTGTAGATATGTCAAATGTGCACAAAATATATGATTTTGTCGCAAGAATCTACAATTACAGCTGTAGATAAAACAATATTGTGCAAATATTATATTCGTTATGTCTTTTATATTTAAAACTTGTGTAATTTAAACCGTTAAATACAACCGAACCTTAGTTGTAAACTGAGGGCAGGCTTAGAGCATTATCATTTTTGGGAAACGTATAACACTAGCACTTGCCCACGGTGTCACTCACGTTAATGTGGTAAAAGTTTCTATACCTCTGAAACAATAATTTGTCTGGATGAAAGGTATCATTTATGCCTTTTTCGGTCCCCGCGACAAGTGTATACAATTTTTTAAGATTAATAAAAACTTTTTAACAAAAAATTAAACCGCCGAAAAAACTGAAAAGCAAAAAATAATTAGTTAAATTTTTAGTTAAGTAAGTTTAGTAGGTAAGTTTTTAATTACTACATGTTTAATTTATTTGTAATACACAACTCAGAAGCTGAATTATAAATCATGCCCTGTTTTCCTACCCTTGGGGCTGCTTTTTTCATGTTTACATGTATATAGGACCAACTTCTAGGTATACTCTTTTAAATCAAAGGATAATAATTTAATTCGGACTATTTTGTCTAAAGATATGCGCGGTCATAGATATAATCAGTGCGTGAATAATCAATCATTCTCGATTTTCATACCCATAGGTAATTCCATAGTTAATCCCAAATTTAAATGGGACGAACTTCGGAGTATACCCTTTCCAATAAAAAAAGAATTTTTAAAATCGGACTATACTGTAAAAAGTTATGCGTGATATATATATATATATATATATATATATATACGCGACGAATTGAGAACCTCCACCGTTTTTTTCGTCGGTTAAAAAATAAACTGATATTCACAATTATAATATTAAATAGGATTCCTAGAATGCAATCTAAGTAAACTTTATTGATTTTAAATAGCTGTAAAATTATAACTTAATTTACACCTGAGGAAATTTTATCTCAGTTTGTGACACCAGTACCTTCCAATGTATGAACTAAATCGTGTTATTGTATGTCTTTGGTAATACAAGATTTAAAAGTATTTATATATCTATACATATAATAAGAATGTAAGTCTAACGTGTCTTTACTGTACTTACTGTCTAGGAATAAGTAATAAGATACAATTCAATCAATCAATACAATTTTTAGAAGTGCCTGTCTGTTTGTATGAACACGTATCACTGCTAAAATACTGAGTTTATAATAAAAAACCATAAATAAAATCATAAAACATATCTTCGAGAATAATTTAGGCTTTATTTCATTAAAATCGGTCAACTCTATCAAAAGTTATTTTAATTTTAATGACGACGCGGCGTAAGTACGAGATAATAGTACAAGTAAATGGATTTAATATATTCAGGTGATTTTATTAATCACTTTTTTTTAAACATAATCTACGATCCACGCGAACGAAGAAGCGGGCACAGCTAGTAAAAAATAAATTCTTTGGAATAGTGTCTATAAATGGTCATAAACTTGTAAAATATATGTATACTAACAATTTCCCACGGTTTTCTTTGCAGTATTTGCTTTTAACTATTAATTTTCATGACATATGTAATATATAAAATGGTGTATTTTCATACAAACTTTCATCTAATTTTTCACCATGAACATTATTGTTGTTAAATATGGAAATTTATTCATGGATTTAAAAATAGTTTTTTATTCGTATAAGCTCAGTCTACATCTATCCGCTGTCTCTCGGCTCAGACCGGCATTAGCCGGGCAATAAACTACTACGCGAGTAGTTAGTGCTAAATAAACATCCACCTACACACATTTACTAAATAAACACAAAGGTCCATTCTGTGACATGTTTACGTGCTTCTAGTTACATTGACCTTTTTAAAAAAAGTAATTGGTTGTTGATAAAATATAAAACAAAAGTGTAAGTTGGATTCATAAAGATCGTAAATTACAGTAAGTATTTTTCTTACAATTTATTTTTGATATTTAGCATATTTTTTAAATATTATAGCAATCGCTACAAAGATAATTAAACCTATGGTTAATTTTAGTACATCCGTTCCTCAACTATGGCTTTGCTAAGTAAAAATATAAAATAAATAAAATAGATAAATAGTATTTAAAAACTAGCCCATCTCGTGGTAAATCACCTTTAATTAACTATAGGTGTATAATTAATAACTATTAAATAAGAAATTGTTAAATTACACCTATAACTTATATTTTATACTATAGTACTTCATTATATAAATAATGCATTAGAATGATACGATTATGACATAGTACAGAAAGTCCAAAATTTAATTGATTAGCCATGACGTATATTTATCTAGATTATCAGCAATAGACATAAAATATCCAAGTTGGGTTTCTACGTAGTGCAATGTTGTAATGAAAAGTCAATTATTAGTATTTCCTATGACAACAGAGCTGCACAGATTCTAGTATTTCAGAGTGTTTAAATACAATTGTAACATATAAATCATATACAAAACACATCATAAAGAGTCTAAAGAAACAGACTTATCAAGGGAGCCGATAATCGCAATTATGGTAAATCAACTAATTTAAACCGGTTAAGAATTACATGGATATCCATAAAATGACGGAGGTCTGATGTTGTGCGCATATCACACAAAAGTTAATGGAAAGTTATGGATTGAAAAAAAATCCAATTCTTCGTCCTTATTTAAAACAGAATTAAGTCAAAAAGAAAATACAATTTTTATACGCACTATGCTTTCGGCGATGTGTTTTTTCTTATAATGGAGAACTTGGGCAAGCAATATAGTACGCGTGCCCAAGGTCAATGTAAACAAAGAAATTATGTAAACATAGTTTACAATTTGCTGTTAATTTTTTAAATATTTTCCTCTATACATACGATATATTCTTATAAACAACGCATATATAGTCACGGGTAATTTAAAATATTAATCTTAGTATAGCCCATTTTGTTGATTACAATATCTCACAAGTACTGCAAACTTCATTGTTTAAATTTTACAGTCTACATTTGCAATTCCTCCGTGATGTGTGTGATAACTTAGTAACATATTGTTATTCTTTGTTTCACAGTGACATAACATTAAAATAATAAAGTATAGAACATTTTGTTTTTCGTGTTGATTGAATTTTCTACAAATAGTCAATAGTAATAATATCTTGAAATTTTAAGCTTATGGTATGTATATAGGTGTTACAATTAATTGTTACAATTTTTATGTTTCATATACATATACAAAATTGAAGTATATAACGCTTGTTCGTGATAATTTCGGAATCAGCTGATTTTAACGACAGTTTTAAGGACAGAATATTTTTTGAGTTATTGACGAATGAAGCAGTAATGGTGTATTATAATATAGGCAACTTAAATAATGTGGGAATAAAAATATTACATAAAAATAGATTAATTTAGATAAGATATATAGTTGATATGAAATAACAAAACTATTTACATTGCGAGCGAAAAATAACATGATGTGAATACACAAGTTCGGAGCCCATTTAATTTTTAAAGGTCACTCAAGCCATAGATGACGTTTAGCCGACGATATAAATATTAAAATCGTAAGACAATTGATATAATATTTCTTACAATTAAAAATTAAAATCAAAAAAGCTTTTGCGTGCAAAAATATGTGTCGACTCCCATTCAATCCCAGGCTAAGTGGTTAGTGCTACCTCGTACGTGCTTGCTACTTTACACGCCTTAGAACAAAATTCAAAAGAAGAGGTCCCTCAAAACGTAATAAGTTATGTATACTATAAGATATCAAGCTTCATGAGTAATTTGATATCCCCGTTAACATAAAACGATCATAAATCGAAACGGACCGGTTTGGTATAAAATGTTATATCTCTATACATCTCAAGGAAAATTATTTAAGGAAAGTCTCTAGCCTTAAAACTTGTTTTTAAAATGTAGATAAAACCATTTGTATACGAAATAGTAACACGTGCTAATATCATAGGTATATATCGTAAAACTACTCCCATACCTAAGTATTACATCAATGTAGAAGGGTAGGTAGAAAAAAAGGGAGTGAGAGGGAAAGCGAGGAAGAGGGAAAGGGAGGAAGAGCGAAGGTAAGAGAGAGGTATAGGGAGCAGGATGATATTATCGCCCTGTACTACGAACTGTCAAGCTGCATTACGATAGGCGCAACACGAAAACTCGTAGTCCGGTGAATCCGTTAAGACCTTAGTACGACCACAATAGGGTAGTCACTGCGAAAAAAAACATGAAATCTAGACAGCTATTACTTACAGCAAAGAAGTTTAGCATATGCAAATTTCGATTTACAGATTTCGGAATGCTATTGTGGAATAACTTTTGACGTTAATTTTAGTGTAAATAGTAGTCGATATTTCGTCACACAAGTACGAAACTATAGTATTAGATCTAGAAATATTTTATGACTTCTAGAAATATGTATATATATAGTTCATATATTCGATAAGTATTATTGTTTGTGATTATAAAATCTACATCTTCTTTCGTTCTTTCTTCCAGATGTTTTCTGTGTGTGAAAAGATTGATTTGTATTGTTATTAAATTATCAAAATAAAATCCTGATCTTCTACTGTTTAAATAAATTTATATTATTATTATATCGATATTGATGTCAACAAAAAGACAACTTTCATACTAGGGATCTGAGCGTATCGTGAGTAAATTTCCAAATAGTCAATTCACGTACAAAAAGTAAAATTAAACTCAGAATAATTATTTATGTCATGTGAATATGTATCATGTACCCTTCACAGTAAGAACATTCAACGCATAATCACAGGTTGTAAAACCCTACATCAGTTTCCAGTAAGATCATTATTTCCAGAGTTATTGAGTGTCAAATTCAAAAAGGACGTTTTTGATATGATCGATGATAACTCCGCAACAAATCCTCGTACATACCTATTTTTTTTTTAATTGAGCAAAACATATACTTTTTAAGCATTCCTCTGAAACCAAGTATCTAAGTAGTTTTCATAGTTGAATTAATAAATAGATACTTGACTCTACAAACTCTTTTTTTACTGTACCGACATTTGCTGCCAAATTTTTAGCCTGTTCAAAATCACTAAAAATTGGGATTTTTTAAATCCTTTATATAAAATCAGAAGTCATCAACTAAATTAATTATTTTACGTTACCTTGATAACTGACTTTATGGTATTAAGATTATACTATTATTTTTGTTATGAATTAAATTTATCACTGTAAACAAAAATAAATGTCAAATAAGTAATTATGGTATGTCACAAACTTTTTATTAAAGAGCCACATAACAATGCATGTTATATAATTATCAATTAGGATTACTTTATCTATGAAAATCATACTTCTATACAATATCGAGTGGATGTTGAAGTGTCTTATGGTGACCTCTATTTTGTTATTAAATTATCTATAACACGAATGAATATCATATCAGTATGCCGAGTCAATTTTGTGAAATATTTCCTATTAAATTATCCGTAAAGATTATTCTTTATGTTTTATAAAGACGTCCTTTACGGATGGCCTTGGGCTGGTAATCCGGAAGTAATGTTTCAATGAAAACAAAGTGCCTACCTGCACAGACATTGCAGCACTTTTCCTGATTAGCGTTTGTGGCAAATAGTGGTACGTTAGTCTTACTCCGACGTCGTCTAATCTCGTCTATCTCTAGATGAGATAAATAAGACGTATTAAAAAAAATTATAATAGTATTTTTTTAATTTTAGAAACGCCGTCATAATGTTAACAGGATGGAGACTGGCTCTGTCGAAACGTGAGTAACCTGTTTCAATAATTTTCGTTATCAAATTGTGTTAAGTGCTCGAATTTATGAAAAAAATTGTCTTTACTGTTAATACAGTCAAGTAACAAAATAATTTTGGAAATGTAAAAAAAGTTTATGGATTAAAAAAAAATCGTGTGTTCTATCGTATTGCATCTATATTTATACTAATATTGTAAATCTATACTAATATTATAAAGAGGGTCAAGTTTGTGAGTCAGTGACGCTGTAAGCTTGTAACGTTGTAGGGGGTAATCTCAGGAACTACTGGTCCGATAAAAAAAAACAGTGTTGACTAACTCATTTATCGAGAAAGGTTATCAGCTATACGCCATCACGCTAAGACTAATAGGAACAGAGCACCAATGAAAAATGTTTCGAGATAAGGACTCTTTTTCCTCTTGAGAGTTTCCATTACGTGTCAGCGTTTGCCCAAAGTAACTATTACTACGCGGCCGAAGTCACGGATAGAGGGTAGTAATCTATATTTATATAAAATTAGTGGATGTTTAAATGTTACAAAGAAGTATCATACCGTAAATGAAAAAGAATTATGCATATAAAACTATTTGAATATTTAAATAAGGCTATTCATATAAATATGTGAATTCTGATATCTTACACCCTCCAGATGAAGTAAGTGTTTCTCTTTACGTTAACTTTAATTTCGGAATTTGGATACAATTATTAGGATAAAAAATTGGTATTTATAAACGCGAAACTCGTGAAAAAAACCTTGTAATAGCGCCATAGAAAGTGAAAATACAGTATCCTCAATGTTCGGAACCGAGTACAATAGGTGTCACAGAGAGATGAACGTAAACAAACAGCTGGTTTCATTATGCAGACTTCCAGTTATCACGGAAAAAGTGGTTACGTAACTGGCGCTATACACAAATTCGTTAAGATGAGTACTACCTACTATAATGAGTTTTAACGTTTTTACAAATAAAACTATATTAGATGAAACATGAAGTTATTGTGTAAGTATTCGCTACAATGTTCATCTTTATCGAAATTCAAATGATTATAAAGAATTCCTAGTTTTAGGTATTGTTTCAAAACTGTTGGTAGAAAAATGTCGCATTTTTAAATTATATAACTATAATATTTTAAATGCCATGGTGGTAATTACAGGCTAGAGCATTAAATCTTTACACAATTATAAAAAAAAATGTTTGGCATCTAAAAGAAACATGTAAATACGGCGTTGCAGTTAAAATGTTATTAGCGTTATTTTTTATGTTCTGTAATATAATATTTAACTTTTTATAAATAATAATACATATCATGTTAAATGTAATATTTAACACAAACTGTGTTATTACAAAAAAGTTAAATAAGTATTGGGTACTTGCTTTAAAAAAGTTACGTTTTAAAAGCACCGCGCTCGGTGAATGTTCGCCATCTTGCTCTTTTCTTTCGCTTTGGTTAGGTTACACTTGCGAAAAGAGGATAGCGCGAACTTGTCTCGGACGAACGCGGTGCATTCGGTACGAAACATTTTTAAAGCAAATATTTAATACGTATTTAACTTTTTTGAAATAACACCGAAAATGATTTATAAGTCGTGGAGATCGAGTGGTTTCGGCAGGGATTGTCAATTCGATGTCCACAGGTTCGAACCTGGCTTATACCGACATTTTTTTCAGAATCCCAGTACAATTTCTATTTAAATTGGTAATACTTGAATCTGAGAAATTTTCTTGTAGTACCATTGTATCTAAGAAAATATAGAACTGTGGATTTCTCGTAGTTTATATATTAGCAATACATCGGAAACTGGCGCGGTGATTGCTTATAAATTCTTTTGGGAAGAAGTCTATGGCCTTGTATTAGATCTCCTGCAGGCTGATGATACTAATGACATATATTTAGCATGAAAAATTACAGGAATATTAATAACTAACTTTGGCAAGTAAATGCATAACATAAAAAAAACATCAGGTATAATTACAGGAAACTTGTCACAGTAATTCGTTTGCTACGTTTCGGGATTAACCAATGTATTTGCAAACGAGAGATTTACTAGACGTGACAATGACCATGGAGAATGGATTTACGATTCCTTGGTCGTTGCCATTGTTATTGGATTTTATTATTCTTGAAACAGTGCCGTCATTTTGCCGTGTTACTGCAAATAATAAATAAAATAAAAATGGATGTGAATAATAACTTTTTAAATTGAAACTTCTTTGAAACATCGACTGAAAATGAACCGTCATATTCAGGTCGTGACGCTATCTCGAGTTTACTCGCTAGGTCGGTAACGTATTAAATCTTATGTACTCAATTACAGGTGAGTTAACTATTTTAGGTGGTAGAGCCACGCTGAAGTTATTACTGATTTCAGCATGAGTGGTTCCGTGGTAGTAGCACCCGACCCACAAAAAACACCCACGTGAAGTAATCGTGCCTGCATTTTGTTCGGTTAGTGAGAGCACCCCCTCCCCTTAATACAAGCTGGCAATACACTTGCGACTCCTCTAGTGGTGCAAGTGTTTATGGACGGTGGTGATCATTTAACATCACGTAACCCACCTGTTCGATTGCCTCATATGATATAAAAAAAAAAACGATAATTCTAGGGGCCATCGAACATGTATTATCACTTCTATCGTGTGGTCCTAAGTACCTACATCGTTTTTTTTAATTAAGCTTTTTTATTTTCAGTATTCATAGTACCACAAAGGTATGTATTAGCTATAATGGGCCTCTTCGCCATTGCAAACGCGTATACAATGCGCGTGTGTCTCAATTTGGCAATCACACAGATGGTCAAAAAGAAGACTTCTGTTGAGGGCAATGAACATTACGATCCGGACGCATGTCCTGAAATGAATGCTGTTAGCAACGTTACTGGAGAAATTACAGCTATTTTGTTAGCACGCAGTGATGATGATGTAAGTGATTAGTTTAGGTTATTATTTCGTTCCTTATTCCATTGCTTTGATTAGACATTTTAAAACAAGTATTAGTTTAAATATCTCTTAAAACTTAAAAAATGGAGAGTTTTCAAACAAGTTTTCAAATTAGTTCTTACACTTTGCTAATTAATTTAAAAAAATGTAAAAGTGAATATAATTATTTATAGGTTTCTATTTTCATTATAAGTTATAAAGAGGCTATTAAGATACATTTTATGTAGCAATTTATTGGGCTACGATAATTATATTAAGTTATACTTTGCATTGAATTACTTCTTTATTCCGTGTTCTTTTGTTACGAATTCCGTTTTGAATGAATCAATTAATATTTGAATTTTAATTTATGGGATAATAATCTACAACAGATAAAACAGATTTTTCCTGTTTGTCAGTCGATTTATTAATTTTCCTATTCAACCGTTGATAAAGTTTAGTGTTAATAATAAAAAATGGAATCTGTTACTCTTTGCATATCATCGAGTTTAGACTATACATTTTAATATATTACACATGAATGTACCCATAATAATGTGTTTGCACATGTTGATTTAAAAGGAATGGGGGTTAATTTCGCTCCCGCACACCCGATTAGGCCTCCCACGGCAGCGGCTCAAGCCTAGGCCCAAGCCATACATATATGAATAGTTAGCTAGGTTAGCTAGGATAGGTCGCGATTTTGGATGCAACAGGCAACAGGCAAGCCGAGGTGTGCCGTGCACCCTTGAGCTGGTTGCCAAAATAAAATCGCCTGAGTGCCTTAAGCGCTCGCCTTAGTAGTCCGGTGAAGCTGTTAAGACCTTGCTGGGTCAATAGCGTAGACATTTCGAAAAAAAAAATTTGAAAGGTACCCTCTATGGCGAATACAATAATGTTAAAAGTTTAAAAATGAATTAATTGTGGCCTTAAAAAGAAGAATACTAGCCGTATTATACTTATACGCCTAATACATTGTGTGTATTATTTAAAAAAAAAATAAGCAGAAGGTTATTTTAATAACATTAATGCTTCTAATGAATTCAAAAATTAAATAACATGAAATATTTATATATTGGGACTTCGTGATGCATAAATGAATTATATTTGATTATTCCACAGCTAGTATTATTCGAATGGAGTGAAGTAACCCAAGGTTTACTTCTTGGGTCGTTTTACTACGGATATGTTATTACCCATATTCCTGGGGGCATGTTAGCGGAACGTTTCGGTGGTAAATGGGTCCTCGGATTAGGCCTATTATCAACTGCTATATGTACGTTTATTACACCTATTACTGTCAAAATGGGTGGTGCAACTGCTTTGTTCATTCTTAGAGTAATAGAAGGACTTGGAGAAGTAAGTTTTCTTTGTTTTGGAATAACTTATAATTTTACTTTTTAAATTTTATTTACTCGTTTTTGTAATCTCTAGAATAAACGACATAAAATTTTCATTTTAAGCTTTCTTAACTGGATCAATGTACTATTAGACACTATAAGGCGAATGTGACTGTCTGTTTGTTACGCTTTCATGCTTTAAATACTAAGCCAATCTTCATTAAATTTTGCATACACGTTGTAAGGACACCGAAATGCTCATATAATATCTTTCGTCTAGAAAAACAACTTTTTCCAAGGGATAGGAAAAATCTATATTGAGACAAGCGAAATCGCGAGTAAAAGCTTGTGTCTAATACTATTATCAAGTGGTATAATTTATGAACATGTTGGCTGGAGAGAACGGATCTAATCCTGAAAATTCCTTCAATAATATAAAGCTAGATGATTTTTGAATCCTGTTTTTTTTTTTTTAATAAAGATTACAGTGCGTAGCTCGTATGGTATATAATAAATTAGACAGTTATTTAGTAATTCACTATTTCGTAGTCCGGTGAAGCTATTAATACCTTGCTGAGTCAATAGCGTAGTCATTTCGAAAAAAAAAATTCACTATTTCAAATCTAAAATTTGTTTCTCATTTAATTAATTTCTTCATGATTTTTATTCCTTAGTTCTTAAGTTTTTATAGATTATCAAATTGTTTTATCTTATTTTCTTGTTCTTTTTTATTTTTTTCATTATTGTTTCTTCTACTATTATTGTCTTCCGCATCGTATTTTATGTTGACAAATACTGGAATTAACTATAATTAATGACATAAACAGTTATTAAGTATTTGCATGTATGTTTTTATCTTCTTTTTTATGTGACTGTTGTTGATTCTTTATGATAAATAAATAAATATACACAAGCATTTTTTAAATCAATTATTTATTTAGGGTCCAACGATGCCAGGTCTGATGGCAATGTTATCAAAATGGGCTCCAAAAGCGGAACGAGGGAGATTCGGAGCGATCGTGTTCGGTGGTGCGCAAATTGGAAATATAGCTGGCTCTTATTTCTCTGGATTGATCATGCACGAAGGAAGCTGGGAAAATGTCTTTTACATGTTTGGTGCAGGTGGATTCTTGTGGTTCATTTTATGGGTGAGTAAACAACATATGTATTGTAAAACTATACTAATTAATATTATAAAGAGGTAAAGTTTGTGAGTTTGTGACGTTGTAGGGGTAATTTCATTAACTACTGATCACATTTAAAACATTCTTACAGTGTTACATAGCTCATTTATATATATTAATACTTATAATATAATAAAGAGGTAAAGTTTGTGACTTTGTGACGTTGTGGGGGATAATCTCAGTAACTAGTGGTCCGATTTGAAAAATTCTTTTAGTGTTACATAGCTCATTTATCGAGGATAGTTATATCATCACGGTAAGACCAATTAGAGCGGAACACCAATAAAGAATGTTTCAAAAGTATAGATTTTTTCCTCTTGAGCGCTTCCGCTACGTGTTAGAATTAGCCCAAAGTAACTATTCTACCCGGATGAAGTCGTGGGTAGTGGTTAGTGTTAAATAAACCTCATAACTTGGAAATTAGATATTTTTGAACTTATAGATTATATTAATTTATTGTTTTATTATCATTATAAATTTATTTTCAATAGAAATCTATAGGATATTTTTTTTTTTGGTTTTTAGACAGTACTATGCTATAGTACACCGAACAGTCATCCTTACATATCGGATAGTGAAAAAAAATTCTTAAATCAGAACGTTGATGCGCTCATAAACAGTGAAAAGCAAGCCTTAGACCCAACCCCATGGAAAGCGCTGTTGCGATCAGTACCTCTCTGGGCACTTATTATTGCTGCGGTAAGTAACACGTTTGTTCCAATGTTTCATTAACTTACTATACTTTAATTTTTAAAATGTATTAGTTATGGAAAAAAAACAATTAGAATTCAAGATGCTTTGCTTGATAAGTCGAAAAATATGGTTGCAAAATTAATTTATTATGTAACTAGTCGGCACGATGGACGCTGCTGATAAAAATCCTAGAATAAGACTTCAGCCCCACTTACTGGGTCCAGTTATTAATTCGAATCATTCTCAAATCCTCTGGAGGACACACAAACATAGCTTGACTATTTCCGAGATTCCCAATGATTATTGGTATATTTCAACCAATCCACACAATATCTGGACTAATTATATACCTAAACGTTCGTCGTGAATCACTTTATCTACTGAAGAATTGCATGAAAATCTGTTCAGTTTTTGAGTGTATCGCGGAGAGACAGGCAGACGTGGTAGAGGACTTTGTATTGTAATATTTAGTGATGTGATTAAAATATGAAAATATTTAATTTGATGCAATGATGACTTCGTTGATAGCCTGCTTGGCTACAGCGTGGATGGATATAGGTTCAAATCCTTTTTTTTATATCATAGGAGGCAAAAGAACAGGTGGGTCATCTAATGTTAAGTGATCACCACTGTCCATAGAGACTTGCTACACTAGGGGAGTCGCAAGTACGTTGCCAGCCTGTGTTGGGGGAAGGGGGATGAAGAAGGGAAGAGGAGAGGTGAGCCTCCGGCATTCTCACTGCCCGAACGAAACGCAACAATGCAAGCACTGTTACTTTACGTCGGTTTTTTCTGAGAGGGTGGTGCTACCCCGGACAAGCCGACCCATTCATGCTGGAACTAGTAATAGCTTCAGCGTGGCTCTACCACCCACAACTGAGTCGGAATTAACGGTCATGGACAGAATGGGAACAAAACCGTAGTGTGGTGGTTGGATTTTTCTAAGTTCGCCTGATTAACTATCACCCTAAAGTTGATAACCTGTCGCCAAGCATTCGTTGGTGTATTTGAGAGGCACTCCCCTTTAGGTTTGGCGTGCTTACCAACTGAGAAATCGTTACTATTTAACATGAAGTGAGATGTGTAAAAAACAGTTTATGAATGAATACGAATGCTTATAAACATATAGAACAATCATTTCTCCACGATATTGACATTATTGATTACAAAAAATATTTCTTGACCATATTATACAATGCGTAGTGTTTTGAAAAAATTATATATTCATTATTTTCTTTAATATGTCTCATAAAATAATAATATTAAGACGTATTTAGAATTTGAGCTTTTTCTAACAAGAGGTTAAGAAGATGTAAATAATTGTCGCATGGTATTTAAGACTCACTTCACATTTCCCAAGCATCCATTGAAGTCTATTTATATGAACGTTAATGTTTTTCAAAGAAAATGTATTTATTTCATTGAAATAGAAAAATTGTAGTATTATTTTCTTCAAGATATATTCCAGTTTGCATTATTAAATCTATTTCAAGCGGCAAATCAAAGTAAATTTGAAGTAGGTACTTCAAATCTTAGAATTATCTCAAAAACTAGTTCATAATGTGGGTCAAGTGAAAACAATTGATACGAAGAAAACAACTAAAATGATCTTTATCAACAGATTGGCCACGATTGGGGTTACTTCACGATGGTAACAGATTTGCCGAAATACATGACAGATGTTCTTAAATTTAACATCAAAGCTACCGGCACACTTTCGGCATTACCCTATGTTGCCATGTGGATTGCTTCCTTCTTCTTTGGTCTTGTGTGTGACTTTTGTGTTAAAAGGGGCTATCACAATATAAAGAACGCCCGAAAGATTTATACGACTATTGGTAAGTACATTTACTTGTCATATTAAAGTTTATTGCAGTGCAACTTTCTAATGACACAATAAGGTAAATTTTCGTTACGCGTTAAACGTAAGGTAGTGTGTAGGTTTAGTAGTATATCAGAATTAGTAAATGTTATGTATTTGTACTATCAAACTTCGTACATAGTTTATAAGCATTTTCATATATAACTTAAAAAATATTAGCCAAACAAGTTTAACTTCCTCCGCGTACACACACTGTTACAGCGCAATGTTACAAAATTAACTGCCTTAAAAATGTCAAAATCTAATGATATTTTTTTGAGCAGTTAAGGCATCAAAGCTTAACATAGGAGAAAACTCACTCTTGCATTTATAGTATTAGCACGCAATCTTTCCATGGGAAAATTCTTCACTGCCAATCGTACGGATTGTTTTAGGGACTCCAAATTATCATGGCGTTTAGAATAAGCCGTACACTCTAAAGTTGACCATAAATCATAATCCAGTGGATTATGATCGGGACTAGGCGACGGCCAGTTTTCAGCTGTGATAAAGCCCGAAACGTTCGTTTCCAACCAAGACTGAGTCGGCCGAGCTTTATGAATCGGCGACGATTTTTTTTTTCGAACTGACTATGCTATTGGCCCAGCAAGGTCTTAACAGCTTCACCGGACTACTAAGGCGAGCGCTTGCGGTACTCGGCCGATTTTATTTGGGCAACTAGCTCAAGGGTGACGGCACACCTCGGCCTGGGCTGCTGCCCGACACGTGCAATTCGCGACCTATCCCAGCTGACCTAAGCTAACTATTCATAAATATATGAGTTGTTGGAGCATATATGTGTACCAAGCATACATACCTCAACAACTCCTATATATATTTCGTATCGGATAATTTTCCAAACGATTTCAGTTCGATAAGGGAAAGAAACAAAACACTTCTACTTTCATGTGTAAGCCTGTATGCGTGAACGTGCGTGGGGGTGATATGTGTACTGTTGTTGCAGTGATGTAACATTTGGTGTCACTGTATCGCGCGAGCAGCGCATTCAAGGGCTCCACGGGGGCCTAATCTGGTACTCGGCGACGAATCTTGCTAGAAGTACCATTCTTGGCTATTGAACACGGTGTTGTTATAGAGCCTCACTACTTTCTCAAGAATGGTATCTTGATATTAGAAGTATAAATTTGTGTAAAGATCAGTGTTATCACAACTATATGTATTTTTGTTACAACTCTTTATTAATGTTAATAATAAACATGTCTTTATTTATTCAGTACTATTATAATATGAGGCTTATGTTAATACTAGAATATATTGTTAGACATTCAATCCTAACGACGGAACTTTGCCGGGTCTGTATCTCAAACGAGAGTCTATTTCAGTGATATATCGCAGTCGTTAGTTACATTTTAATAAAATACATTAGCATTTTCTCGCGATTTCGCTAACTTTTTGTACCTCTCCCTTGGAGACATTACATTTTTTATAGATGAAAGTCACATTATGTTCTTTTCCGTTTTTCTGACACTTGCATCAAACATTTGACGATCGGTTGATTAATTAAGGTGTGAAAGCGTAACAAAAAAAAAGAACTGTCACGGGACGCCTGGCAGATGTGAAACATCGAAATTATTTTGTATAAGTCATATGAATAAAAAACAGATTACGACAGGAATCAGCTATGATATAATGAAAAGATAAGCCAAATTACAAATTTGTTCCATAAAATAATGTCCACTTATGTATATTTATACATAAATATTCATTTTTCAAATTCAAATAGGTGCAGGCGGTGTGTTTGGCGGCATTTATCAAAGGCCATTAGGTCATCGGCGCGTGCCACGTAACATTAGTAGAACGAGTCACCGACAAACAGTTTAAATCTTTTGTTTATAAATATAGGGTTACAAATGTTTTTGAGTATTTCGTTAATAGTGCAAATTTGGTGTTTTGCGTCGCTATGCCAACAATCAGGTTTACACTCCGCCTGTAGATGTTCCACATCAATAAACAAACTTCTTTTCGTATTTAATTTCACATTAAACCTAAATAATATTATAAATGGGAATGTGAGTTTGTTTATTTGTTTCTTACGCTTCCAAGGCTTAACTACTTAACCAATTATCATGAAATTTCGCATGCACGTTGTCAGGGATATAGAAAAGGGCATAGGGTACTAGGCCTAGCTCGGTTCTTTAAAAAACATTTTTAAATTAAAATAAACTGTTACGTTTGTCTCACAAATTTGAATTTATTACATAAAAAAATATTTGAAAAAGATATCTCTCTTATAACTATAAAATTATATATTTGATTAAAATAAAATGTTAGGTTTGCCTTACAAAAACAAAAAAAAAAAACATTATATAACACTCGGATTCGAACTGGGGTTACATGAATTATCGACACAACCAATTTCTACCTGAGCTATTTTTGTTTTGATAGCGGCGGCGAAATTTACCTTCATATTCTAGCCACATTTTTTATTGCCTGAAGTCTCAGTTTAAAAAGTTTTCTATGAATAAAATCTAGCTAGATCTATTTGTTGTCATCGAAACTACCGACATACTAAATTTCATGGAAATAGATGACGCCGTTTTCGAGATCCTGAATATATACAAATATAAAAATATAGAAGAATTGTTCGTTTAAAGGTATTAGATAGATAAATCTAATCAGATTATTGATACGATTACTTTCTCTTTTAGCTGCAACTGGTCCAGGTATATGTATAATTATGGCCTCTTACTCTGGCTGTAATACAACTCTAGCAGTTTTTTGGTTCATCTTCGCAATGACACTTATGGGTGCTTACTACAGCGGTATGAAAATCAATCCTCTCGATATTACACCGAATTATGCTGGAACAACTACGGCTATGGTGAATGGAATTGCAGCGATCAGTGGAATTATTTCGCCTTACCTAATCGGTTTCTTGACACCAGATGTGAGTGAATTTTAAATTCTAAGTTATATATTTAAGTCAGGTGCACACGAGTTTGGAATCGACATCGCCATATTTTTTGAGTGCTCTGAACATAGTACCACAGAACACAATTTTAGGTGTACGTATTATGTTATAAGTATAACATCGAGGCAAGTTAATGATAAATAAATGCCAATATTAGATTTCTATAATAATATTTTAAGTTTTTTTTGTATTAAACTCTTAAGTCTTAACTGTATTACGTATAAGGCTGAACTTATGGCTACAAATAAAGTGGCCAAAAAGGTTGATGAAGACTGTACATGATGTTCTATTGTCGGCTGTCTTTTGTTTTTTATCTTTTTAATTGTAGTCTTGTCATTTCTATTTTACTTCTATATATATATATGGTTTTAATTGATTTTGTGTCATTGACTATTACACTTTAACATAACTCTGAAAAGTCCAGTATTAGTTAGTATAAGTTTTGTTAGAATTAGTTTAGCCGTTTTGGAGATTAGCTCTGACAAACAATAGAGTGTCTATTGCTCTATTTATGTATGCTAAAAGTAACTCCTTAGTTAATTAGTTAACATTTGTAACTTAACACATTGTTGACTCAAGCCCGGCTAAGAAAGCTACTACTAAGAAAGCTACGCTTCCCGTTAGCTATCGCCCCATTAGTCTGTTAGATACCTTAGGAAAACTTTACGAGCGGCTCCTTCTGAACCGTCTCCAGTTCACGATTACAGATTTAAAATTAATATCACCTGAGCAGTTCGGATTTCGCGCCGAATCAAGTACACCGCCTCACGGAGCACATTTTCTCTAAATTTAACGCCGATCCGAAACGTAAACCGAAACGCACAATTGCAGTCTTCTTCGATGTCGCCAACGCCTTCGATAAGGTCTGGCACGGAGGGATTACCCATAAATTATGTAAATCTCGCGTACCCGATAGGTTAATTCATATTATCCGCGATTATCTCACTGATAGGACATTCCGCTTCAGAGTGGATGGTGAACTATCGCTGCCCTACCCGATACGCTCATTGTGTGCCACAGGGCTCCATACTCGCGCCCACGCTCTTCAATCTGTTCATCAGTGACCTACCTCGGTCTCGGGGGATCGAGGTAGGTTGTTACGCTGACGATACCGTTATTTACACTTCCGGCTGGCGGTCGGACTTTCTTAGGAAGCGCATTGAAAAAGCCGTTCATACTCTCGGTGAATGGTTTCGTCGATGGCGCATAGAAGTTAATCCCGATAAGAGTGCCGCAATACTCTTCGATCCCACGAAACGCGCTAATAAATTTGAGCCCATCAGGCTATACGGAATCGATATCCCTGGGGTCGAAGAGGTCAAATATCTTGGTGTTACATTAGATAAACATTTAAAGTTCAATTCACATATAGACAGAGTGCGAAACAAAGCCGCTATGGTCTTGGGTCGCCTCCATCCGTTGCTTTGTCGTAAGAGTAAGATGTCCCTCAGACACAAGCTTACTTTGTATAAGAGGTGTATCCGTCCCGTGATGACATATAGCTGTCCCGTTTTTGCGCATATGTCCAAAGATAGCTTTAATAAGCTGCAGGTTCTCCAAAACCGTGTTTTACGTAAAGTGACCGGTGCCCCGTGGTACATCCGGAGAGTCGATCTCCATAGAGACCTAGAGATCCCTTCTATCTGGGCGTACGAAAAATCACTTACGATTAGCTATTTTGAAAAAGCCACGAATCATCTCAGTCCGTTAGTGGTATCCGCCGCAAACTATGAACCCGTATATAACGCTGCACGTTATAAAAGACGTCCGCGACACATTTATACCGACCCTCCTGATCCAATCACGTCAGCGAACGATCAGTACCAGCCTGTCCGTAGAAATAGAGTGTGTTCACGCCCACGCCCGCGTAACCATAGATCACGCCGCCGTGGTCTGGGAGTTAATTTCGCTCCCGCACACCCGATTAGGCCTCCCACGGCAGCGGCTCAATCCGAGGTTCGATCCCTCGGTAGGGAGCCCTTGAGTGCGTTGCTTGTGCGATACGGTGACACACAAATATACATCACCGCTACAACACTACACGATCACCCCCACACACGTGCACGCCTACACGCTTAAACATGAAAGTGGAAGGGTTTACTTTTTTTCCCTTATCGAACTGAAAAACTCTCAATTTTCCGATAATAAATACATGGAAGAGTTGTTGAGGCGTGTATGCTTGGTACACATATACGGTTCAACAACTCATACATATATGAATAATTAGCTAGGCTAGCTAAGATAGGTCGCGATTTTGCAT
>JACEII010000009.1:6340975-6430704 GCA_014332785.1 Antheraea mylitta
TTGATCTGGTTGCCATAATAAAATCGGCTGAGTGCCTTAAGCGCTCGCCTTAGTAGTCCGGTGAAGCTGTTAAGACCTTGATGGGTCAATAGCGTAGTCATTTCGAGAAAAAAAAAAAAAGAACTGTTGACCGATGAGCACTTAACTGCAATTTATGAAGTACGTGGATATTAACAAGGTATTAAATGATATAAAAACTTCGCGTATAGCGAGCGCTCCTCGTCTGCAATTAATATTAACAAAATTCTTCAATTGTATTTATAAAGATTTTAATTGTTCAAAAATTTGTGGTATGACGTAGTTTTCAAATAAAATTAGCATTCAATATAGTGTTAAATAACTAAAATTATTTTTTGATCCAACTAGAAAAAGAGAATTCATCTCTGAAGTCAATCAAAATACGATTTATTGTGTAGACTGAATAATATCTATATACACGCAATATTATCTAAATAATATAACCAAATAAGATATGGTGGTATTTTATAATCTATATATTGTCTATATATATATATATATAAATTTTAATGGTATTATTTATAAGAGACCCACTAAACTGTGTCTCTTTTCGAAGGATATGGTCATAATTGGCCAACCCATGACATATTGGCGATTTCAAGCTTCGTAAAATCCACAGTTACACTGAATTTTTGGCATTAACGTGTATCTGTCACGCTTAATATTGTCGACGCATATGCCATATTAAAAGAAATAATAAATAAATCCACAGTTCTATAGTTTCCTAGAAACGGCGTTACTACAATAACAATACAATTCTCAGGTTCAGGTTTCCCAATAATGTTTTGCTTCATCGTATGCTGACAGTGTTACCAAATTATATTTGATAAATGTACTGTGTCTGTAGTGTAGGTGGTAGAGCCACGCTGAAGCTGTTACTGGCTTCAGCATGAATGGGTCCTTTCACCCGGTGTACTATTTTTTTTTTTTTTTTTTCTCGAACTGACTACGCTATTGACCTGGCAAGGTCTTTACAGCTTCACCGGACTACTAAGGCGAGCGCTTAAGGCACTCAGCCGATTTTATTTTTGGTAACTAGTTCAAGGGTGCACGGCACACCTCGGCTTGGCCGTTACCTTGAAAAACCCGATCTGACCTAGCTAAACTATGCTAAGCTATACATGTATCCATTCTTGGATCATGCAATTAAAATTGCATGATACAAGAACACAACATGTAATTCGAAGTGAGGTAAACTAAATCTACTCGATTCAGTTCGATAAGGGAAAAAATCTTTCACAAAATAACCCTTCTACAAGTGTGTTAGATGCGTGTCTGAATAACTATGTATGTGTAAAATCGATGTGGGTGAGTACTGTATCACGAGACAATATTTTTGCAATTACCCGGGTAATTACGGACAAAAATACTGCCAGGATTACGCGAACAAATAGTGTGCGGGTAATAAAACGAGAGCTCACTGCCTGTGACGCACGAGACAGAGAGTCGCGATGTGGCCGGCCACAGAAAATTTAAAGAGATCTAATTTACAGTTTAAGCGAACGACGCCGGCGTCGGGATCTAAAAATAAACTAGTGTTATTATTACTTAACGGTTTTTTTAAGGGGAAGAGAGACGTAAACATACGAGTTTACTCTTTCTTATATTGAAAATTATTATTATTTCGCGACGGCGGCACGGGCCAACCGCTGTATCGTTGTCGCAATGGCGGGAAACTTCGCGATCGCGCGAATGGGGCCCTGTTTGGGGTCGTTCGCGACCTCATCGTAGGCTGAGATCTCGGAGATCTCATGGAAGACTAATAACTGGGCGGACCAGTCCATGCCGGAGAGGGAAACAGCGGGGTCAGCCTGTGAAGGCTTCGCCACCTGGAGTCGAGGATCGACTCGTGCTGCGATCTGCGGCGACCACGGGGCCTGAGGGGCCCGCGCGGGGAGAGGGGCTGCGTTAGGCGCAGGAGCGGACGCTGCCGGCGCGCGTGACGCGCGCGGCAGGCTCGGAAATGCCTGTCGAGAGTCGAGAGGCGGGGGGCGGGGGCGGGTAAACGCCGCAGGCGCCCTGGAGGGCGAAACCTGCCTCGCGTATCGGGGCTGTCTTGTACGCGGGGCGCGGGGACAACCGCGATAATTCGCGGTATGACCCACGCCGCGGCACAAGACGCAACTCGGAGGATCGGGCGAGTCTTTGGTGCGCGAACACTTCGAAGTGGAGTGCTCGCCTAGGCACTTAACGCACCTGGGCTTCAGGTAGCAGTTAAGTGCGGAGTGTCCGTATTCCTGGCAGTTGTGACACTGCGAGGGTACGGACGTCTTACGCGGCGGCTCAACGGTGACGCCGGAGAGGCCGCAGAGGGTCGAGAGATTAAAGATCTTTTTGCCCTCGACATTGCGCTCGAGAATAACGAGCACCATATCATAGGGCGTACGATTGCGCGCAGAACGCATGCGGTGGACTTCACGGACCGGGAACCTCTGTTCCCTGAGGTCTTCGTGGATATCATCCACGGAAATCTGGGCTGGGACTCTGCGTATTACTACGCGTAACATGCGCTCTTCTTCGAGCGCATATGTGAAAAATGCGATCTTTTTAGCACGCAGAAGGCGTGTAAGATCGCGATGGGCGTCGGAGGAATTAACCTTTACCTGGATACCCGTACGGGTACTCGTGGCAGAGGCTATGGGGATCTCGGCCTCCTTCAGGAGGTCGGAGATGTCGAGCCAGGACGCCTTGTCCTGGATCGTGACGGGTGGCGGGGGACGGGGCTTCTTTCTCGAAGCTGCGGGACTCGCAGCTTGCGAGGGAGCCGGAACGGAGGGCGTGGGTGACGTCTTTGGCACTTTCGTGCCACGGACGTTCGAGATTTTCGAGGGCAGAGGGCCCTCGGAGTCTGAGGCAGAAGCAGAGTTGGCGCGCTTCTTGCGCGGTTTGGACTTGCGGGAGACGACGGTGAAGCCGTCGTTCCCGGCAGGGGGGTCTTGCTCCATATCGGAGCCTTCCTCATCCGAGGAACGATAAGAGGTCGGGGCAGGGAGGGTACTCCCGGAGGACTGAAGGTCCTCCTGCAGGAGTGCCGCGAAAGAATTCCCCTCGAGGTTTCCTTTCGTGGCGGAGACGAGCGTGGGCTCTGGACCGCCCCTGAAGTAATCTTCCATCTGAGTACAGAACCGGTCATACTCAGTAATGATGTCGGGACAGAATTTCGATATGAACTTCCGAAAGCGCGCAGACTCGCGCTGTTCGGAAGTGAGGTGGGCCATATCGGAGGCTGAGGAGGGGTGCGGGGCGGGGGAAGACATGTAAAACCTCCCTGCCAGAGGGGCAGGGGGGCGCGCCTTTTTGAATTTAACGGACTCCGGAGTCCGGGCCAAAAGGAAACTGTGGGCGAAGTGCAATGCCTCACAGGGGACCTACAGTGCCTAGGGGGAGGCCCTAACACTTCTTTCTTCGGCTGCCCGGCGACACGGTGCTCGAACCACGAAGCGCTGGACTCCCTGGAACGCGAACCGGCGACACGCAGCACACGGAGACACGCAGGACGCACTGAAAAGTGCGATTATAATTGCACCGAAAAGTGCAGTTTGCTGCGTTCTGAAAAGAACGCCTTTCGATTGACACTCCTTTGAACGTCGCAAAGAAACGTGATAATAAAAACGTACCGAGACACCGATCTTCCGTCGTGAATTTACGAACGCGTAAACACGTCGCGAAAACTGAACGAAGAATCGAACGAGAACTCGAATAAAAATTCCACAACGGAAGAGCACTGCGCACGCGTCCGAACCCCACGGAAGCGAGAATCGGACCCGTAACCGTGTACTACCACCCGACCCACAAAAACACCCACGTGTTGTTGCGTTTCTTTCGATCAGTGAGAGCGCCGGAAGACCTCCCCTCCGCTTCCATCTTCACTCCTCCCCGACTCCCCCTTCCCTATTCCCCACTCCCCCAAACAAAGGCTGGCAACGCACTTGCAACTCCCCTGGTGTTGCAAGTGTCTTTAGACGATGGTGATTATTTAAAATCAAGTGATCCATCTATTCGTTTGCCTCCTATGTATATAAAAAAAAATGTACGTAAATTCCAAAAAATACTAACATTGAATTGATATTCCATCGTTCAGACCATTTGACTACCGCATAGATAGATGCAGTTGTTATATTATATACGAACTAATTTATCACTTAATAATATACTTTTTAATTTCAGTCCACACTTAAGCAGTGGAGAGTCGCGTTCTGGGTGTGCCTTGGCGTGCTGGTAGTCACGAACGTTGTATACATAATATTTGCACAAGGTGAACAACAATGGTGGGACGATGTCAGAAAACATGGTTACCCTGATGACTGGAAACACGGATCATTACCCTCGAAGACGGACGATTCGGAAGGACAAAAAGGAAAAAATGACGATAATAAAAATACAAAGTAATTTATGTATAAATAATGATATCTTGTAAATAATCTAAGCCGAGACGTTATTTATGTGTATATTTTTTAATAATAAAATATTTATTAATCTTTTTTTTATTTTATAACTGAAAGGTGGTAGTATATCCACATATAAATATCTTAAGAAGTTACTTACAATGCTGTAGAATCTTTTTAATGTTAAAAATATTTCAACGCTTGCTGATAGTCACGACCTTGACTGTAAAAATTGTAAACCGAAATATACTGTGCTTACAAATTTATTTGTAAACAAGGTATCCGTTTGTTACCCTCTACAGCGTATGCGAACTACGTCGCTTATACGCGAACTAATCATTTTTTTTTAAATTTTAATAACATTAATTTAAATGATAAAAGTAACTAAGTGGCTAAGATGTCAAATTTCTAAAAAAAAACACTGATCGAAATCTATTCAGTAGTTTTTGCGTCGTGGGCCCATACGGTAGAACTATATTAATTTATTCACATTTCTTTTTTATATCATATGAAGGCAAACGAACACGCGGGTCACCTGTTGTTAAGTGTACACCGTCGTCCATAAACACTAGCAACCCCAGAGGAGTCGCAAGTGCGTTGCTAGCCTGTGTTTGGGGGAATTGAGAAAACGGGAGTGGGGAAAGGAGAGGAGAGGGAAGGGGAGGAGAGATGGGTCTCCGGCGTTCTCACTGACTGAACGAAATGCAACAATGCAAGCACTGTTACTTAACGTCGGTTTTCTGTGAGAGGGTGGTGCTACCCCGGACGAGCCGAGCCATTCATATTGAAATCAATAAGAGCTTCAGCGTGGCTCTACCACCTACTTACTTCTCCTACTACTTACTCTACTACCTTCACATATAAGACCAGATTAGGCCCTCCTCGGTAGGGGTGAAACCTAGGTCCGTTCACTTGACGTGGAGCGCTTGAGTACGCTGCTCGCGCGATACAGTGATACTGTAATAAAATAATTTAGAAAATTATCTGATACGAAATATAAGAATTGTTGAGGTATGTATGCTTGGTACACATATATGTATGAATGAAGCTTAGGTTAGGTCATACGTTGTCTCGGATCAATTGGTTTTGCTTTTGTCTGTCTTTTTTTTTTTCTCTCTCGGTACCGCTAAGTTGTACCATCCTTTTATGATTGTGCTGTCCTTGTTGTCAGGTACCGAAAAGTTGTACCTTTTCCAGCGTCGTTGCTGTGAATAACACAGCGGTGGAGCAATTTCCCGACGGCAGGTGGGGGCGCCTGTCGTCACTATGGGAACCCGTGAAGTGAGGCACGGGCCACGGCCGCTGCTTCTGGAGGAAGCACGGGGGTGCAAGAACACCCTCGAGACGGAGGCCGCCCGTTCACCATCTCGCGGGCGGTCCGAGCGCGTGACCAGGGTGCGGAGAATGCTCGCGCAATCCAAGCCCTGGTTCAATTAATCGCGCCGCGCGGCCGGTGGGGTTTTTAGCCGGTAGGAGTCACGGCCTCACCCTTCAGCTGTTGCCCCAGTCCCCATCGACGGTTGGAGGGTATCCGATGTAGGATTTTCCCCACCTAAAAAAAAAAAAAATCATACGTATAGGTTGTGAATTGCATATATCAGGCAGCCCAAGCCGATGTGTGCCGTGCTTCCTTGAGCTAGTTACCAAATAAAATCGGCTGTGTGCCTTAATCGCTCGCCTTAGTAGTCCGGTGAAGATCTTAATGCCTTGCTAGGTCAATAGCGGAGTCAGCTCAAGAAAAAAAAAAACAGATAACAATATAAGAATTTGCTGCAATCACAGCACATTTTAACACTTTCATGCTTTAAACTTGTCTGTAAAATATTTTAAAATATGAGACAAATATATTTAAAAGTAAGTGAATTTCATTTTGTTTTATTTATTTATCCAACCATGTCAAATGACTACACTTTATGAGTGTCACTGTGCCTTATTTATCTTCATAATTTTAGAAAGCCAAAGACAAGATTTCTCTTAATTATATTACCGTTTATTTCTTTAGTTGTTACATTTATTAAGAACCTGGGATACAAAGTGGGCGATAAATTCAGAAAAACAACAAATTATATATTTCTCGACCAGGAAAACGAGATTCTATATTACACTGAAATTTACTGAAAGATAACATAATAATTGGAGTAATTATAGAAACATAATTACTAGAAAAACATTGCGTTTCGATAGCTTCTTCCTGAATGAAGTATCACGAGTAGATTTAATGAAATTATGAATCATTTTTACATTTTTCTATTATGCATTCTGTATTACGCTATTCTCTTTATCGATTACTAAGTTCTGCCTGTAGTTTGACTTAGTCTCCAGGAATAGTACTCTTTTTAATGAAAGTAAAATATGTCTTTTCCTGTACTCCTGACATCGCGTATGTAGTTTCATGGTACTCGGTTGAATAATAAAAGCTGAAAGCGTAATAAACAAACAGTCATTTTCATCTATAATATTAGTTAGGATGAAATAGGAAATAGATGTGTAGTAAGTAACATATGATAGATACTACGGTCGTAGAGCCGTATAGTTGCGTAAATAGTTTTTCTCAACATTTTCCACTATGGACTGAAAATTATGAACACATAACATTCCCTTTATTTTATTAATATATTTAAGGTCCATAAACCTGAGTTCAATGAACAGAAATGGACAAGAACTCTGCTAATTGTGAACACAACATGTATAAAATAAGAAGACAAAGTCATATCGTTAAAGCAAAGAAAAGTTAAATAAAAATTTAAAAAAAGATTTTTCCTAGTTGAGGCCAAAAAAATATTAAAAAGATATCGAATTTGAAACGTAAACTATGTTTTGTGCGTAAAGGTGCTGGTTCAAAGGGGGGTTTTTGCGAAATAAGGGATGCGGACTCACCGGTGTTGATTCTGCTGGTTTCACTTCACTTCACTTTCACTCGCGGCGATATATATTATGCACTATATATGAATCAGTGTCTATGCGCTTTTTACAAAATATTTTAGAATAGTAGTAATGAGTGACTACCAATTCTTGCGTAGGAAGAGATCGTTTTTTTTTTGTTGCGTCCGCGGTAATGATCGTGGCGTAAGTGACAGATGATTGGTAGGAAAAAAAGGAGGCGGAAGGGACGCTTGTACGTTCGGAAACATGACTATACAATAATGCGCGCCAACATCCTCCTCCGCGTTGAGAAAATGAATTTTCTCAAAAAAAACAAATACAAAAAAAAAGAATGCGTTTCACAGAGTAAGAGGTTTAGTACCAAACGTTACATTACAGTAAATGCGAATATGTTGATATGCGAAAAATTATTAAAATATGCGGATTATATATATGAAAAAATGCGAAAATAAAATTAATAAATGCGAAAATTATTCGAAAATTATTGGGAAGGTAGGGGACTTAATTTAATTACAGGGCGTTTTCAATAGCCACTGGCTGTCTTCACTAAGGCAACTCTAGTAATGCCGTCTGACCCGGGATATACTTCGACTATGACTCCCATCGGCCAACGTAAAGGTGGGATATCGTTTTCATGAATAATTACTACGGTTCCTATTTGAATAGCGTTAGATTTCTTGTCATGCCATTCTTGTCTTATTTGCAAGGTATGTAAGTATTCCAAGTGCCACTTTTTCCAGTATGATTGTACCATCTGATCTAGCAATAGTTTTCTGCAAACGAGACTTGTAGAAGTCTCGTCAGTTACATTGCAAGCAGGCAAAAATGTAAGCGGAGATGCCATTATAAAGTGCGCTAGAGTAAGCGGTTCCGGATAAGGATGTTCTGATAAAAGCGACAATGGACGCGAATTTAGAATCGTTTCTATCTGCGTAAGAACGGTTGACAGTTCTTCGTACGTTAATAGCTGAGTACCTACAACTCTAGATAAATGTGTTTTTAAACTTTTTATATTCGATTCCCAAATTCCACCGAAATGGGGTGCGCGAGGTGGAATCATATGCCACTGAATACGACGAGTAGCTAACTCTTCCTCGATTATTTTTGAATAAGATTGCGATGATAGAAATTTGTATAGCTGATCGAGCTTTGCTTTAGCCCCAATAAAGTTTGTACCGTTATCGGAGTATATGTTAGCGACTGGGCGTCTGCGGGAAATGAAGCGTTTGAATGCGTTTAGGAATGAATCCGACGTTAAGTCAGGTGCTAATTCGATGTGAACGGCTTTTGTAACTAGACATATAAACAAACAAATGTATGCCTTTTGACTCTTTTGACCTCTGCGCCTACATAGAGTGATATTAATAGGTCCACAGTAGTCTACACCAGTGTGTACGAAAGCTTTCGTTTCTCGAACCCGATATGATGGTAAATCAGCCATTTTTGGACTTAGTAGTACAGGTGCACATTTAAAGCAAAAGTTACATTTGTGTATGCGTTGCCGTATTACATTTCTAGCGGAAATTATCCAAAATCTTTGTCGAATAATTGAACTTAGCAAATGAGCGCCCGTATGGCAGTGTGCGCGGTGATAATAGTCAATTAAAAGAAAAATTACGTGGTCTTTTCTAGGCATTAAAATCGGATGTTGAGCGTCAAACGGTAAGTTGGAATTCGATAAGCGACCTCCAACTCTTATGATTCGGTTTTCGTCTAGAAAAAGATCAAGTTTTCTTAAACTGCCATGAGGTAATTTATGATAATTTAAGCGGTCAATGATATCAGAAAAATTATTACTTTGAACTGCGCGAATTAAGTAATTTTCAGCGGTATTTAAATCGTTTGCCTTAACAAGAAAATTAGTCAGTCGATGTAAAATGCGTAAAGCTCTCAGAATATAAACAATGACGCGTAGTAATTTATTATACGAAGAAATTTTGAGAGAAAGTTCACAAAGAACTTGCGGAGTAGAGCTAATAGTTGTAGCAGTAACGGTTTTATGTTCAGGTAGTTCTTCTAATCTAGTGGAGGTTACAGATCTAAAAGGTCAAGTATATACAGGAAACTGGAGCCACGGAGGACCTTGCCACCACAGATTATGAGAAATTAGTTGCTCAGGTAAAAGTCCTCGTGACAAGCAATCTCTAGGATTTTCTGAGCCTGCGACGTGAAAGAAATGTTTAGGATCTAAATTTTCCTGACACTTAGCGATGCGGTTACTAATAAAAATATTCCAGCGATGCGGAGACGAATTGATCCAGGACAAAGTTATCTCTGAATCCGAAAATGCGAAAATATTATTAATCTTAAAACGAGCGTTATAAGAGTCATGAACAGTTTTTGTTAATTTAGACATTAACACAGCGGCGCATAATTAAAGGCGTGCTAAAGAGACTACTTTAACTGGTGAAACTTTAGACTTTGCACAAACTAAGCGTACATGTATGTTACCATATGGATCGGTCACATGTAAATATATGACGCAGCCATAAGCCTTAAGGCTTGCGTCAGCGAATGCTATAATATTAACAAGCGAGTCTTTAAACACTTGCAAGTGGCGTGGTATTTTAAGAGAACTAAGAAGCGGTAACTGATATTTAAGTTTTTCAAATAAATTACTAATATGAGCGGGTGGATTATCGTCTCAATTAACACGTTCAAGCCACAGTTGTTTGATTAATAATTTTGCGAAAAGCATGACAGGTGCTGCTAACCCCAAAACATCCCATAAACGTGCAATAAGCGAGAGAATATTGCGTTTAGTACAGTCACGAGTATCTTCATTGACTTTAAATATAAATACGTCATCGGAAGGATTCCATTCTAAGCCTAATATCTTATGCGTTTCAGATTTATCAAATTCAACAGGAGATAGCTTAACTTCGGAAGGGATATTTCCCAAAACTGCGTTACTGTTGCTGGACCATTTCAATAATTCGAACCCACCAGATTTAAACAAATTAATCAACTGATTAGAAATTTTTATAGCGGCGTCTTCATCAATAATGGAACACACTAGATCGTCCATATAGAAATCTTTTTCAGCCATGGCGGCGGCTCGCGGATAATTATCGCGTTCGTCATTACATAGTTGGCGGATTGTACGCATTGCCAGATATGGACTTGATTTCAAACCAAAAGTAACACGGTTAAACTGGTATTCGCGGATGGGTTCTGCAGCATCAAAGCGATGTAATATCTTTTGATATTTTCTATGTTCCTCGTTAACTAAAATTTGCAAATACATTTGCTTTATATCTGCGGTTACAGCAATTGGAAATAAGCGAAAGTTAAGCAGGAGCATAAATATATCTGTTTGTAAATTTGGGCCAACATGTAAGATATCATTAAGTGATACACCATTATGACATTTAGCGCTAGCATCTAACACGGGACGAATTTTAGTTGTATTTTTATCACTGCGAATAACTGCATGATGCGGAATAAAATATCCTTCCTCAGAAGTATTTGGTGGAATTTCTGAGATATAATTTAAAATGAGATATTCTTTAAAAACTTTATTATAACTATCGCGAAGTTTGCGGTCTAAAAATAGTAACCGTCGTTGCGCTGATGCACGTGAGTTACCTAATTCATGTGGATTCCTACTGAAGGGTAAACCGACCGAGTAACGTCCAGATGAATCGCGTGAAACGGCTGTCGAAAATAATTTTTCACACTCTATGTCTTGTGAACTTAAAATTGTTTGCGATGGAATCTCTTCAAGATCCCAAAATTTGGAAAGCGAGCGATCCAACGAATAATCATTAGATATGAGAAAAGAAGCAGATGTATCGTCTTGAGGCGACCTAAGGAGTAAGTCGTGATGTGAATTATTATTATCGTGAATAGCACTCGGTACTTCACCCATAAGAATATAACCGAAAACAGTTTCTATAGCGGGGGGCGCTGGAGGTGCAATTATCTTACCACCGAGAAGTATATATGGGAACAACTGTGCTCCTAATAAAAGCTGTACTTCTCCCGGTTTATACCAGTGCTCATCGGCAAGCGGAATATTGATTAAGTGCTGCATTACGGAAGTATCAATATAATCTAAAGGTATCCTATCGGTAATACAATCGAGTACTAATGCGTTTATATTAAAATTAAATTTATTATTTTTTCAGCGAATCTGTAAGCTTACATAGCCCTTAATAGGACGCGACGATAAACCGATACCCTTAACAAACGAATTAGAAAGCGGAATTATATTTAAATTTAATTGTCTACAACAAGCGGTAGTTATTATATTACGTTGCGATGCGTTATCTATCAGCGAACGAACAGTGTAATAATTATTGTTATTAGCTCCTCGAACACAAACTTGCGCGGTGCTGAGAAGTATGTTGTGACACACGGTCGAGTTAGGTAGCAAGGAAGTTGAATTTTGAGATATTGTATTTTGTTCGTTTTTATTTAATAAATTATTTTGTGCATTTTCATTATCTGATGGATTATCAATGATTATCAATGGCGCAAGCGGGGTGGTAGGGTTTTACAGCCCGACTGGGTCGCAACCACCATGTATATGGCGAAAACGCCCGTAATAGTGATTCGCTTCTACGGGTCGCGTTTCGGGATCAGCCTGTGCATATCCAACTTATTACAGGCCGGCATGATAGTGGCGACTTGCGATGGATAGTGTGTCAATCGGTGGTCGCTATTATTTTTGGATTGTACTGTGTTTACCATCAGGCATAGTGCAGTCACTGTCGTGCTACAATAAAAAAAAAAAAAAAATATATATATTATTTTGAAGATAATTACTCGACGTAGATGTGCGGTAATTATTAATATGGAGAAGTGTATTATGGCGTTTATTACAAATTTTACAATTATGAGTTGAGTTACATTTAAATACTGTGTGTATCAAACTTAAACAGTTTACACAACCGTTTATAGATTTTATATGTTTATATTTATTAAGAGGCGAAAGAATTTTAAATTTCGGGCAATTATATAATTGTTGATGATCAATCGCATTACAAAATGAACAATGTTTGTTACTAAGCGCTGTGCCTTCATTGATAATGAATGTGCGCGGGACTCGCGGTGACTGTGACGCACGCGGGGCGCTCGCGTAACTAGCGACAGAGCGCTGCCGTGCGACGCTTGCGATGCTTTTTTTGCAGGGCGTTGTGCGTTTTAATATTTTAAACTGTTCACGTAGAAATTCTGTAAAGTCCTCGTAAGTTGGATATGACTGCTTCCTAATTGTATTCTCAAATTGCTTAGCGGTATCGATGTCTAATTTTCGTAATCCTAAGTGCACAAATATGAAATCTAATAAGTTATCTATTTTTATTTGTTTTAAAGCGGCTATCGACGTACAATATTCATCTATAAATGATTCTAATTGAGTAGGCGTTACGTTATGATGTGAGTTTAGATTTAATATTTTTTCTATGTAGGTAGTGGCAATAGCACTGTTGTCTGTGTATTTTTCTACTAATGCGTTGTAAATTAAATGATAATTATCTGCGGTTGGGCTTAAACTTAACCAAATGTTTTCAGCTTTACCCTTAAGTTTATTTGTTAAATATCTGACGCGTAATGAGTCATTTAGATTTGAATTATTGTGAACCATTGAATTATAACATTCGATGAACATAGGAAATTTTTCATATTCACCATAAAACTCCGGTATAGATAATTGTTCTAACCGAAAATTTGAATATTCTCCGTTATTTTGAACTGAACTCTCATGGGAATTAATGTTTGTATGCGTGGAGAAGCGTGTTAAAGCGTTTTTAATTTCACAATAATAATCTTCGAATGCCCAAATAGCTTCATAATTTGGTAGGTATTTCGCATTAATTTTCAAATGAAGTCTGTTAATATTATCTACTATTTCGAGATATTCATCGCGCATAAAAGTAATATTTGTTGCTTTACTAATAAAATAAGACGTTTGGCGATCCTCTGTACTCTGTGGTATAGATTCAAAAATCATTTTAGCGCGTAGAAAATAGGATTGATTTTTTCCCTCGAGTAGGGATATTTCAACAAGGATGCTTACTGAACCCTCAGCTTAGTCTCCCTTATTAGACCTATGCTCCATTTTAATGTAATTTGATATAACTTAAAGTTAAAATATCAAATACTTATGCGATATGGCGCGTAAATAACGACAAACGGGTGGGTATATATAAAAATGAAATACGTTTCGAATTTAGGATTGTAAAATAAGGAATACAAAGGATAATTTAGGAAAGAAGGATCAATAATCTGGGAACGAAGGACCATAAAAATGTTTTGTTCGTAAAGGTGCTGGTTCAAAGGGGGGGGTTTTGCGAAATAAGGGATGCGGACTCACCGGTGTTGATTCTGCTGGTTTCACTTTACTTCACTTTCACTCGCGGCGATATATATTATGGACTATATATGAATCAGTGTCTATGCGCTTTTTACAAAATATTTTAGAATAGTAGTAATGAGTGACTACCAATTCTTGCGTATGAAGAGATCGTTTTTTTTTTTGTTGCGTCCGCGGTAATGATCGTGGCGTAAGTGACAGATGATTGGTAGGAAAAAAAGGAGGCGGAAGGGACGCTTGTACGTTCGGAAACATGACTATACAATAATGCGCGCCAACAAACTATTTCAAAAAGAAAGCATGCGGTACAATGTTGGTCTATATTTATCTTTATCTAATAATTAGTTCTTGCTAATGGCAGATGAAATGTTTGCCGGTTAAATGTACTACTTGCCTATTATACGTGGGACATTAAGAGTATTTTTTGAAGAAAATCTGAAGATTCTAGGAAACCGTGTATCAATAGAGACAATAGACAAAGAGGAAAATAAAATAGGCAATAGACAATTATAAATTGGTTACTTCATTATTATTGAAGTACTATTAATTCTCCAAGTGTCGCCAAAATATAATTTCTACCTCTTTAATAGAGGTTATTGTATTTCTTAAATACGACTAGTTGCCTTTGTGGGATTGTGACTTACCTCTACATAACACACGTACTCTATATAAATTATCAAATATGTTAACCTAAATTGCAACATAGAAAAGCGGTGCAAAATTGAAGTTATCACTATAAGATATTTCATCAATGTCATTTACTGATGTGTACTTGTTACAGAGATTATTCACTATGTGTTAAAACATTTAAAATTAATATTTAAAACATGTAATCTTTAAAACGTGCTTTATATTTATTGCTTTTAGTAATCAAGTGAACTAAAATTCATTATTGAATTTATGACGTACTATCTTCTGCGCACAACTTCGTCTAGATTTTTTTTCGAAATGAAAACGCTGTTAACCTGGAGAGGTCTTTATAGCTTCACCAAACTATTGAGGCGAGCGCTGTAAGCTCTTAGCCGATTTGGGATGCTTGGGCGACTAACTCTAGGGTGCACGGCACACCTCGGCTTGGGCTGTCGCCTGTTTTGTGCATGCATTTGTACCAAGCATGCGTGCCTCAACAACTCCTATATGTATTTTGTGTCGGAAATTCGCCTGTGTGGAATAGTTACTTTGGCCTAACGCTACACACAGCGGAAGCTCTCGAGAAAAAAATCTCGATTTTGAAACATTCTTCATTAATACTCCGTTCGTATTAGTTTTAACATGATGAATATAGCCTATAACCTTCCTCGATAAATGAACTATATAACACTGATATAGTTTTTAAATCGGACAAGTAGTCACAGTCACTGAGATAACCCTCTACAACGCCACAAACTTTACCTCTTTTTAATATTAGTATAGATTCATTATACATTATATGCATTACACATGTGGTTTTCAAATATGTTTTAATTGTTATAATTAACTATATGTATTTGATTTGAAAGAAATATCTACGTAAGGGATGTATACATTCCACTTTTTCTGGATGACTTCTTTCTCTGTCCCTTGATAATGTCTGTTTAAAATTTCTTGATTATTTTTCTCATTGTTAAATAGGCTGCAAATATTTAAAATTACTATTAGTCATATCTTACATAAACATCAAAGTGTTGTTTATCTTTTCACAGCCGCCACTTGAGAACTTCTTCAATACAGAGATAAAAACAATAAGAATTGGCCCTGCAGTCAAACTAGCTCAACAATAGATATCAACCGGTGACAACTTTAATTTCCTTGTTGGGATGGAGATATATACCTACAGTTTTTCTGCGCTAAATTGTTTGTATTACTTTAGATGTAAAAACCAGTGCACCAACGCTCTGAATCTTTGAATAAACTTTCGCTACCTAGCATTGCTGTTAAAACTGTTATTTGATTTAGTCGCTATCTTGTATATTGTAGGTGATCATTAGTGGTATTGTTGGTACAACAGTTTACTAGAACGTACATAGTGCTTCATAAAGGTTTTGTTTTCAATTATTTTATGATGATAATTCTCCGTAGTTTCTTAAGTAACGTGTTACGGAATTATACTTTTGTTGTTTGAGTTTATATAATGATATTTGAAAATAATATTTTCTGGCCATCTCATGACTGAGACGATGAGAATGAAGATAGTCAAAATGCTAAGATTGAAAAAGAAAGGAGTGAATTATATCTTCGAAATTTCTTTATATTAGAAGAAAGTTGCTGTACACTTAAAACAGTAAGATTACATCATTTAAAGAACAAAAATGATTAATGATGAATTTGTATTAATTTATAAATAACAGAGTATAAAATAATGTTATGAGAATTACTACTTTTCGGTTATGTGAAGATTCACAATATGAGCTACTTCACATACTTCCATGTCAATTTATCTAAAGACAGTATTAGAGCACACCTTATCAGATGCGGTGTGATTACATTTATCTGTGTATTGACGTGCATTGTAAGTTCTTTCATCACCACTTAACCAGTCACGTTTGTGTTCATGGTAAACAATGTAATAAATGTAGCTAATATTACTAAAATAGCTAATATATGTTGTATATATTAAAAATAGTGTGGAATTATGGCTCTAATAGGATGGAGGCGTATTTTGAACAAAGGTAAGAGTATATTTTTAATTTTAATAACCGAATTTGATATTTAAGTGTAACCTAAATAAGAAACAATATTACTTGTTTAATAGTTGCAAAATAATTTGAAATTCAGTACTATCGCTTAAAGATTATCAGTGTCTTATAGTAGATGTATAAAATAATGACAGAATTTGTGAAAGATTTGAATGCGCAAATCATCCACATTACTGTATGGCATCAGAAGATTATGGTTGGTAACGCGTAACTGCCTTTTATAGATTGGTTTTAGTTAAGTAAGCTTGGTAATCAATAGCTATAGGCCTCTTTACTCTGCCCGCTTCTTCCCACCACCGTAGCCGGATCTGAGAGGATGGGTCGGGGCTCCCATCTCCTCATTCCACAAATCCGGCGGACGAGCGGAGGCAGCTGGTGTGTACTCAGTCTGTCTCCCTATTAGGTAGGATATCGGCAGCCATCTTCCGCCGATTCGACGTTGGGGCGACTATCCAAGGGGACTAGCATAGTTCGATCCCTTGGCGCCCCGACAATACGGTTTATCCGTAAACCGTGGGGTTTTAGTCCGTGCGAGTCGGATATAATCCACTCTCTCCCCCAAAAGGGTGCCGTATCTATAAGAGACTTCCCCACGATAATAAAAAAGGGCTCTTTACTTGCAAAGACTCTAAATAGGTTTTAGATAGTGTTATATGAGATTCCTACTCACTAAAACCCATGTGGTTGTTCTTCTGGTACTTGTGATAAGGCCAGCAGATTCACTTGCGTATTTATGCCAGTTCTACCAAATAGTTATAGACTGCAGTGATAACTTAAAATCGTGTGAACTACATGTCTGCATGCTAATTACTACTTTGTCTCATGTCACTTTAACCTGATTGGAATATGATAAATCCAAGAGTAAACATAACTTTGAATTTCAAATGACTTCTTATCTTTTATATGGAACTTTATATGATTAAGAACAACCTTTACAATAGACCAGTCCAGTGATATATTTTTGCCATTGCTTTAAATATACACATTTATACATTTTCTATATTTCAGTTATCTTCATACCGCAACGTTATGTCCTCGGTATTTTGGGATTGTTCGCACTCGCGAACTCTTTCACGATGCGTGTTTGCCTCAGCATGACAATTACACAGATGGTTCTTCACGCGCAGTCATCAGAACATATAGTTGGTGAAACATGTCCCGATGTATCATCTTCTACAACTTCAACAAATACTACTAGCAATGAAACGATAGTCTATGAAGTTAGTATTCCAACTGCCGATGACAACTTGCATCTTTTACATTTTATTCTTCTATACTTTTGATTGTTAAGATCTTTTCTTGCTTCACCTTGGGATCTAATTAACTATAAAGTATAGAACCCTCACTGGTCCTTTCTAAGTTATATGATATTAAAAATACAACTTAATTTGAGAAATAATTTTATAAGAGACATAATCGTCATTATGTTAATCATCATCTATCTATACTATAATAAAACTGTAACAAGTCGAAATCTGTACATTAAATATTTTTTGAAAATTTTAATCAGGGTAGACTATGTTATCGATATAGAAGCCAAAAATAATCTTTTTACAATTTTTGTCTGTCTGTCTGTCTGTCTATCCCTATGCACACGCATCACTCTTAAAGTACTGAACCTATCTTGAGGAACCTTGACATAGTGATAACTAATATTATGAGATTACATCAAATATACTTTTTGTCCCATAAAACTGAAAAAGTTCTTCAGGATAAAGGGTTAAAGTCTAGAATCTAAACCCGTATTACTCTGAAAGTACTGAACCAATTTTAACGAAACTTAACACAGTGATAATTGATATTACAAGGCTACATCTAGGATAGTTTTTGTCCCATAAAACGCAAGGGGTTCTCCAGGATAACGAAAAATAAAAATTTGTAGTTAACGTAACTAGACTTTTTTGCGACATCTTAGTACAGGAGCCGGCAACGTTGGAAGAACAAGAATTTTAGATTACCTTATTTAATACATGAATATATATATATATATATATATATATATATTTTTGTATCATAAGAGGCAAACGAAGAGTTGGGTCACGTGATGTTTAGTGACCATTACCGTCTATAGACACTAGCAACACCAGGGGATTTGCAAGTGCGTTTTCAACCTGTATATGAGGTGGATTACAACCTAAAATGGCCATAAAGAATGGAAATGCAAGCGCTATAAAAACAATAACGTCATTAAAACAAAAAAAAAGTTAATAATAATTAAACAGTGAATATTTAATAAACTACTAATAATAATAATGTATATATGTATATATATATGCTCACGGATACGATTTTTACGTAAACAAAAAAAAAACTACATATAAGCAAAAAAAAGGTGCGGACCAAGTCTGCAGACTAAAAAAAATCTAAAAAAAAACCTGTATATGAGGGAGGGTAAGGGAAGGGAAAGAAGGAAAGGGCAAGAGAGGTGGGCCTCCGGCACTCTCACTGACCGAACGAAACACTACAATGCAAGCATTGTTACTTCACGTCGGTTTTCTGTGTGAGGGCAGTATTAACCCGAACGAGCCGACCCATTCATGCTGAAACCAGTAATAGCTTTAGCGTGGCTCTACCACCTACAGAAATTATCAATATATCAATAGACAGAATTTAGGACACTTGGTAGCGGGTTAACGTTGTATTTTTAATAGGTATTTTGATTTATGATTAATCAATAATAAGTTTAACATTTTTTTCAGTAACTTTTAAACGCACTTAAACAGTTAGACACATTTTTAATAAACATTCATATATATTTTCTAAATAAAAAAAAGAATGTGGTGTCGTGGGACACCAGGTAGGAACGAAGTTCCTTCGGCTAAGGTAGAATCGACACTATTTGGAAAAAAAAATCGTGCTCAATTTTATGTAATCGTAATTCAAATTATCAATTAAAATAACAAAATATGTCTCTTTATTTTTGTTTTGACAGCATAAAATTACATAGAAATAGAAATAATTACAAAAAAGGAGAAAGAGAAAGGTATTATACACTACTCGCTTGTGTATACGACTGTCGCGCCTGCGCACGTCTCATTTAACTGTTTTATTCCACGCACTTTTCGTTACGGTTTTACTATTACATTTTTTTCAGCTCGGTCGCGCAGCAAAATCCCTATCTCCTCCAAGCCTGCAGTAAGGAACTTCGTTCCAATAATAAATTTCAAACCAATTATTTTTTTTTTTCATAGCAAAGAGCAAATTTCATTTTATTAAACATTATTGACCACCATATACAACGATAAACGTAAACGTATGACTTGGGATTGACGTCATCTCAAATATATGAGTCGTCGACCATCAGGCTATACAAAACCGAAATACCTTGGGCCGGCGAGGTGAAATATCTCGGTGTCACTTAAATAAATACTTAAATTTCTATTCACACACAGAAAGAGTGCGAAACAAAGCCGTATGGTCTTGGGTCGTTTCTATCATTTGCTTTGTCATAAGAGTAAAATGTCCCCCCGACATAAACTCACTTTATATAAAACTTGCATCGATCCGATTATGACGTACAGTTGTTAGGTTTTTGCACATGCGCAAAATCGTATTCAAAAATTGCAGGTTCTCCAGAATCGAGCCCTACGTAAAATCACCGGTGCCCCATGGGTACGTCCGGAATAAGGATCTCCAAAGGACCTGTAGATGCCTTCTGTCTGAGCGTATATAAAATCACTTATACGTAGTTATTTCGAAAAAGCCGCAAATCATCCCAGCCCGTTAGTGGTATCTGCCGCGAACGATGAACCCGTACCCAACGCTGCGCAGTATAGAAGACGACCGCGACACATTTTTACTGACCCTCCTGATTCAATCACGTCAGCGAACGATCAATACCAGCCTGTCTCTTCAAACAGAGCGTATTCTCAACCACGCCCGCATAACCGCAGATCACGCCGTCGTGGTCTGGGAGTACATTTCGCTCCCGCACACCAAATTAGGCCCTCCTCGGCAATGGCTCAAGCCTAGATCTGTTCCCTCGGCGTGGAGCCCTTGAGTACGTTGCTCACGCGATACAGTGACACAAGAGTTCTACCCTTATTTTTCGTTATCCTATCCTATCCTATATAGTTTAGAGGAATTTTTCCTACACAAAATACATATAGGAGTTGTTGAGGCACGCATGCCTGGTACACATGCATGTTTCAATAACTTATATACGTATATAAGTTACCGGACTACTAAGGCGAGCGCTTAAGGCACTCCGCCGATTTTATTTTGGCAACCAGCTCAAGGGTGCATGGCACACCTCGGCTTGGCTGTTGCCTGTTGCATGCAAATTCGCGACCTATCTTAACTAACCTAGCTAACTATTCTTATATGTATGAGTTGTTGAAACGTATATGTGTACCAAGCATAAACGCCTCATCAACTCCTCCATAAATTTATTATCGGAAAATTGAGAGTTTTTCAGTTCGATAAGGGGAAAAAAGTAAGCCCTTCCACTTTCATGTGTAAGCGTGTAGGCGTGCACGTGTGTGGGGGTGATCATGTAGTGTTGTAGCAGTGATGTATATTTGTGTGTCACCGTATCGCGCAAGCAACGCACTCAAGGGATTCCTACCGAGGGATTGAACCTGATGTATAAAACTGGCTTGGTTTGAAGGTGATAGGTACTATGTTGTGAGTGGTACAGAGATTATTTATAAAAATATATTGGAAATATATTTCAAATACGTTTTCGAAACAGTTTATAAGTCTTACACAATAGTTTCAAGCAAGTGACATTTGACACTTTCGGCGCGATGTTTGACGCTTCGATACGGTGTTCATATATTTTTCTTTAATACAATGGAGTATAAAAAGGTTTTAATACAAGTTGAAGATAGTTATGATAAAGTAAGTGGTAGAGATGTTTATTCAGTTTTATGTGGGTAGTTTTTATTTTAATTGATTCTGGTAGATGACGCTACGAACGGGTTACTAGGCTTATTTAAAAAAAATACATGTAATCTGGGTATATGTTTAAGTGAATCCGTGGATAGTTTGGATTCACAATTGGAAACGGTAGTTGTGGCTGCAATCGGGTATCAGTTTTATTTGCGGGGTCGTAGGGCTTTATAGCCTGACTGGGTCACAACCACCGTGTACGAAAAAATCCGTAATAGTGACTCGCTTCTGCGTGTCGCGTTTCGGGATCAGCCTGTGCATATCCAGCTTTCTGTAGGCCGGCACGATAGTGGCGACCAGCGATGGATAGTGTGTCACTCGGTGGTCGCTATTGTTTTTGGATTGTACTGTGCTTACCATCAGGCATAGTGCAGGCATTTTGCCGTGCTAAGGTAAAAAAAAAAACAATTTTTTCGCGTGATAACCTTTTTGGTGCAAACGAAGTTGCACGGGTCAGCTAGTATAAAATATATCACGAGTATATGTTACAATTTTTTTCTTACTCACATGACTACTAAATCCCAAAATAAACATAGCGTGTATTATGCTAAGAGATATATTTAATACCCAGGTATAAAACTAAAAATTATGTTCGTCGTCTATAATTCTATAAAACAGTGATTAGTGTTATCTTGTTGAGACACTATGTTTATTGACTTGGGTTTAAAACAATGCATTTTATGGTTATCTTTAAGCTCTAATAATGAAGATGTCACATGAAAGTTAAAAGTCTTTTTTTATACCACAGGAGGCAAACGAACAGGTGGGTCACCTAATGTTAAGTGATCACCACCGTCCATAGACACTTGCAACACCAGGGGAGTCGCAAGTACGTTGCCAGCCTGCGTTGGGGGATGGGCGTAGGAAAGGATGAGGAGAGTAAGAGGACAAGTAGGCCTCCGGCGTACTCACTGACCAAACGCAACACAACAATGCAAGCACTGTTACTTCACGTCGGTTTTCTGTGAGAGGGTAGTACTACCCCGAGCGAGCCAAGCCATTCATACTAAACAGTAATAGCTTCAATGTGGCTCTACCACCTACAGAATATAAATAGTTGAACGTATTGTCGTCTGTATTGATAGCCAGTACTCCCCTAAGTTTAATGTGTTTTCTGTCGTAGACCACCTTATTTCCACGTGGAATCCAATACACAAAACAGTAACTATGAAAGTCAATTGAATGTATTTAGTCCATTCGTTTATCTACTTTTCTTTCCTACTTAACTCGAGCTGTCATTCAAAATACAATAAAGTTTGATAGAATTGACCGATTTTAATAAAACAAAAACTAAGTTACTACGGATAAGCTTTATGAATTTCTTGGTGAGGTTTTATTGTGAACCCAGTACTTTAGTAGTGATGCGTGTTCATACAAACAGACAGTCTTTACTAAATATGATTGGAATGTATTCTATTACTTATTCCTAGACACCCTAAAAATTTTATTTACAAAAATCGAAAAAATACAGGCACGTTTCAATTACATTCTTATTATTTGTATAGATTGGATGTGATTGCGGTCTAACCCTAAAATTTTGAACTTTCAATTCAAGAATAGCTCCTAACTACGAAATTACCAGTAGTTAGATACTTATGAAGTAGGAGTTTTATTCAAGAACTGACGATAATCATTTTCCTTACCTTACTTATTTTCAAGGATTATATTCATTATAACGATGTTGTATGCAAACAATGTAATGTTTATCATACCTAAATATTTAATTTTTAAAAGAAATGTGATATTTTAGCATTTCACTGATTGAACGTACGTTTTTTGTCATGATAATAATAATATTATACGTTAAGTCTATACCAATATTATAAAGAGGTAAAGTTTGTGACGTTATGATATTGTAGGGGGTAATTTTTTTTTTCGAACTGACTACGCTATTGACCTAGCAAGGTCTTAACAGCTTCACCGAACTACTAAGGCGAGCGCTTGTGGCACTCAGCCGATTGTAGGGGGTAATCTCAGGAACTACTGGCCCGATTTGAAAAATTCTTTCAATGTTATATAGGTCGTTTATCGAGGATGGTTATAGGCTATAATATCATCACACTAAGACCGATAGAAGCGGAGCACCAATGAAGAATATTTAAAAATGAGGGTTTTTTCATCTTGAGAGCTTCCGCTGCGTGTTAGCGTTAGCTCAAAGTATCTATTCCACGCGAACAAAGTCGCGGGCAGAGGCTAGTGACTAATAAAAATTAATTAATGAAATACCTAAGTCACTAACACTTGTCTGTGGTCCACCCAGCTGACTGGGATCATAAATGTTATATATTATGAAAAAGTCTGCTGTTAGTTAGACTATGTTATCTCAAACCATTTTAGTGGCATTTTGACAATCAAATTACTCATTCTCGGTTTTATTTAGTACCATATTTGCCAATTACGTTATTGTACTGTATAAAAAAAATCTTACACGTCTCCTTTATTTCTCGGCTATTTTGTATTATCCCTACTAATCTATACTATAATAAAACTGTAACAAGTCGAAATCTGTACATTACATATTTTTTGAAAATTTTAATCAGGGTAGACTATGTTATCGATATAGAAGCCAAAAATAATCTTTTTACAATTTTTGTCTGTCTGTCTGTCTGTCCCTATAAACACGCATCACTCTGAAACTACTGAAGCAATCTTATCGAAACTTGACATAGTGATAACTAATATTACGAGATTACATCAAATATACTTTTTGTCCCATAAAACGCGAAGGGTTCTCCAGAATAAAGGATTAAAGTCTAGAATCTAAACCCGTATAGTAATAAAAAGTACTGAACCAATTTTAACGAAACTTAACACAGTGATAACTGATATTACAAGGCTACATCCAGGATACTTTTTGTCCCATAAAACGCAAGGGGTGCTCCAGGATAACGAAAAATAAAAATTTGTAGTTCTAGACTTTTTTGCCACACCTTAGTACAAGAGCCGGCAACGTTGGAAGAACAAAAATTTTAGATTAGCTGGTTCTTTAATATATCAATATATATATTTTTGTATCATGGAAGGCAAACAAACTGGTTGGTCACGTGATGTTAAGTGATCACCTCCCTCTATAGACACTAGCAAAACCAGGGGTGTCGCAAGTGCGTTGCCAACCTGTATATGGGGGAGGGTAAGGGAAGGCAAAGGAGGAAAGGAGAAGACAGGTGCTCCTCCGGTGCTCTCACTGACCAAACAAAACTCTACAATGCATGCGCTGTTATTTCACGTTGGTTTTCTGTGAGAGGGTGGTATTAGCTCGAAAGGATACTTGGTAGCCGGTTAACGTTGTATTTTTAATGCGTATTTTGATTTAATTAATTTTGATTTATGAATAGGTTTAGAAACATTTTGTTTTCAGTAACTTTGAAACGCAATTAAAAGCATGAATTTATCACAGTCAGAAACATTTCTTTATAAACAATCATATATATACCCGCTGATATATTTTATAAATAAAAATAATAAATTTCAAACCAATTATTTTTTTCCGTAGCAAAGAACAAATTTCATTTTATTAAACATTATTGATATTAAGATTTCGAGAAAGATTTCCAGAATCGAGCCCTACGTAAAATCACCGGTACCCTATGGTACGTCCGGAATAAGGATCTCCACAAGGACCTGGAGATGCCTTCTGTCTGGGCGTATATAAAATCACTCACACGTAGTTATTTCGAAAAAGCCGCGAATCATCCCAGCCCTTTAGTGGTATCCGCCGCGAACTATGAACCTGTACCCAACGCTGCGCAGTATAGAAGACGACCGCGACACATTTTTACCGACCCTCCTGATTCAATCACGTCAGCGAAAGATCAGTACCAGCCTGTCTCTTCAAACAGAGCGTATTCACGGCCACGCCCGCATAATCACAGATCACGCCGCCGTAGTCTGGGGGAACTTTCGCTCCCGCACAGCAGATTAAGCCCCGCTCGGCAACGGCTCAAGCCTAGGTTCGTTCCCTCGGCGAGGAGCCCTTGAGTACGCTGCTTACGTGGTACAGTGACACAATACTTTACATCACTGCCACAATATCACACACATTACCTATACACACGTGCACGCTACACGCTTACATACTGTTTTTCTTTTTCAGAGAAATAAACACACAACAAAGAGTTCTACCCTTATTTTTCCCTATCCTATCCTATCCTATATAGTTTAGCTTAGCTTAGGTTAGCTCAGACAGGTCGCGATTGGGGTGCGATGTCAGGAACCTCCTCGTGGTGCACCCCGGGCAACGTCGATCGCATTTCGGTCGACGGCTGATATCTGACATAGGTGTGGTATGTGCGCAGCGCACCTATTACTGGGCTGGGGCGGATGAGGGCTTTTTTGAGCCCCAACGGCCTAGTCTCAGAGAGCGGCCGGCGGGACTGGTGATTCTACCGGTCTCGGCGGGCGTACTGCAAACTTGACGTTTTGTGGGAGCTACAATGGAGGCACAAATTGCAATCGTAATACCCCAGGAGGGTACCACTCGCTCCGCGGGTGGAGAATCCCTCCCCGAGCCCCCACGCTCGGGCAGCCCCTCGTTCTCTGGGAGGGGCACGATCTTGTGCGATCCTAGGATCATACCGACTATAACTACGAATAAGGACTCCGATACTGCAAGCGATATGGAATATTCCTCGCTGGACAGCAAGCGTCTGGACCAGACTGGTGCTAGAAAGCACCAACGTCGGACCAGAGCCACTGACTCGGAGGTTAGCAAGAATGCCCCGATGGTGGGCTCTGCGAAAGCGGGTAGAGGGAGAGCGCGCAAGCGCCCGGCCTCTTTCAAGCGCCCAGTGCTTGGAGAGGCCGACGGATCTTACGACCGGGCCCTCTCTTGTTGCTCCACCCGGACAGCAACAGACGAGAGTGCGCCAGAGGAAGAGGTGGAGGCCCAGAAACCTCAGCTCTCCAACCCTCGTCTCTCCAAAGCGTCGCCGATTAACCTGGAGGCCCTTGATGCGGACCGCCTAAAGGAACTGGCCAGCGGGCAGGCGGCCACCATCTTAGAGGTGGCAACAAAATCGGGGAACGTGAAGGGACCTCTTATCAAGGCCCTGAAGATAGCAGCCATGACCCTCCAGGAGGTGGTTGAAATTTTGGCTCTCCGCACTGAGGCTGAGGAGACGAGGCGCCTACAGCGCGAAACTCGTAACCTCAGGACCCAGGTTGCGCAGCTGCGGGAGGAGGTTCTCGCCTGGCGACGCGAGGCGAGTGAGAAGAAGGCGATGCCGCCTCCTCCACCGCCACCTCCGCCACCTCCTAAGCGGACTCCTCCACGCCCTTCCACGATACAACCGCAGGGGTGGGAGAAAGTGTTGGCTGCAACAGTTGGCAGACTTGAACACTCCCTACTGAATACAGTAGGAGAGATGCTCAACGCCAGACTGGCTAGCCTTGATGACCGCCTCCTACCACCAAAGGTGCTGAGGCCGGCACTTGCGGCCGATAAGAAGAAAGCCGCTCCAGTAAAACAAGCTAGGAGGGTCTCGCGCAGAGACGGAGGAAAACGGAGGTGATACTATGGTGGAAACTACCTCGAGGTCCCTTAATCCACCCCCGAGGCTTGTGCCGCCTCCAGCAGCTTCAGCCCCGTCGGATACGGAAGCGTGGACGACAGTAGTCCGCTGCCACAGGAGAAAGAAGGAGAAGGTGACTCCGGCAGCGACTGCAGCAACCACGGCACCGAATCCGACTCAAGCCAGATGAAAGAGGAGGAAGCGAAAGAGGGTCAGAGACAGACTCGCTTCCCCTCGCTCGGCCGGCATACTTATAACGCTGCGGCCGGAAGCTGAAGAAAAGGGAGCGAGGTACAGTGAGGTGCTCTTAAAGGCCAGGATGCAGGTGCCCCTCGCAGAGTACGGCATCCCCTCCGTGAAGGTGCGGCCCAGCGTCACCGGAGCGCGGCTTCTGACGGTCCCTGGTACCCTGGCATCAGAGCAGGTGGACAGGTTTGCCGCGGGTATCAGACAGTCGTTGCTTGGCCTTGCCACCGTGGTGCGACCAGTCAAGAAAGCTGATATCCGAGTTGTCGGAATCGACGACTCGGTATCATGGGACGAGGCCGTGGAGGCAATAAGTAAGGCGACCGGCTGTGTGCTCACACAGATGAGGGTGGGCGTACTTCGTCCACGTGGCGAAGGAAGCCAGTCCCTGTTTGTCTCCCTCCCCGTAGATGCAGCACGAAAACTGGTGGAGTCAGGTCGAATCCTGATCGGTTGGACTGCGGCCAGGGTTCAGCACCTGGATAGCAGACCACTCCGATGTTTCCGATGTATGGGCCTAGGCCATACCCGGCCGAAGTGTCCATCGACCGTAGATCGGAGGTCGACCTGCTTCCGATGCGGGGAGGGGGGACACAGCGCGGACAGCTGCACTGCAGAAAAGCCACGGTGCGCTGTCTGCGCAGAATCTGGTAAGCCAGCGGGCCATATTTTGGGAGGGATTGACTGTCGTCCCCCCCATGTGAAAGGGAAATTGCCTCTACTGAGAGGGGCTGAAATGGAGGTAGTTGCTGTGGAATAGTTAATGGAATACATCTACAGCAGCTACCTCCAGACTAATGCAAACCACGCCGCTGCTGCCCAGGACTTGCTCCTGCAGGCGGTGGCGGCGTGGGATATCGATGTTGCGGTGGTTGCGGAGCCGTACCATGTTCCGGACCAGCCTCACTGGGCCGGAGACATGGATGGCTCCGTGGCAATACTGTCTGGGGGAGGAATACCCCTCTCAATCAGGGAGAGAGGCTCCGGATTTGTGGCGGTCGCCTCACGGGGTTTCGCGACCCTCGGGGTTTATTTCTCCCCGAACCGGCCCCTCATCGAGTTTGAGTCCTTTTTGGACTCGCTGGGACCGGTCGTGAGGCGGTTGGAACCGCTCCCCATCGTCCTAATGGGTGACTTCAACGCCAAGTCAAGGGCATGGGGGGCGGCGGCTACGAACCCACGCGGCGAGGCTCTTGAGGAGTGGGCAGCCCAACATGGGTTGTCTCTCCTCAACCGGGGGAGTGTCTACACGTGCGTGCGACACAACGGGGGTTCTCTAGTGGACCTATCGTTTGCTACCCCGTCGGTTGCGCGCCGTGTTCGGGGGTGGAGGGTGATAGAGGAGGTGAAGACCTTATCGGACCATCGTTACATCAGGTTCGAGGTCTCCACCTCCCAAGATGTGCCGGCAACCCGCCCCCGGAGGGGCGCTACATTCCCCCGGTGGGTGATGAGTCGCCTCGACCGGGAGTTAGCGGAAGAGGCGGCTATCGTCCAGGCTTGGTCCTTGTCCCCCCGGACAGCGATATCGACGCGTCCGCAGCCCGTCTCCGTGATGCTCTCACGGAGGTTTGCGACGCGTCGATGCCGCGGAGCGTACACCGCCCAAAGAGGAGGTCGGTGTATTGGTGGTCGTCGGAGCTCGCAGAGCTCCGCGCGGCCTGCTCCGCGGCCCGGCGTCTATACGGGCACAGCCGCCGGAGACGGGTCAATAGGGATCCCGAGGAGGAGGCCCGGCTGTATGGTGACTACAGGACCTGCAGAAAGACGCTGCAAGTCGCCATCAGCCGGGCGAAAGAGCAGGCATGGGAGGAGATGCTGCGGGAGCTGGAGAGGGACCCGTGGGGGCGCCCGTGCAAGGTGGCCCGAAAGAAATTCCGCGGTCAGGCGCCCCCGGTAGCGGAAACTCTCCAGCCGGAAGTGGTTGAGAGGGTCGTGGGAATATTGTTCCCCGACCCTCCGGAGCTCCTCCCTCCTTCCATGCCTCCTTCTCAGGCGGTAGGGGAGGCGCCGATTGACCCTCCCCCTGTTACGGAGGTGGAGATGGAGAGGGCGATTGAGCGCCTCCGCACCGCCGGACGCAAGGCACCCGGCCCTGACGGGATCCCGGGCCGAGTGCTAGCCATTGCGCTGGACCATCTAGGGGGGTGGCTTCGGGAGCTGTTTGACCGTTGTCTTGCGGTCGGGCAGTTTCCGAGTCCCTGGAAGACGGGGCGGCTTTGCCTAATGGCGAAGGAAGGCCGCCCTCCGGACTGCGCGTCCGCGTACCGGCCTCTCGTATTGCTGGACGACACCGGGAAGGCGCTCGAAAGGATCGTTGCCTCCCGGGTCGTCCAGCACCTAGAGGAAGTGGGGCCAAACCTGTCGGACGCGCAGTTCGGCTTCCGGTCGGGGCGTTCCACGCTGGACGCCCTGACCCTCCTGAAGAGGGTCTCCACGGAGGCGACCTCTGAGGGTGAAAGGTTATTGGCGGTGTCCTTGGACATCGCCAACGCCTTCAACAGCCTGCCGCATAGCGTCATACGGGAGGCGCTCCGCTTTTTTGGAGTGCCCCCGTATCTGTGGCGGCTGTTGGAGGCGTACCTCGACGGAAGGGAGGTCGCCTTCGTGGACGCCAGAGGTCGGATGGTCCGGCGCAATACGGCGCGAGGGGTTCCACAGGGGTCGGCCTTAGGGCCACTCCTGTGGAACATGGGCTACGACTGGGTGCTCCGCGGCGCGCTCCCTTCTGGAGCGCGCCTCATATGTTACGCGGACGACACCCTAGTCGTAGCCCGGGGAGGAGATCTGAACGATCTGCTGCGCCTGGCCACGGAGGCCGTCACTCTCGTGGTTGGGCGCATTCGAAGGCTGGGCCTCGAGGTGGCCCTCAATAAGACCGAGGCCCTTATGTTTCATGGGCCTCGGCGGGGGCCACCTCCGGGGGCCCACATCTGTGTGGAGGACGTCCGTGTCAGGGTGGGGACCCATATGAAATACCTGGGCCTTACCCTGGACGGACGCTGGCGGTTCGAGCCCCACTTTAAGGGGCTCTGATCGCGGATAGTCGGGGCGGCAGGAGCCCTCGGACGACTCCTCCCCAACACGGGGGGGCCGGTTGCCGCCTGCCGCCGCCTCTACATGGGGGTCATCCGCGCCATGGCCTCCTACGGGGCACCGTTGTAGGTGGACGCCCTCAGCGCCACCAATATCCGCGCGCTGCGAAATGCGCAGCGCACCGTGGCGTTGAGGGCGATAAGAGGGTACCGAACGGTGTCCTCGGCGGCGGCCATGGTGCTGGCTGGCTCCCTTCCCTGGGAGCTGGAGGCACAAGTGCTGGCCGCCGTTTATGAATATACGGCGGCCAAAAAGCGGTCAGGGGAGCCTCCAACTCCCAGGGAAATAGAGGAGAGAAGGAAAACTGAGATGGATCAAATGATGGAAAGATGGAAGCCGGACCTGGCGGACGCGCAGTACGGTAAATATACAATCGAGGCCGTCCGCCCGGTCCTGCTGGATTGGTGCAGCCGAAGATGGGGCTCCCTGACGTTCCGTCTGGTGCAGGTGCTGACCGGGCATGGATGCTTCGGTTGGTACCTGCACCGGATAACGCGCAGGGAGCCGACCGCCGTATGCCACGAGTGCGGCGTTGAACCGGACACCGCGCAGCACACATTGTCTGAGTGTGCTGCGTGGGAGGAGCAGCGCCGCATTCTGGCTGCGGCGGTAGGAGGGAACCTCTCGCTGCCGAGCGTGGTCACGGCCATGCTCGGTAGCGATGATGTCTGGAACGCAGTTGCCTCCTTCTGCGAGGAAGTCGTCTCGCAGAAGGAGGCGGCGGAGAGGGCCCGCGAGAACGATCCGCATAGCGGCCGTCTCCGCCAAAGGAGGACAGGCAGGAGGAGGCGACAGTTTGACCGCCTCCTCCCTCCACCGTAGCCGGACCTAGGGACGGGTGGGGCTGGGGCCCCACCTTCCCATTGCACAGGTCCGGCAGACGAGAAGGAGACGGTCGGTGTGTACCCGGCTGTCTCCTTGCAAGACGAGGCCCGGTGGAGGCACTACTGCCGCTGGACCACACCGCTGGGGCGGCACGATGAAGTCTATAGAGATCTCGTGCCGCCCCAACAGTAGCGGAAGACGTGCACCGTGGGGTTTTAGTCCGTGCGAGTCGGACATAACCCACTCTCTCCCCAGGGAGGGTGGGTATCCATAAGGGATTTCCCCACGTAAAAAAAGACAGGTCGCGATTTTTGCACAAAACAGGCGACAGCCCAAGCCGACTTGTACCTTGCACCCTTGATTTGGTCACCCAAACATCCCAAGTCGGTTGAGTGCCTCCAGTGCTCGCCTCAATAGTTCGGTGAAGCTGTAAAGACCTTTCCAGGTCAACAGCGTATAAATTTCGAAAAAAAATGCGTCGATAACATACGCTGCCACAATTATCGCTATCTTTATCGTACAGCCAGTACTGCACTAAACTATACCTTTAGCTATATTCTATACACATTATTTTTATAGCAATAAATCGGCCTATATATTGAGTTAATAATTGAATTAGTTTGAAAGATGAAATTTGTGCTTATTTATATCCAAATATTATAATAATAAAATTACTGCTATCCTAACATGGGTTAAGATTACTTTTATTTTTATTTCCAAAAAATAGCATCAAGCAAATTATTGTCAATACCAAAAATGTCTTTAATAATAATTCCATTTTAATAACGTTTGAAAGTTAGTGAAAAAACACATTCTAAAATTATTTAAAAATCAATATTTGTGACTACGCTATTAACCGAACAAGGTATTACCAGCTTCACCGGAATATCAACAACGGAGTGGTAGATGATGCTACGAACGGGTACTAGGTTTATTAAAAAAAAAATCACATGTAGTCTGGGTATATGTTTCAGTGAATCCGTGGATAGTTTGGATTCACTATTGGAAACGGTAGTTATGGCTGCAATCGTGTATCAGTTTTATTTAATTTTTTGGCGTTTAAAAATACAATTGAAACCAGTGATAACCAATTTGATGCAGACGAAGTTGCACGGGTCAGCTAGTATTATAAATAAGAATGTATTTTTTATGCCTGCACGCTTTCAACCAATCGATCATCATTAAATAAATCGTATATATTGTCTACGGTTACAGAAAAGGGCACCATTTATCCAGAAAATATGTAGTATTTCCAAGGAATATATGAAATCTATATTACTTTGAACAAAGACGCAAGTAAAAACTAGTTGTATATGTTATTAATTAAACTTAATATATATGAAACTTAACAATTATTGAGATTATTAAAAAAAACAAACAAGAAAAACGTCTTAGTCATATCTAATTAGTACATTTTAATATACGTTACTAAATAATATTTGAAGAATTAGTTCATATTTTTATTTGTAGTTTTCCTTTAAATAATTCCAATTAATTTAAGGGTCGTGATCGGTACGATTGGGATGAAGCAACACAAGGATTTCTGTTGAGCGCCTTCTACTATGGGTACGTGATAACGCATTTGCCCGGAGGTCTTTTGGCCGAGAAATTTGGAGGGAAATGGACTCTTGGACTCGGCCTCTTGCTTACATCAGTGGCCACTTCTTTAACACCCTTAGCAGTTGACTATGGAGGCGCAGTTGGACTCTTCATTATTAGAGTTATTGAAGGATTTGGAGAAGTGAGTTTTTTCTATTTCTTAGCTTACAAAACATAAAAAAATTCAAGATAATCATAAAAAAACTGAAAGCCATTGCTTTCATTTTTTTCAATTCCATTGAATTCCTGTGTATTTTTCAAAATTTATACATTAATTATGGTCTGAAGTATTTAAATTTGATGAATCGTAAATTAAACTTATTAACATTATTCCAATTTACACATCCATTAGCATTCCGAGTAATAATTATATCAATTTTTATTCAGGTTATTAATAAATGAAACATATGGTGGGTTACATAAATTCAGTAGAAAATGCCAACATTACATACACACAGACCTCTATATTAGGCGTAGCTAGTTTGACGCAAGAGCAATACTTCACGAGCATGTCGAGGTTATTAGTGACGCTAACCTATAAGTTTTTCCCCTACCAAAAATGGTTCAACGCGGTTAAAGAAGTTTTCACTTCAAAAACCAATTTAAATCTAGATTTGTATGGTATATGTAATGTCATTTAAGTATAATAAACCTAAGCCTCTTATGTTTAGTAAATTGTGATTATCTTTATATATACATTTCTTCTGTACTTGTGTATGTCACTGAACTCCTCGTTAAGGCTGGACCGATTTTGATGGAATTTTGTGTGCGTGTTCCAGTGGATTTGAGAATGGTTTATTAATTGGATCTTGTAGTTGGCGCTGCGGTTTAATTTTTTTTTGATAACAAGCAGGACAGCGTCCGCTGGGCTCGCTAGTTAATTATAAATGTGAAGAGATAAAACATTAATTTATTACGTTATAAAAAATCAAAACTTAGACTTTTGTGTTATTTGGGGTTTAATAATCAAAAGATAATCTAAATAATAAATAAATAATCTAAAATGATTTTGTGTTAGATGTTAAACGTAAGCTTAAAAGTGCTTATCACATCCTCATTTATTATATTTCAGGGTCCAGTGACACCAGCATTCGTTCTACTTCTAGCTAGATGGGTGCCACCCTCTGAAAGATCTCGTTTCGGAGCTATGATATTTGGAGGTGCACAAGTTGGTAACGTCTTCGGCCCATATATCTCCGGATTATTTTTAGCTGATAATGGGGATTGGGCAAATGTTTTCTATTTCTTCGGTGGGCTAGGCATCATATGGTTTATATTTTGGGTAAGTATTTGTAAAATATGAGGAATTATACCAATTATTTAAATATAATATCCATAATTCATAATTGCTTCTCATAGAGTCAAATAAAAACACTTTTAACACCCTGAGAAAGGGTTTATTAAGTGCAAAACTCTAAGAGCGGTTCGAAAATCGACCTACTTATCGAGAAGAATCGACAAGAAACTCTATTATAAAAGCACCCTGCTGCTATCAGGGAGCAGTTCTGATCAAAAAAATTGTTTGTCGTTGCTTTATCTATACTAATATTATAAAGAGGTATTGTGACGTTGTGAGGTTGTAGGGGGTAATCTCAGGAGTTACTGGTCTAATTTGAAAAATTCTTTCGATGTTATATAGCTCATTTATCGAGAATGGTTATAGGCTATATATCATTACGGTAAGAGCAATAGGAGCGGAGCACCAATGAAGAATGTTTAGAAATCTGTTTTTTTTTCCTCTTGAGAGTTTCCGCTGCGTGTTAGCATTAGCCCAAAGTAACTATTCTACGAGAACAAAGTCGCGGGCAGAGACTAGTTTATTATAATATCTATTGATACACTCAAAACTTTGACTATTATTTTTATATTATAGTTAAATAAAATTCTCACCACGTCAATTTAAACAAAACATAAAAGTTTCATGTAGCTTTATGTATCTATATAGCAGTATCTATATAACATAGAATTGTTACGTTTCAAAATAATGATGAAATTAGCGCTTCTTTATATCATTGGAGGCAAATGAACACCTGATGTTAAGTGATCATCACCCGCAACACCAGAGGAGAGAGAAGTCGCCAGTGCGTTACCAGGTGCTGGCGGGCAGGGAGATGGGAAAGGGGGGGGGGGGTAAGGGGGGGGGGGAAAGGGGGGGGGCAAAGGGGGGCAGAGGGGGGGGGGGGGGGGGGAGGGGAAAGGGGGGGGGGGGGGGGGGGGATGGGGGGGGGGAAGGGGGGGGGGGAAAGGGGGAGGTGGGCCTCCGCGGCACTTTCATTGACCGAACGAAACGCAACAATACAAGCACAGTGACTTCACGTGGGTGCTTCTGTGGGTCGGGTGGTACTGAAAAAAATTACAAACAAGTATTTTAATTCCCATTTACCCTTATATTACAGACATTCCTTTGCTATAGTACACCGAACTCACATCCATTTATTTCCGATGAGGAACGCGAGTTTTTAAATAAAAACGTTGCAGCATCAGGCTTACATAGAAAATTAGATCCAGTGCCTTTTAAAGCATTACTCAGGTCTGGTCCACTTTGGGTTCTAATATTGGCAGCGGTAAGTAAATTTACGCCTCTTTCTGGAAAAGAAATGTAAGCTATTTATTTTATTGTTGCCTTGCTTTCCTTACATCTTTGACTATTATGAAAAATTTATAAGCAACGAGGAAGACTGAACATGGGTACACGGCTTAAAGTTTTAATATAATTTTTTTATCTTCTTTATTTCTTAATCAAGTGAGTGAAATCTGTTGAGGAATATTGTTTGCCTTTTTTGTAAGATTACTACGGGTTAAATATGTTTTTTTTTTTCAATTACATTTGTTACTCTACGTCATATATCTTTAATTTATTAACACCATAAGGGTTTGCAGTATATTATTAAATCACAATTCGTTTTTATGTTTGTTAATAAATTGATTATTAAATTTTATTTTAATAAATTAATTACGGAAACCCTTTCGTTTTTTTTAATTATATTTGAAGGTTGATTTTTGCTAATTTGACAGTGTAATGGTTTATGTTGTAAGGTTCCATGTATTTAGAATCATTAATAGTTTCAATTTTTTTTTGTGGTTTCATTGTAGACCTACTTTTATTACTTAATTTAAATATATCTCTTTTACCATGGTAATAGAGTCTCTTTTTATAGTAATAGAGTAAACATTGTTAGTCGTATACGTTTCATTATCTGCTTACTTTCAGTGAGTTACAGATTAAGGTAAGATAAAGCGGATAACATTCTTAGCTTGCAGACAAATGTGCAATAACCAGGCAAACATGTGAAAGTAACTAAATAGCACAGTACACACAACATACAGTATGGAAACTACCTATAAACGCTTCTACCGGCAGACTCACACAAATATGCGCATCAACGAGATCCCTAAGCGGTTTTCGCGGTGCTGTCCATAGAATACCTTTCAAATCCTCTCGTCGATGCGCATGTTTTTGTGAGTGTGCCGTTTTCGGGCGTTTATTCCTAGTTTCCGTACCGTCTCTCATATTTATACTGAGCCCATGCTATAAAATAATCACGACATTATTATTTATCGTATGTTTCTAATTGATGTTCATGAGTTCATTGATGGATCTAAGTCTATGATGTCTAGGATGTAATTCGGATAAATCTCAGCGTCCTATAGAGCCATACTAGCTTCAAAACCTTACTATATTGTATAATACGGTTATAATTTTAATTTATCCATTTTCTTAAATTATTAAAAAACTTTTTAATTTCAGATTGGTCACGACTGGGGTTACTTTACAATGATTACTGATCTTCCGAAATACTTCTCAGATGTTCTAAAATTCAATATTAAAGAGACCGGACTCATGTCAGCATTACCATATATTGCTATGTATATATGTTCTTTCGTTTTTGCTTCGTTATGCGATCTGTGTATAAGAAAAAAGTGGCACAGTATTGGAACGGGTAGAAAAATTTACACAACAATCTGTAAGCGAAATTTTAATATATTTTGTAATTCATTTTCTTTAGGGAATTCTCTCATTCATGTTTCATGAATCATTCTCTCCTTTCGGGGTGTCGAGTAACATTTTAAGACTTGAGACATCCAAGCCAATCTCACTTGCACGTGGTGCACCCTGCTGATCACCGAACGAGGCAATGGCGATAGCGGGGTGGTAGGGTTTTACAGCCCGACTGGGTCGTAACCACCATGTATATGGCGAAAAAGCCCGTCATAGTGATTCGCTTCTGCACGTCGCGTTTCGGGATCAGCCTGTGCATATCTAGTACCGGGTGACTTTCATCATTATGGCCGGCATGACAGCGGCGACCGGCGATGGATAATCTGTCTCTCGGTGGTTGCCGATGTTTTTGGATTGTACTATGCTTACCATCAGGCATAGTGCAGTCACTTTGTCGTGCTTCAATAAAAAAAAGGGAACTGAGTCTAATATGAAAATATTAACAAGTACCACCAACTAAATGTGACTTAGTTTACAATATTTTAGGATCACTTTTTATACATACAGGTATAACAAATCTACATTAGTTTTGGTCAAAGCATGTTGAAGGTTTTTTTTTAACTTTATTTTTGGCAACCAAAAATTACAGATTATTACTGCCATCGCCATGTAGTTAATAATATTACAAGCGTCCTTTCAATATTTTAATATTCTAACAAGATTGTGGCTTCCTTGTTAGATCCTTCCAAGCAGTTTTTGTGGCATATTAAAATTTCATGATTCATGGTATTATTTTTCATTCACTTCACTTGTGCACAATAAACTAACTATATTACGTAAAACACCACCAAATTTACAAAATATAGAGTCAAATAACACAAGATTATGAATAAAATATAAAATCCACTACATGAAAGACTAAAATCCCGCCAAAAACTCATGTTGAAGGTTGAAGCATATACGTTGAAATAATTAGAGTCTAATTGTTTACTTTTATTCTTAAAGTGATTATATCATGAATAAATTGCTAAGTTTAGTTAAGAAATATTGCAGTTTGACCTCTTATTAGAATCTTTTAAATTTTTTTTTTACTATTTTTTTTACCAATGAAGATTCAGTAAATAGTTGTTTCTTATCAACCATCAAAGAACATTCGTATTAAACTTAGAATATATTTAATTGATTTTATTGGAAATTTCTTAATAATCTGTGACCATAAGCCTGCCTGCACATTACATGTTTAAGTTGATAACATTAAATGTGTTGTTACATTTGACAATAAATTAAATCCAATTTTAATCGTTTATATACTCTATTCTTTTAAGATATCTAGTTTTTATAAACCGTGAACAAAGTTAAACTTTTGCCGTCCATAAGATTTTTAATTTTAAATGTGCAAAATTTGAAGAAATCGAAAAATAACGTAAAATATTGGGAACAGCTAAAATTGGATTCAACTCGTTTTGAAATGGAACGACATATTTTTCTTTTCTGTAACTGACAATTCAATATTTTTTACTCGTAGAATAACACTTGCCGTATACTACTTGCCATATAACCAGTGGAACATTACCTAACTCGATCACCATTTAGTTACGGTAATAATTTTTTTGCTTTAAGCCTCTTCCGTACCAGCCGTTTTTATTATTCTGGCCTCGTATTCGGGTTGTAATCGTGTGGCTGCTGTTGGTCTCTTCATAGCATCGATGGCTTTCATGGGAGGTTTTTATAGCAGCGTCAAGATCAATGCCATGGACATAGCCCCGAATTACGCCGGTACATGCTCTGCATTCGTGAATGGTATAGCTGCAATATCTGGAATCATTACACCTTATTTGGTTGGATTGTTGACACCGGATGTAAGTATTGAATGTTTAAATGTCTTTAATAATTGGAAAGAACTATCTAGCTTTTATGTTTAATATGAAACATCTATCAGCGGATCAGACTGACTGCTGACATGGTTACGCGTCGCCATGAAATTCGTCGCCATGCTATTTGATATAGAACCTCTTTAGTGGTGGATCTGACTGATTGTTGGGATGGCGGCGCGTCGCCACGCTATTTAAAGTGAAACATCTATAGCAGCGAGTCAAACCGACTGTTGGCGTGGCTGTCCGTCGCCAGAGGATGCGTCGCCAACGTTATATGATTTAAAAATTTTGTATTAATGAATATAGATATTGACATCATAAACAGTCATCTTTTTCTTGAAATTCTTAATATTTCATTTTTAATTATACTATATTTATTTCCTGTCGTAATCTATATTTTTATGCCATTATATAATGTATTCATACTATTCATTAGTATTCATACTACTTGTACGAAATTAGTTCGATGTTTCACATCTGCCAAGCGTGCCGTGGCGATTTACAATTTTTTAATGAAACCTTATTCAAACTACATCCAATAATCCTTATGTATATATAAAAATGGTATAATGTTACACAAGGAGTTTTCACTGTTATTTAAGAATATTAAAAAAAAATCTTTATACACTTAACTGTTTTCATTCGTGTGACAAGTTTGAACAAAATTAAATGTTATGCAAATAAAAGTTTTAATGAATAACACACACAAATCCTGTTTGTTAATATTTACATTTAAAAACTATCGGAACACGTTACTTCCGCTTCAAACAAAAAAATCACTCTTTTCTCATAACAAATAAACTGATGTATAATTCCAGTATTATATCCAAAAATACATAATACACTAATAAAATATATATTATAAGTCAAATATTTGCATTTTAAATATTTTGCCACGGATATATTATAGTGTCACACAGATGAATGTTTTTTTTTGTTTAAATTCAGCAGTATAATGAGTAAAAATAGAAAAATGAAATAATAGGGAAATTTAATTATTTTAATTGTAGTAATTTATACGTGACGGTTTCAAAAGTAAAGAAGAAATAATAATAATGACTACATTTCAATCTTAAGACTACTTATTGAAATTCTTAATTATATTTAATAGGTCTTGTATATTTTATGCATAAGAATGTAGAATTAAAGTCATTTTAGAAGAAATACAATTATTTCGATATAGTTAAGTTTACTACACTACAATCTAAAAAAGTTATTATGTGTTATATAATATATCCCTATTTTAATATTACTCAGAATCAGTAATATGACTTAAATTATTTTTGTCGTAGTAAGTGTTATACTATATTCTGAATCACAGAATTTGGATTTCGATATTTTAAAAATATTAAACATTTTTTGGGGCGTGTTCAACAGCTACACATTCTTTTTTCTTGATGTAAAACATCTACAGGCGTGGGTAAACTTGATTGTTGGCGTGGCGAGTGTGTGAGACGTGGCGACGCGACGCCATGCGCAAGCAACTATGCGCAATCTCTCTTGCCGCAATGAGCTCACACACCTGTAGTGTCATTTGAGAATTTGAGATTCGTTCGATTCGAACAATTTCGATGTTCTGCTAGGCGTCTCGTGACGTCTCATTTTTTTTTTCTTCTGTATGACCTTTGCATTTTCAATATTAAGTTATAATGTTTCAAATATAGACATATACGGTGTTATTATAAAAAAGATAAATACATATTAAATACTTGATTTAAAAAGGTTTCGTACTAAATGCACCGCGCTCACCGGAGGCAAGTTCGTGTTATCCTTTTTTCGCAAGTCTAACCTAACATAACTAAAGCGAGACAAAAGTACAAGATGGCGAACATTCAGCGAGCGCGGTGCATTTACAACGTAACCTTTGAGGCAAGTATTCACTACGTATTTAACTTTTTTGTAATAAGACTGAATATTTCAGAATAGACCGTATAGTATAAGGAGTTGAGCACATAACTCGTTAAATAGTAAAAAAGAATAAACAGATTACCATGCGAAAATCACTTATGTATTGGTTTTGCTATGGAATAAAAAAGCTAGCTATCGTAAAAAAAGATAATCATGTTATTCACGGATTGTGAAATTAAAAGATTGCTGCAAAAAGCATTTCATATATTTTTTACACGATATTTTTTCATTTTACATAAAGTTAATGGACAAAGTCGGGGAAGGATTTTAACGGTTCAGTGGTTTCGTTTAGGCTAATATGCTAATGAATTGAATGATGCAAAACGTTTAGTTGTAAGTTTTTGTATAGGAATTCGTGCATTTTTTCAAATAGGATGTAAGTAGTCGAAACCTCAGTAAAAAATTAACAATGATGCATACGATTAATTATCATTCATAGTCTTGTTTTTGCACTAAATTAATTATCGAAATCAGGTATTTTTATAGTATGATATTATGTTGCGGAGGTCTTGACATTCAGATTAAATATTGTTATTTCTTTTCTTATTCATGTATTTTCTTCGCGTAAAATTTTACGTATGAAAAACAATGAAAAAAAAATTTTTACAAAAAAAAAATTGAACCGACTTCGATATCAAAACCCATACGGCACTGAAAAGCGAAAAATAAATACATTATTAATTCAACCAAATAAAATAAAATATGAATATTTGCGCTACCTAATAATATATTTTCGAGTACATGACTTTGATTTAATTCGATACAGAAGTAATTGTTCTTCAGAAGTTCATAACTTGACAAACAAACATGATATTACATCGTACTAGATCTAACTGGTCATATTAGGTTGATTGTGAACGAATTTCAGAACTTCATCTTTCCTAATGTCCGCTTCACGGGAATTGCCTCAACAGTCATAATCCCACATGTAAGTCCTCGTCAAAACGAGTCATATGTACCCAAACACAAGATAGCTGCTGTAAGCCGTTGAGGAGTTCCATTCTTCATTTTCATGATCAACTCAGGATTGACTAAATGATATTCTTATCATTACAACAGGTTGTTCCAAGTTTTCATTAAAATTAGTTTGTGGGGAAGTTCATTTATTCATATAAGCTTTATTCATCCCTTTATTTTCAACCCTTATGGTTGGATTTTTTTTTTATGTTCAAGAACACCATTCCCAGTTATCAAATTTCAAATAAAATTGTTGAAATCACTTTCAAGTACACGAAAATACGTAGACACGAACTGGGTGAAAATCAAATAAACGATATTTAACCCTCTTAGGGGTTGAATATTTTATTCAAATTTATATGGGACCACCTTGGTGTATAGCCGAATCAAACAAAAAAAGAATCATTAAAATCGGTTCACAATTGACGGAGATATCGATTAACATACATAAAAAAAAAAAAATACATACACCCGAACATATAACCTCCTCCTTTTTCGAAGTCGGTTAAAAATGACAAATACAATATAGACGATTGTTTTGTTTGGCGGGATTTTTGTCAGTCATGTAGTGGATTTTATATTTAATTTATAATTTTGTGTTACTTGACTCTATATTGTGTAAAGTTGGTGGTATTTTATATAATATAGTTTGTTTATTGGGCATAAGTAACGCGAATGGAAAATAATAATACGGGGTATTAATTCTGAGATGCCACAAAAATTCCTTGGAAGATTCTAACAAGGGAATCACCATCTTGTTGGAACATTAACATTGATATTGAAATAATCACAGGATACTTGTAATACTATTAACTACTCGACAATGACAGTAATAATGTGGAAGATTGGTTGCCAAAAATAAAGTTAAAAAAACTTTCGACGATTTGGCCTTACGTTTTGTAAATATAAATGATTACTGAGGTGCAGAGAAGTACTTATCCATGGAGTGATGCGTGTTTCATTAGAATTGGTTCAGGAATTAATGAGGAGTTAGAGATAAGGAGTACATATAACCGTACAGAAAAATTATAAACATAAAGATGTTTCCATCATTATGCTCGTCAGTAGTTATACAATACATGTTTAGATAGGTAGAGCCTGTGTAGGTACATGTGTAGGTGGTAGAGCCACGCTGAAGCTATTACTAGTTTCAGCATAACTGGATCGGCTCGCCCAGGGTACTACCATCCGACACACAGAAACACCTACGTGAAGTAACAATGCTTGGATTCGTTCAGTCAGTGAGAGTACCGGAGGCCTAATTCTCCTCCCCTTCCCCCAAAAACAGGCTGGCAATGTGCATTCAACTGCCCTGGCGTTGTTAGTGTCTATGGACGGTGGATATCACTTAACATCATGTGACCTACCTGTTCTCTTGCCTGCTATAACATGAAAAATAATTATATTTAATTTCAGCAAACGATTGGACAGTGGCGTATTGCATTTTGGACTGTGTTTATTGTTTTGGTCGGAACCAATATCGTATATGTCATATGGGGTTCTGGTAAACAGCAATGGTGGGATGACGTAAACAAGTATGGATACCCAGAGGGTTGGAAGCATGGGCCGTTAAAAAAAAGGGATGTGGATAAGGAGAAGAAGATTGTATATCCGAAACACGACCATTCACCTGTGTCAAATGATTGATTAATAATAATAAATAAATAAACATTTTCTTGTTTTTAGAATTTATTTAACGAAATTCAATTTACCTATTGACATACAATGTTTTACAAATAGGAATAATTACTTTGGGCTGGTGCAAATACGCATCGGAAGCTTTTAGGAGAAAAAAACGATTTTGAAACATTCTCCATTAGTGCTCCGCTCCTAAACGTTTTCGCGCGATGATATATAGCCTATAACTTTCCTCGATAAATGATCTATATAACACTGAAAGAATTTTTCAAATCGGACTAGTAGTTTCTGAGATTACAAAGTCACAAATTCAGAAACTTTACCACTTCATAATATTAGTATAGAAGCATAGATGGTAATTTTTTAATCTTGAGAAAATATTTTATACAACGTCTAAATTACAATATACTTGAAAAGGTGTTGTAAAAGTAAACACACAGTGTTTGCTAATTCCTCTTTAGGTATAAAAATTAGGTAGGCTGATGCTAGAAGATAAGCCTCTTGTGATTTTCTACAATTGACTGAATTCAAGTTAGGCAAAGCTAATAATAACCTGATATTAATTAATTTTTGCAGTGACAACTTATTTTGGTTCGTTGACTGGTATTTTTTGGCAGCAGATAAATTTATGATTACGCGTCACAACATGCTAGGAAGCGTAATCGAACGTACTGAGTTTGCGCGAAACTAGCAACGCGTAGTACATCAGTTGTTTGATTGATTAATAGACTTTATAATAATAAATATGATTACAAGCGAGTCGGGCGGACGTTTTGCTATTTTTTTTTACGTGGGCAAATCCCTTATGGCTACCCACCCTCTTCCCCGGGAGGCTATGTCCGACTCACACGGACTAAAACCCCACGGTGTACGTCTTCCGTTATGGTTGGGGCGGCACAAGATCTCTATAGACTTCATCGTGTCGCCCCAGCGGTGTGGCCCAGCAGCAGAAGTGCCGCTGCCGGGCTTTCGTCTTGTAAGGAGACAACCGGGTACACACCGGCCGTCTCCTTCTCGTCCGCCGGACCTGTGCACTGGTAAGATGGGGCCCTCGACCCACCTCCCCTAGGTCCGGCTACGGTGGTGGAAGAAGGCGCGTGAACTGGCGCCTCCTTCTACCAGTTCTACTTTAGCGGAGAGGGCCGCTTAGAAGGTCCTCCTCGCGAACCCTCTCCACTGCCTCCTTCTGCGAGACGACCTCCTCGCAGAAGGAGACAACAACGTTCCATACATTCTCGCTGCCAAGCATGGCTTTGACGACGCTCGGCAGCGAGAGATCATCACCTACCGCAGCCAGAATGCGGCGCCGCTCCTCCCACGCAGCACATTTGGCAAGCGTGTGCTGCGTGGTGTCCGGTTCAGCGCCACACTCATGGCACACGGCGGTCGGCTCCCTGCGTGCTATCCGGTACATGTACCAACCGAAGCACCCGTGCCCGGTCAGCACCTGCACCAGACGGAACGTTAGGGAGCCCCATCTTCTATTAAGCCATTCGGGCAGGACCGGACGGACGGCGTCGAAAGTATATCTACCGTACTGCGCATCCGCCAGGTCCCGCCCCTCCCTCACCCCTCTCTCAACCTTTCTTTTCTCCTCCAATTCCCCGGGACCTAGAGGCTCTCCCATCCGTTTCTTAACTGACGTATAATTATATACGGCAGCAAGCACCTCCGCCTCAAGCTCCCAGGGAAGGGAGCCAACCAGCGCCATGGCCGCCACAGAGGACACCGTCCGGTAACCCCGTATCACCATCAACGCCACAGTACGCTGCGCGGCTCGCAACATACGGATATTGGTGGCGTTGAGAGCGTCCACCCATAACGGTGCCCCGTAGGCGGCCATGGAACGCACTACTCCCATGTAAAGGCGGTGACAGGCGGTACCCAGCCCCGGCGTATAGGAAAGGAGTCGTCCGAGCGCCGCGACCGCCCCGACTATCCGCGGTCCGAGCCCCTTGAAATGGGGTCACCGCCAGCGGAGAACCGCCAGCGTCTGTCCAGGGTGAGGCCCAGATACTTCATCGGGGTTCCCACCCTGATATGGACTCCCTCAATATATATGAGGGCCTCCGGAGGTGGCCAATTCCGAGGCCCATCGTTTTCCTGCCTTGATAATAAAAAAAAATCTTTAAAATTTAATCACAACACTACCTATAGGGTCAAATTGAATATAAACCATTTTCGGATCCACTGCAACACACACACAAAATTTCATCAAAATCGGTCCAACCGTTTAAGATAAGTTCATATATATTAATACAGATCTTGACTAATGTTAATAAATTCAATAAGAAAATTCTAAAATTTAAATATTGTCATTTACACCATGATTAATTTAAAAATTCAAAAGACAATACGGTTATTCATTTGATTTGAGTTTTCACTTCTATCGGCGGTCCTTATGACTGCTTCGATTTTTTACTGAACCACATTAGCATCGAAACAGACTGTGAAATATGTTTATAATCTTTAACTTACTCTCTCCTAAAATGATAACAGTTTGCAGATTAAGCTCCATATTTTAAAAAATGCACGAGAATTATTTTAAACAATAGTTTGGTTTATTACATGTCAATATTTAAAAACCTTATCAGATATAGTATGATTACATTTCTACGTAAGTTGGCGTGAAATGTTGACTCTTCAATTTCCTTCAGCAGTTACGTTTGTATTCTTTATATGTAAAGAACTTAACCAATACTTTTGATTTATTTAATATGACATATTTGTAAAAAATAGTATCTATCCAAATATGACTCTAAAAGGATGGAAGCTTATGTTGAACAAAGGTAAGTCTTTTATAATTAGCACTAAGGTTTTTTTTCATTGACTCATGGTTTTCTATTATTTAATCGTTTAACATATAGGTATTAAAATGAATCATAACCAAGTAACATTTTTGAAGTTATATTTCTTTTGGCGCGTTAGGAAAAAATGATGAGAGTAAATTTTACGACGCGCGCACACCGTCATAAAAAACTGACACCTTGAAATTATTACGATGCGCGGACACCGTCCCGTAAAATAGACACCCTGAAGTAAGCTATAGTCAACATTTCTTTCTTTGTATTTGTTGTTTGTATTTCTTTAAATTAAAATTTTAATGTATTAAATACCTTTTTTCCATTGTTAGTGTCGTTTTTTCTACTAACATAGAACAAGGCGAAAGTTAAAAAAAATATTGTACCATAAAATAGATAGAAAAAAAAAATAGAATTAAATTTGAAAGATTTTAATCTTGTTACGCCAAAGAAGTATAACTTCTAACGCGTGTACATAAGTACACACACACTTTTTTTTTGTAATTGAATAATCATGTTTAATAAACCATAAACAAATTTATATGAAAATGTATGTAGGTATTTTAATTATCTGTAGTCTGTAGTAAATGTAGTCTACATTTGCTGCAAATTTGCTTGTAGTTTGATAAATTAATAATAGGTTATAGAATTATAATGGTGAGTTAATATTTTCAAATAAAACTAAGAAAAATTTGTTACCATGAAGTGGATAGACAACATTGATAAATCATAAAATAATAATCAAATCCTAGAGGGAAACATTGTAGATTCATACTGTTTTCTTTCACACTTTACTGAAATTTATCATTATAAATTAAAGAATAGAAAATAATATTAGTAAAAAAATTTTTTAGCTTTATACAATTTGAAAGGTTAGACAGTAGCATTATTTATGAATGATAGTCTGCCCTCGATTCTCGTCCTAAAAAATAAGTGGTTAATATTTGTCTAAAAACATACAAAAGTTATACGCAATCCTAATGTTAAAGCACAGATGATTTCACTTTTACTTGAAATTTAACGTGAGAACGGTATGAATAAAACAAAAGGGTTTATATGTCGAAGGTTCAAGTCGCTTCTTACAGCTTTGGGCACCGGTCATTGTACCTAGGTTTATCAAGATTGTGTTTATATTTCTGAAAGTTTTAGAAAAAATCTTAACTTAGGTTCTCTTTGTTATTTATAATATTAATATTTTTTTTGGTGTTATTATTTTATATGTTAAATAAGATGATATTATATCCTAGAATACTGTGAGAGTTTAACCTTTCATTTCATTTCTTTCGTTTTGTTACGTGTATTATATTTCAGTTATATTCATACCACAACGTTATGTCCTTGGTATTATGGGATTATTTGCGCTGGCGAATAAATTCACGATGCGAGTATGCCTCGGTATAACCATTACACAGATGGTTCTCCACACGAAATACACTGAACATATAACAGGTGAAACATGTCCTGATGTATCAGCTACTGCAGTTCCAAAAAGTACCGTTAACAATGAAACAGTATTAACTGAAGTTAGTAATGTTAATCTATCTATCTATATGTATATACCTTTAAACCTACCTTTAAACGAGCAACTCTTGTATATTTGTATATATTACCTTATATTTGTACGCTGACCAGGACCCGGACCCGGACCAGGATCAGGACCAGGACCAGGACCAGGACCAGGACCAGGATCAGGATCAGGATCAGGATCAGGATCAGGACCAGGACCAGGACCAGGACCAGGACCAGGACCAAGACCAGGACCAGGACCAGGACCAGGTCCAGGACCAGGACCACGACCACGACCAGGACCAAGACCAAGACTAAAAAACTAAAACTACGGTGTGATTCATGAAAAGGTTTTTATATTAGCATAGTGCGGGCGTAGGGTTGCCAACATCTTTTTCAGTTTTTTATAAGTTATAAAATATACACTTTTAAAAAAATGTAGTATTTTATATTAAAAAGTTTAAAAAAAAACAAAGATATATTTGTTATTTATTTATTCTTAGAAAAATTTTTTTATGAACTTTTTAAATATTTAATTATTTTTTAGATTGACGTGACTTTGACGTGCTGCTTGCGCCTCCAATTAGAGAACAGAGACAGACAGATTGTAGATTGTAGATGCATTCGCACTCAAAATTTAATATATATTTGGAGTTATACTGCTTGATTACTTATAATTATAGTATATATAATGACCTATAACCATCCTCCATAAATGAGCTATATAACATTGAAAGATTTTTTCAAATCGGACCAGTAGTAGTTCCTGAGATTATCCCCTACAACGTCACAAACTCACAAACTTTACCTCTCTATAATATTAGTATACAAGTATAAATTGCCTATCTAAATAATTATGGTCACCTTAAATACCCTAATAATACTAATGAAAACTCATCTTTTTCATACTTTTATTCATTAACAAATTGTAATTAGTATTTACTACCGCTGCTAGCTTCACTATGGGATTATATTTAAATACTCTGCACGCGATATGACATGTGATTGTCATGAGCTTATCATGCTTAAATATTTACATTTCAAAATTATTACTACATTGCATAACGATACTAATTCGACATGATATATTTCACTTACTTAAATCTTAATATAAAATTTCAGAGTATTAACATTAATAGTTACATTTGCATTTGGACGGAATCAATACATATGTCACTACTATAATCAATTTAGTTCAAATTTGTGTGTCTCGAGTATTAAGGGTTTTTTGCCCTAAATGCACAGTCAACGACTCAAACCCGTCCGCATAAAATGAGTGCACAATTGAAAATTCTGAGCTCATTTCAAATAGTCCAGGAACTATGCAGAGTGACTAAAGCTCGTTACTCGCATCTTTGGACTCTTTTATTTTTATTGGAGATTTTGCATCTTGGGTTTTTATATATCAACAATGGTAACACACTAGTTTAGTGGTTTTATAGCAATCAGTTCTAATTCACGAATTTATTTTGCTTGTTGTATTTCCTTCTTCCTACATATCACCAGAATAACTGTCAATATGGTAACATATATTATTATACTTAATAAATTATTTATTCTTCCTGAAAAAATACAAAGAAATAATAACGTGTACGATACGATTTTAACAATACGTTTCTAAGATATTATTTATATTCGTTGCTCATATATTTAATTTAGATATTAAAATGGCATTTATATTGAAAACAATTTATTAAGGGCCGTGATCGGTACGACTGGGATGAAGCCACACAAGGATTACTATTAAGCGCCTTTTACTATGGGTACGTGTTAACACATTTGCCCGGAGGTCTTTTGGCTGAAAAATTTGGAGGGAAATGGACTCTCGGTATCGGTCTTCTACTCACATCAGTGGCTACTGCTTTGACACCTTTGGCAATTAATTACGGAGGTGCAGTTGGACTCTTCATTATTAGAGTTATTGAAGGATTTGGCGAAGTGAGCATTTTTAAATTATTTATTTGCTCAGAGCACAAATATTTAGTTTTAACCCAAACGTAAAGGATAAAGGATTACATGTTTAAGGATTAATGAATAATTCAAAAGAAAAGTTGTTTTTAGTATATAACGGATTTTTTTTAATTTTAATTAGAAATAAACTGTTATATAAAATTTCAGGGTCCAATGACACCAGCTTTGGTTCTGCTTCTAGCTAGATGGGTACCACCATCGGAGAGATCTCTATTTGGAGCTATTATATTCGGAGGTGCACAAGTCGGCAATGTTTTTGGCTCGTATATGTCTGGTATATTTTTAGCCGACAACGGAGATTGGGCGAATGTTTTCTATTTCTTCGGTGGGCTAGGTATCATATGGTTTATATTTTGGGTAAGCACTAATAATATATGAGGAGTTATACAGATTGATTACTTATAATAGAAGTTAATTTAATCATTTTTTTCCTCTTTATTCTTTTAAGGGACAAATTGAATCATATAAAATTAGAAGCGACAATATTCACTTTTACTGGAAGAGTTGTATTCCTGATAATTCCTGATATTCATACGATTGGTATTAATTGAAATATTAACAATCTATATTTAAAAAGGCGTATTACTGATGTTGCTTCTATAAACGTGACTAAAATAAACTTGCAGTTGTTCTAATTTACGTTCTGCAGCTGTTGGGGATGTAATTAAGCAATTTCTGTTTGAAACAACAGTTCATATTTATTTTATTTATGATGATAAAATAAATCTCAGTTCTAAAATAGATTTAATATCCATAGATTTACATATATTTTAAAAAACTGTCTATATCAAAATCTCAAGTTAAAACCTAAAGTACATTTAAATTTTTAATCTTAGTATCAAGTACTCAAATAAAGTATTTTAAATATAATTTATAGTCATCATAGTAGGTTGAATAAAGCACAACATTCCGGGAAGCTTTGTGTTTGTTACATTTGTACTAACCCTTTATTTATATTTTGTGATTATTTGGCCTATTATTGAATTTCAGTGAAATATCAAAGCATCATGATATTACATGTGCTTTACTCCGAAATCTATGTGTTCATTTTGATTGTTAAATGCTATAATTTTACAGATATCCCTATGCTATAGTACACCGAACACACATCCTTTTATTTCTGGTGAAGAACGTGAATATTTAAATAAAAATGTTGCAGCATCAGCCTTACATGAAAAGTTAGATCCAGTACCTTTTAAGGCAATACTTAGATCTGGTCCTCTTTGGGTTCTCGTCCTTGCAGCGGTAAGTAATTTAACAGCTTTATTTGTTGGTAATACCAATATGTTGTTATATTATTTGTATTACAACAAATTTTGCTAAACCGGTCTAGTAGTTTCTTCGTGATATGCGTGTAAACTAAACGACAAAAAAATTCAAAAATCATTGGAACATTTTTTCTTTTTTGGATGTTAAAGTCCTCACAGATTTACAAAAGCATTTTAACTGTTTTTTTACTTTAGAACTGTGTTTTCCCTAATTTAACTTAGCAGTTAAACTAACTATCTAAGATTCAAATTTCTTTAAAATTTTCGACTTAAATTACTTTCTAATTTTATTGCAGAGTTAGTTTTATAAGTAATAAAACTACTACGTTTATTGTTACTATTTTAATATCGTTTTAATAATAGAGTAAAATTCGTTGTAAATTCAATTGTATTATATTTTCATCGCAATGGTTTCCTTCACCGAAAACTTAAATTCAATTGTTAATAACAATAGTTAATTTTGTTGTAGCTCCTGCAATTATAATTCCCGTACTATAGGTACATACATAGTTAACATCACGTTAGCCTCTAAAAGACCCCACTACAGATCCATAGGCCTCCGCTTGAAATAAAGAATGTGCGGTAAACACCACGCCAATCCACGATGTCTTGGCGATTTCAAATTTATAGTTCTATATTTTTCGACGTACGGTGGTACTATAAGGACATTTCTGAGGTTCAGGATTCCTTACGACATGTTCCTTCACCGTCAACCGATAATTTTTTTAACTGGCAATCTTTCAGATTATTACTGCCACTGTCTGTAGTCAATAATATTACAAGCGTCGTGCATTCACTTCAGTATTGCGTCGTGTGAGTCAATATTCTAATAAGATGGTGGATACCTTGTTAGAACCTTCCAGGGAGTTTTTGTTGCATCTGAGAATTTCATGCTCCTTGGTATTATTTTCCATTCACTTCACTTATGCACAATAAACTAACTATATTACGTAAAACACCACCAAATTTACAAAATATAGAGTCAAATAACACAAGATTTTAATAAAATATAAAATCCACTACATGAAAGATTAAAATCCCGCCAAAAACTCCAAACCGATAATGTTACCAATATAAATTAGTAAATGTATGAACATTTTGAATAATTTGTTGATTGACATCTCATGAGTTAATCCACTCAAACACCACGACTTTTAGTAGTAGTACTATTGAATCATACTCGCTTCTAAATCAAAGTATATCGTCGGCGTAAATATTATATGTCCTTTTTTACAAGCAACACAATTAACTTGTTCAAATAATTTTTAATTTCAGATTGGTCACGATTGGGGCTACCTCACGATGATTACTGATCTTCCGAAATACTTCTCAGATGTTCTTAAATTCAACATTAAAGAAACTGGGCTTATGTCAGCATTACCTTACATAGCTATGTACATATCATCTTTTGTTTTTGCTTCGCTATGCGATTTATGTATTAGAAAAAAATGGCACAGCATTGGAACTGGTAGAAAAATTTACACAACAGTTTGTAAGTGAAATTAAAATTTTTGATAATATTTATTTCCTCTATATTGATATATTTAAGTGATCAGTAAAATTAAAAAAAAAACATAATAAGACAGAAAATAAGTTTTTAATTCGTTATTCAATATTTTTTACGAGCATCCAATTTTCAAATTTAAAATTTAAATCGGCTGAGTGCATTAAGCGCTCGTCTTAGTAGTCCAGCGAAGCTGTTAAGATCTTGCTAGGTCGTTAGCGTGGTCAGGTCGAAAAAAATGTTTTAATTTTATTTAAAAATAGACTTGACAATTCAGTGTTAAAATACCTTAAGTTTTTAATTTGTACTGAGGTTATTATTTATTCCCGCATTTATTAATTTTAAGTAACTTAGTTACCACCTTTCTAGGGAAAATTCAATTTTAATAGTTATGTTTGCTTTATTAGATCTTGTGTTATGAAAATTGTGTCGTATTTAATTACAGTTACGGATGTTTTTGCTTTAAGCCTCCTTCGTGCCGGCCGTTTTCATAATTTTGGCCTCGTACTCGGGCTGCAATCGTACAGTGGCTGTTGGTCTCTTCATAGCATCAATGGCTTTCATGGGAGCTTCCTACAGCAGTGTTAAGATTAATGCCATGGACATTGCTCCGAATTATGCTGGTACATGTACTGCATTAGTGAACGGTATTGCTGCCATATCTGGAATCGTTACACCTTATTTGACTGGATTATTAACACCAGATGTAAGTATTGACTATGTTGAAGTATAAATTCTTATGGGACGGCTTTGAAATCCTGATTGATCTTTTTGCGTGAGAAAAACTGGTGGTGGAAAACCCTGTGTTGGGTAGAGGATGATGAATATTTAGCTTACTTTCTAAAACAGTGAGACATACGCTCTTCTCGCTTTCTTCTTTCTTGCCTGTGGTTGCGTGACACTCACTGAACACAATCTATGCTATTCGAAATTGAATGATGAATAATTAAAATATTTCCATGTAATATAAAAGTTTTACTTTTACCGCGTGTCTCTACGATACATCATATTTTTTTACTAGCATTTTAATACATCAATTTATTTAAATGACTGCAAGGAAGTGTTACTCTTTCTATATCAAGGATCATTGACTACTTTCTAAGTTAAATCAAATAACGCGAAACTCCTGTTTTGTAATTGTGTGTGTTGTTGAGATATAGAGTACTTTGCTAGTATTGTCCGATACTGTAATTTAAATATAAACTTATATAGATTATTGAAAGTTCAGTACAAATATAAAACAACTCTATATATAATGAAGTATATTTTCTAGAAGTATTTTATTAGCTTTATAATATATTATACACTAAAATAAAATATAACTTTTGTTTAAATTCTCACCTGCATGCATATAAAAAACAAAATCCAGTGCAGTATGAAATTATTAAATAGTACATAATTTTACATTCGTCAAAAAAGATTTCAAGCACTGGAAATTTATAACAATGTTATTAGCATTACATGCCAGATTAACTATAACACTAAACATGAATAAATAAAAAAAATACAAAATGTTGGATACACCGTATATTTTTCACATACTGCCAATCTCCACAAAATTCCCAGTCGTGTTGAGATTTCCGAAATTTTAAGGAATTCCCCACAAAAAATTAATGCTGGGTTAAACTCAAAAAGTAGTACAGTTGTCTACATATATTAGCCGACAATACAAGACAAACGCACACACGAACATTAGTTGCAGTAGATTTGATACCTAAATCGAAATTCCAATTGAACCCGCGGTCTTGAGTTTTCGAATAACGATAGATTATTAAAGATAATATTGGTTATATTTGCCCATCGTTTTTTTTTTCATTTACTTAAATTACATGCTATAATAATTTTATAGGAAGATAAGGCTTATTTTTATATATATGTGTGAGTAATTAAAAAGAATTTACTTATGCCTTTGTTATATTAGAAATGAATAGAAATAGAATCATTTATCAAAAAAATACATATACATATAAAAATAAATTACATAAAAATTGTGTGTATAAAAATTTGTAACATAAGAACAAGATCCTTCTGTAAATTGATAAAACATGCATCGGAAGTGTTAATTAATGATATATTTATTTTATAAAATGAACTAATTAAAATATGTAATTCACATTGTTTGAATTTCTTTATTTGTCGTGGTATCAAAACCTAAAAATAAATAATAGATAAGAAATATATTACATAAATTTCAAAATTTAAACTACTTATCTAAAAGGAAGTAGCGCCGCGCCTGTCAAATATGTTAAAACTCTGCAAGACAACATTGATAATTATATAACGTAGGCTTTACTGCATGCATTAAACAAACATGAAGCTATTTTTATAAAATTTAAATAATTTCTTTACCAGATAGATAACCGAGTTTTCTATTATGTGTAAAGGGGTTTTCTATTACGCCATATATGTATAGGTATGTGAAATTGTTTAATATGTAATTCTGATTCTCTTTTTTATATATTTACACATCATTATTTGCGTTATTATTCATTCATAATAGTATTTCTACTACAGCTGTTAGCGTTAATATGTTGACATAAAGCCTCAATTATAAGAACTGGGAATAAAATTATATAAACAGCCCAAATACAAAGCAGATGTAATACATTATTACAAAAATAGCAGAACAAAATCAGTTCTCATAATATTTATGAGATTAGTTGTGTAATTAAAATATGACTAAAAAAGCATTTCACATTTTTTTTTAACATTTCTTGTTTTGAAACATCTTAATAAACGATATGAGAGAAGGATTTTAATACCATAGACTTCATAGAGATAGACCATAGACTTGGTTGATTTAATGATTTTGGTGAACCAAATGACTGAGTTGTGTGAATTTGTACATTTTTTTCTAACAGGATGTTAGCAGTTAAAATGTAACAAAAAAATAACAATTGATTATATAGTTATACACACAGGAATAATTTTGCATTTTTTTTGCTAGTAAGTTAATTATCGAGAACATGTAGCAGCGGAGAGTTATCATTTTAAAATTATTGAAACATTTTCAAAATTCTTAAATTCTCTTTTTTTCTGCTAACAGATAATCGCTTTTGTAAAGATAAAAATCCCTTTGTACTGTAGTAGTATAAACTCTACGATTAAGCGGAGAGGTCGCTGATTTTTAACATATGTGTTACAAGCATAACTGTTTATTTATAACCTACTTCAAACACCTCGAAATATCGTCATTAATAAATCGACTTCAAAAAATCTTTTTTCATCAAAAAAATCTTTCTTTTATCAAAAAAAGGATATTTGGATCGAATTCTATCTTAATTTTATTTGTATTGAATATTGGGTTATCCTAAATGTATGGTTATTGTATAAATATTGCTAAATTTATGACAGTCTAAGGGTTAATTGTGTAAACTAAATTATGATCAAAGTTGTGGTACATTTTGTTGAGTAAATTTATTTGAAGTCAGTTTTATGTTTTTTTTTTTCAATTTTCTTGTGTGTCTATATACTTATATCTGTCAGTTTTTTCGTTAGCGTAAAAAAAACTATGTTCAGTAAAGTTGTGTTTGAAATCATGTGCTCTATTATATTTTCTGACTATTTATTATAATACATATCTTTGAAATAATTTTTTTAAGTTAAAAAATTCTTATCTAGCTAAGTTTTGTCTATGTAAATAATATATAACAGACTGATGGTGATGGCTGCCTGAAGCTGGCTTCAGCACGTGACGGAGTTAATTATTCATTCCGTATATTTCTTACAAAATTTGGAGCTGAATTAGCATTAACACTTTCACGCTTAGTGTACATTTTGTTTTGTAAATTATAAACATTTGCATCAAATAAGTATATACTTGTCATATGTCCATTTTTCACACTAACTAAACTCTGTAACCTTCAACAGTATTCAATATTGCTATGGTTGATTTATAATATAACAATTATATTTGAAACAAACTGATATTCGCCCGTTTCGCTGAGCATTAGACACATTTTTAATTCTTATAAAATAGCAAAGCGGTATTAGTTTCTAAAAAATGAGACTAGGGCTATCTAGGAGAAATTCCGCATCGAATGGTCAGTCATATACCCATACGATTAGTAGTTATGACTTCGTTAAGCTTCTAAATTGCTACGATGAATACTTTTGGTTTGGTTGAGCCTCATAGAACTCTCAAATCAATAAAATGGGACCATATGGGAAGCACCAGCTTTCAAATAAAAAAAGGATCATCAAAATCGGTTCATCCAGTACAAAATTATCAGGTAACAAACTTAAAAAAATCATAAAAATACAGACGAATTGAGAACCTCCTCCTTTTTTTGAAGTCGGTTAAAAAGAACTCTGGTAGAAAGCGGCTGCTTCGAAAATCCGTCTAACCCCAGTTCGAATCCGAGTTACAGCATAAAAGATATTTTTTGTAGTCCGGTGAAGCTGTTAAGACCTTGTTAGGTCAAAAGCATAGTCAGTTCGAGGAAGAAAAAAAAACATAGAGCTGTTTTATATTTTACTCGTATTATAACGTTAATAAAAGAAAGTGTTGTATGGTTCGAAATGATTTTTAATTTCAGCGAACGATTGGACAGTGGCGTATTGCTTTTTGGACGGTGTTTATTGTTTTGGCTGGAACGAATATCGTGTACGTTCTATGGGGCTCTGGTAATCAGCAATGGTGGGATGACGTCAACAAGTATGGATACCCAGAGGGTTGGAAACATGGACCTTTGAGAAAAAGGGCTGTGGATAACGAGAATAAAATTGTTAATTTGAATCATGCTAATTTACCTGTGTCAATTGATTAATAAAGAAGTAATCGGTTAATTTCTATTTGTTGTTGTTATTATTGAATTATGTTTATTTATTTATGTGAACGATTGTGACGTCTGGAAATGATGCTCCTCTTTGTGCATCCACTAAAAACTTTGTAACTAAATTATATTTTGTAAAAATATGTAACATGAAAAGGTTAACCAGATCGAGTTTCTTGCCGGTTCTTTTCGATGACTGGGATGTTTTCCAAACCGGTGGTAGTAGTGACTTTCATAAGCGCCTTCTCAGGCCCTAAATTATTTTTTTTTATTGAAGCACGACAAAGTGACTGCACTATGCCTGATGCTAAGCATAGTATAATCCAAAAACAGCGGTGACCACCGAGAGACAGATTATCCATCGTCAGTCGCCGCTGTCATGCCGGCCATAATGACGAAAGTCACTGGATATGTACAGGCTGATCCCGAAACGTGACGCGCAAAAGCGAGTCACTATGACGGGCTTTTTCGCCATATACATGGTGGTTGCGACCCAGTCGGGCCATTGCCTCGTTCGTTGATCAGCAGGGTGCACCACGTGCAGGTGAGGTTGGCTTGGGTGTCTCAAGTCTTAAGATGTTACTCGACACCCCTTACACCCCAATATATGGGATATTTTGATTTGATTTTGATTTTTATCGAAATAAAATTAGAGACATTATGTAACATTTTTACTTTCCTTAGTAATATTGTAAAGGCGAACTTACTTTAACTGGTTAAATGATCTAGATAAAATATTGCGTAGACGTTGTCATAAGAATAAATTTCTTCTGTACGTGTGTATGTCATTGAACTCCTCCTAAACGGCTGGACCGATTTTGATGAAATTTGGTGTGTGGGTTCCAGCAGTTGCATTTACATACATACATATATATATATATTGCATTGTTGCATTGCGTTCGGTCGGTGAAAGCGCTGGACGTTCACCACTCTTTCCCTCTGCCTCCTCCCCCATACATAGGCTGGCAACGCACTTGCGACGACTCTGGTATTGCTAGTGTGTGTGGACGGCGGTGATCATAAGTGAGATGACCAGATGACTCAACAGTTCGTTTGCCTCGTATGACATAAAAAAATTCTATCATATTTATTTTATTTTTATATTATTCTCATGTTTTGATTTTGCACTATATTAATTCGTTATTTGGCTATACAAATCAAAACCATGCCTATCGTTAAAAGTTCTATAATTGCTTATAATATTACCTTGTTTATTAGAATAATGATTTTAATTTAAATCGCTTAAACCGCATTAGATAAAATAGAATTGTACCAGATGACCAAGAATAAATGATTAAATTAGAATAATAATTGTTGTTTATAAAATATTAATTCATGATGAATACGGAAATAGAGTTAATATTAATTATAGGAAAATACCTTCACGGATAGTGGCGACTATTGGACACATCAATGCTAATACACCATCTATTTAACGTAAACAAGGTAGAATATCGTCAAGAGGCATAAATTACTTAATTTTATTACTACTATCATTTCAAAGCACTCAATATTTGATACTCTTTACTTTTTAATGTCATATATCAATCTTATTCTTACCCTTTATCTTACCTAATTAATGCATACATAATGCACAATCTATTCATACCGTTCTCGACCTTTCTTTGTTTATTAATTACGAGTTCTCATCCAGTGGTCGAAATTCGATAATAGAGAAAAAGTCCAATTTTTGCAGTTAAGACTAAATCTCATGCTAAAGCTAAAGCAATAAAAAAAGAATGATGAAAATCAGCTGAAAAACAAAGGAGGGAGATTTTCATTACTGTTTCCGCATTACCTATTTTATGTATTACTAGCCTCTGCCCGCGACTTCGTTCGCGTAGACATAGTTAATTTGGGCTAACTAATATGCAGCGAAAGCTCTCAAGAGGAAAAAACACCCCGATTCTTAAACAGTCTTCATTGTTGCTCCGCTCCTATTGGTCTTAGCGTGATGATATATAGCCTATAACCATCCTCGATAAATGAGCTATATAACGATGAAAGAATTTTTCAAATCGGATCATTAGTTCCTGAGATTATCCCCTACAACGTCACAATTCACAACGTAACAAACTCACAAACTTTACTTCTTTATAATATTAGTATAGATAAACTAGCGAGCCGTGTGGGAGTTGTCCTCAATAATTAAAAAAAACTAAAATTCCACCGCAGTGCCACCTACCGGGTCCAATTGTGAATCTAAATCATTCTCGGATCCACTGGAACACTCACACAAAATTTGATCAAAATGGGTTCAACCGTTTAGGAGGAGTTCAGTAACATACACACGTACAGAATAAATAATTTATTATAGTCGATTGATTAATGACTTACTTTATTTTTCGTTGGGAGGTTCGATGTATGACGAACAGTGCAGGGGTCATAAATTAGTTACTCTTTAGCATCACCCAGGTAGTTTGTGGTAGTGAGGAAGACACTCTTAACTACCTCTTGGGCGTATGTGTTCCACTGAAGCCTACACGAAACCGGATTTTGGGAAAGCACGTATCTCAACCAAAAATGTTCTGCAGTTCTTTAATGCTATACAATTAGACAGGGAGCTTTAGTATTTTGAGGCGATAACAGTAGTACTGGTCGCAGTGATGCGGAACTAAGGCTTGGATAGCCCCGTTTCTAGAATAGAATAGAATCACCCAGGTAGCACGTGCAGCAGAGAGCGAATAACAACAGCCCCCTTTCAGATGGATGTAAACGCCCCACTTCAGAATGTGCAGAAATTTGGCTAAATTTATTTTTCGTGTTGTATTTTAGGATATATTGTTAGGATAAGTTTTTTATGAAATGACGGAAAAATCATATGGAATAGTGAAAAAAGTTGGTAAAAAAATCTAAACGTATAGAATAAGTAAATGAGACAAGAGACAGGATATTTTATCAAAATATCCAGTTAAGAAGTTTCAAATATAATTTTCATTTATATAATTCTTTTCTCTTCTATTCCCTTCTAATTTTTACCAACGTTTCAAATAACGATGTCATTTTCCGTGAAATATAATACAAGTACGTGTAATCTAATTTTAAGCCTTACCTTTTATATTGTGTATAAAATCTTGAGAACAGGGTAACAACCAACTCGACCTGATTTCTTTTACGACAAAGATACGCGTGTTTAATGACGTCCTTCTGGTGTCCATTTTAATTTGCAATATCTTCATATATAAATTTCTTCTGTATTTGAGTGTGTTACTGAACTCCTCGTAAATGGTTGGACTGATTTTGATGAAGTTGTCCGGTAAAACTGTTAAGAACTTTTGTAGGTAGTAGAGCCATGCTGAAGCTAATACTGATTTCAACATGAATGGGTCGGCTCGAGGTAGTACCACCCTCTCACAGAAAACTGACGTGAAGTAACAGTGCTTGCATCGTTGCGTTTCGTTCGGTCAGTATGGGTACCGGAGGCCCACCGGTCCTCACCTTCCCGCTGTGCTCTTCCCTTCCTCCTCCCTCCTCACCAAACACAGGCTGGCAACGCATTCACGACTTCCCTGATGTTCCATGATTCTATGGATGGTGGTGATCACTTAACATCAGGTGACTCACTTGTTCATTTGCCTCCTATAATATAAAAAAGGTTAATAGCGTATTCAGTTCGAAAAAAAAAAGATTTTTATGAAATTTTGTGTGCGTGTTTCAGTGGATCCGACAATGGCTTAGATTCAGAATTCGACCCGGTAGGTGACTCTGCGGTTGGCCGTTATGATTTTTTTTAAAATTATCAAAGCAAAACAACGCCCGCAGGAACCACTAGTATATGTGTATATTATAAAAAGCTATATATGTATTAAGCAAAGTATAGTAGTAACATTAAAGACAAAATAACATACATAGACATTAAAATAAAACACATATCAAGAGTAATATATTTTTATATTTAAGAGGTATTAAAGAATTAATTGTCTTCTTACCTTAAGCCTAAAGGATAAAGCAGAGGTGATAAACAAGTCAATGCCATCGTCAAGAATGTTATAGTATTTGCTCACTATGATTAAGGTTGCGGTGCATATAATTATCTTATTAATAATATATTTAAGAGACATACTTCTTATCGTTGTTTCTCGACATGATTCGAGAGTTAGACTTCTATCTGTATAAATAAAAAGGTAGAGATCTGTCGTTGTACGAGCAACACTCGAATACTTTTGGATACGATCAACTTATTTTTTCCTTTAATTCTTAGACATTTGGTCTTTATATAAAGAACAATTGTCACGATAACTTCATTTAATAGAAAATTTAAAGAAATTACGATTATTATGAACGCTAGGCTCTTAAGGATGTGAAAAGTGGGAAATAAGTATAGTTAAAGCTCAGAAACTAACTGCACATAATAATAACCATTGTGGATGGTAGAGCCACGCTGAAGCTATGACTGGTTTCAGCATGAATGGGTTGGCTCGCTCGGTGTAGTACCATCCTCTCATAGAAACACCGACGTGAAGTAACAGTGCTTGCATTTTTGCGTTTCGTTCGGTTAGTGACAGCGCTGGATGCCCACGTCCCCGTCATTCTTTCCCCAAACACAGGCTGGTATTGAATTTGCGACTCTCCTGAAGTTGCTAGTGTCTATGAACGGTGGTGATCACTTAACATCGGATGACTCGCCAGTTCGTTTGTCTCCTATGATATAAAAAAGGAGTCAGTAAAAAACTCAAATAATTAATTATAGAACGTTGTAATAAAGTACATTTATAGGTGAATCTGACTTCTATAATCAATACCTAATACGTAAATATCCGCAATATTGTAAGCCAGCAAGAAATATCACATATTAATATCGGCAGAGGCTCAAGCCTAGGTCCGTTCCACGACGTCGCACGATACAGTGACACAAAATCTTACATCACTGCGACAAGATTACACATATCACCTCCACACACGTGCACGCAAACACGCTTACGCATGAAAGTGGAAGGGTTCCGTTTCTTTCTCTTATCAAACCAACCTTTTTATTATTATTATTATTATATTTTAATATTTAATATAAAAAGAGATGTTGGGAGGCCATTGCTACATTTTAAAGACTGTGCCAAGCGAGATATGTCTTTTGGGATTGACTGTGAAAACTGGTAGGAGCTCGCTCAGGACAGAAACAGGTGGAAGCGGTGCGTTCATGAAGGCGTCGCGTCCCACGATAAAACGTGGTTCAACCTACTTCGACAAAAACGCATTAAACGCTACATGTCTTCACGTAATGATCAATCGGCTCCCGACTTAACATTCACTTGTCGATCCTGTGGGCGAGGCTGTCGCTCCCGAATTGGATTATATAGTCACCAAAAGAAGTGTCTTCATAACGCTGCTTAAATCGTCTCCTGTTGACGTAAAGGCCATTTATATATTTTGTATTATTAAACTTATCGATACGAAATATGTATGAGCACCCTAGAGCTAGTTGTCAGATAAAATCGGCTGAGTGCCCTAAGCGCTCGTTTTAGTAGTCCGGTGAAGCTGTTAGCTCAAGCTGCTAGCTAGGTCAATAGCGCAGTAAGTTCGAGAAAAAATAAACATTTGTATTATACATGTATATTATGAACGGAGAAACAGCTGCATTCACAATTATAATTACGATGATAAACTAGATTGTAATTATGGTAATTTATTTGAAAAATATCAGACAAATAATATTATAATGCAGTAGAATGCGTTTTAAGATGAGTTGTTAACCAACAAAGGAAAGTTTAGTTAATTATATATCTACATACTTAATTATAATTCTTCATACTACATAAATTGCAAGCATATTAAGTAATTAGAGAATGCTTATTAAAATTGATTGAATTTTTATTTTTATCTGACTGCACAGAAAGAGAGTTTTTTTTTAAATGAAAACGCTGTTGCCCAGAAAAGGTCGTTACAGTTTCACCGAACTATTGAGGTGAGCGCTGAAGGCACTCAGCCGATTTGGGATGTTTGGGCGACTAACTGTTTTGTGTGGGACTTGCTCCGTCGTCACGCGCACGAGGACGTCTCACCTGAGCTTTGCGACACCGCTTGTCCTGCTCGACGATGCGCCGCACTAGCGCCACCTCTTCCCGACCGGCGACGGTAACGGGGAGAAACCAAAAAGGTCATTTTCAGGGCCAATCGGACGCCTCTAAGTCATCAAGACGTATGATCACCAGCCTGCCCACAGAATCTGCCGATTCACGCACGACGACCACCGCTTCCCACACTGGACTCCGCACTGCCATTGCCACGCAACCGCTGCAACAGCAGTCGCCCACGCCGCCACCGCAGCCATCTATGGTGCCTCCGATCCCGCCCGGCGATTCGTCCTTGCAGACAGAGGCATACGAGAGTGACTTGCTCACTCTCGCCGAGTTGATTACAACCTGACTGTAGGGATGACGCGCTGGATGGCTCTGTACCTGCGCCTCCAGGAGGCCGCAATGAGCGGCGAAGAACCCGCCGCCGCGGACGCAGTCGCGCTCGCTAGCACCGCTCGCGGCTCGCTCTCGATTCCCCTGATTCCCGAGAGTCAGGCCAGCCCGCTCGGTCGAGCGCAGCGCCGAAAGCGCAGCGATCCCGCCGCGGGGCTCGTCGCGTATCCCGACGAGATCGCTGCACATTTATCGCCTGAAGCCCGGTCGCCAGACCCGAAAAAGTCGCGAACGGTTGAGCCTCCGCAAATGCTCCCGCCACGCGCAGAACACTCAGCCGTAACGCCTGTGCTAGCTCCGCCGCGAAAGGCCGCCCGGGCGCAGCCCCCGGGCACGATCGATCCGCCCACGCGTTCGCCGCGTCGACAACAAGAGTTGCCAGAAGAGTTTACGGCTATACTCGCTGAGAGCCGGAGGCCGCCACTAGCGCCCCAACTGAGACTGCCTACGGAACTCCAATCCGAGTTGACGGCTATACCCGCCGAGAGCCCCGTAGCACCACTGTCGCCTGCAACCGCGCCATCAAAAAAAACCTACGCCGTGGCAGTGACGTCACCATCTACATCGAAAACCCAATTGGGAACGAATGACGCCGATCCGAGCTCAGCCAGCCGGCGACGCTGCCCGCCGATCGTCGCAGAGGGCCCAGTCAACTGGCCGGAAGACCTCGGAAGACTGGCGGACAAGCTGGGGCGTGAACCGAACGTCTGCGCCTACGGAAACGGAGTACGCTTCCTCCCAGTTGACTAAGAAGAGTACGCCATCACATACGAGTACCTAAGCCAAACGGAGGACGTGAGTTGGTTCGCCTACTTACCGCCCACAGAGAGATGCCTGAAGGTCGCAATTCGTGGGCTACCAGTCCGGACTGACCCAGAGATGATTACCGAGGCCCTTCGCGAGAAAGGCTTCGATTCGTAATTTGCCTGCCTAATAAAAGGATGGGAAGGAATTTGGGGTGTAAGGGGTGTCGAATAACATCATAAGACTTGATGGGTGTCTCAAGCCAACCTCACCTGCACGTGGTGCACCCTGCTGAACAACGAACGAAGCAATAGCGCAAGCGTGGTGGTAGGGTTTTACAGCCCGACTGGGTCGCAACCACCATGTATATGGCGAAAAAGCCCGTAATAGTGATTCGCTTCTACGGGTCGCGTTTCGGGATCAGCCTGTGCATATCCAACTTATTACAGGCCGGCATGATAGTGGCGACTGGCGATGGACAGTGAGTCAAACGGTTGTCGTTATTATTTTTGGATTGTACTGTGCTTACCATCAGGCATAGAGCAGTCACTTTGCCGTGCTAAAATAAAAAAAAAGGAAGAGGAGGAAGAACATGGTGCGTCTTCCACGTCCCCTTAAGAAGATCTCCTGGCCTCATATCGGCCATATATGACGTGAGCGAGCTCCTTCATATGATGGTTTCTATAGAAGCTTGGCGGGGGAGAAGGGGACTGGCACGGTATCATCGATGCTAGCAATTCCGGCACTCCTCCTACCACTGCCACCGCCAGATAGCCTGCGTAAGGTGCGGTGGACCGTACTTTGCGAAAGACTGTGATCGACTACGTGAAGAGCCGGCAGCCTGCGCCAACTGCGGGGAGCCGCATACTGCAAATGACGCCTGCAACTGCCCCCTATTCCGCCGGGAAACACGCAACCACCGTGCGGGAACCGCGGTGCGGTATGGTGACGCCGGACACAAAGAGAAACGCAGAGCAGCAGCGCCACAGATGGTCGAAGAGTCGGCGGGCGCGAGCCTTATAGCCCCCGTCAACAATCCCATCCCGAAAGGCCATCAACACAAACAACACCACCCTAAGACGACCCGCGAAGGCCCAAAAGCTTCCCAGCAGTCGATCGGGACAGAGGGGTCCATCCGCAACGCCTTCTTGTAAACCTTGGCTGAAGCAGATACCTTAGAAGGCGTCAAAAGATGTCTGAGAGCCCTGCAAGGCCTCCAAAACGTGGAGAGCTAGGAAGCTCAGAGGTCAGCCCACAGACAAGAAAAGAGGAGCCAATAAGTCACCAGACTCTAAGATGTAACCCACAAGCCCACTCAACAGTGGGCTAGACCTGAAAGACACTCCCGTCATTACGGGAGCCGTATGAGACCACGGTCAGAGGGGTTACCCTGATGCCGTCTCCCCGCACCCTCCTCCACTGCGGGAGGGGGCGAGGGGGCGAGAGCGCGAGATGAACCCACGGCGGCCTGTCTTGTGCAAAAATCGCGACCTATCTGAGCTAACCTAAGCTAAACTATCTACATATACGTATATGAGTTATTGAAACATGCATGTCTACCAAGCATGCGTACCTCAACAACTCCTATATGTATTTTGTGTCGGATAAATTCCTCTAAACTATATAGAATAGAATAGGATATGGAAAAATAAGGGTAGTACTATTTGTCATTTATTCCTCTGAAAAAGAAAAACAGCGTGTAAGCGTGTAGGCGTGCACGTGTGTATAAGTGATATGTGTGATGTTGTAGCAGCGATGTAAGGTTTTGTGTCACTGTATCGCGTGCAGAAAGAGAGTATTATTTTTCGGGTGTATGTTATGTATTATATAGTTAGGCTATAATTATATATAGAAATGTGTCCGTGTGTGTTTTTTTTAATACTTCCTAACCTTACTTATACACTACAACTTTTCTCTAGAACTGAATCATGTATCTTTCATTGTTAGGCAGCGTTCGTAAGAAACGTTTTCGTTCGATCTGTTTTTCTCCGACTTAATTTTTCTAATCCAACTAACACAAAAAAGGCTTTTCATTTTTCGAGTTATTATTACATCCTATGACATTCACCAATAACGTGGCTTTCTACTAGTGAAATAATTTTCAAAATCGGTTTAGTAGATCCAGATATTATCCGTTACAACGTCACCAACTGAAAAACTTTACCTCAATGTAATATTAGTATAGAAAAGCATGTATTATAAATATAAACTTTTTGGAAAAATCTTCTAATCGATAGTGAAAATTGTATTAAAATAGTTGCTTAATTTACAATGCCTAAGGGAACATACAGACATACGCGTGAAGAGACTTTGTTGTATTGTATATATTCATATATTAAATCGTTAAATATGACTTAAATTGGTAGTGTTTCAACTAATTTCCTCATTAAAGTAACAGTGCTTGCATTGTTGCGTGTCGTTCGGTCAGTGAGAGCGCTGGAGGTCCATCTCCTCTCCTCCTACCCCTCCCTTTCCACTTTCCTCGAAATACAGGCTGACAACGCACTCGTGACTTCCCTGGTGTTGCTGGTGTCTGTGGGCGGTGGTAATTACTTAAAATCAGTTGATCCACCCGTTCGTTTGCCTCCTATGATATGAAAAAATATATATTAAATATGTGAACGCTGCAGTATGATAAGTGCGCCTTGAGTGTATGAGATTAAAAGACGTTTGTACGCGTCGTGTCGCACTATTAAGATCTGTATATTTGTGTGTCGCAGTGCGCCAGCGTCGATCTTTTCACTCGCTTAGTCGAGCCGCCACCTCTCGGCAACCGACCGCGTCTCATACCGCTTTGTGTTTACATAAGTGCACTGAAAAACATCAGTTGAATGGGAAATGGCAAACAAAAAATAAAGAAATAAAATCCGAACACGTATAGTACTAACCGTAAGTATTTTTGAAGATTTCTTCCATAAGTACCTAATTTTGTTTTTGCTATTAAACTGATAACATTTAATGCAGTAAACTCTTAATACTTAATTAATTTTCTGATTATTTCGTATCGGACTGCATTATTAAAAGGTTACTAGGCTTTAAATTAAAATTCGATTTACTTTAAAATGTAGTGTTTTGTTTAGATTTATTTATAAATTAATACGTTATTAAAATCACATTACGTACTAACACGGAGACCATAACAAAGACAAAACCTATAGTGCATCGGTTGACAAATACAAACGTGTACGTGATTCATAAGTGTTTGAAATTAATTTATATACTTCGTTACCTATTTCACTGTGTTTTAAAAAAATCTCTAACGCGTACTTCACATTCGCATATCATTTGTCATTCATTTCGTGGCTACAAACGTGTTTATTACACGTACGCAGGTGTCTTGACTGTTGGATTTACTTAATTTTAAATTCACCTCGAGATTCATAAATATTAAATTTATGATCATAAATACAATTAGGTTAACAATCTTAATTATATTTCATTGAAATACGTGAAATACACACCTTGGCAGTCTACGCAGTCTAGTCTATATATACGCGCATATATACCTTCTATATCTATACATACAATAATAATGTAAATCTAATGTGTATGTACTTTTATGATGTTCGTAAAAAAATTACTGCAGGTTTCTAGGAATAAGTAATAAAATACATTTCAATAATTTAATGAAATGTCAGTTTGTCTGTCTGGTTGTATGAACACACATCATTACTAAAGTACTGAATTTACAATAAAATCATAAAAATCATAGAGCATATCTTCGAGAATAACATAGTCTTGGTTTCGTTAAAATCGATACACTCTGTTAAAAGTTATTATAATTATAATGACGACGCCGCGTAAGTACGAGAGAAAAATAGATAAGAAAATGGTTTTTTTTTTAACTGACTACGCTATTCGCCTAACTAGACCTTCCCAGCTTCACCGGACTACCTAAGTAAATGAACTTAATACATTTAGATGTCTTTATTAATCACTGGTTTTATATAAGGTATCACGTAGACAAAGTCGCGGGCTCAGCTAGTATCTTTTATAAATCTAAAAATGTAGAACTTGCAAGAGTTATTACGACGAGATCACAATAGTTAATATTTGTTTATGTATTCTGTGTTATTCATATTAGATCTTATTATCTATGTAAATTACCTTTCAAAGGAGATAATTAATATAACTCACTAACAGTTAATCGCGGGTTCCACTGCATTGTTTCTTATTGTTGTATCTTATGTACAAAATGTAAAATTAAAAATTATGACTACAAAAAAAGCTCTATAAAGAATGTATCTCTTTATTTCATTTCCCTTACCCATGCACACTACACCGCTTGCTCCACGTCACACAACGTTGTTCATTTCACAAATCATAGTTCCATAGAATTTGAATAATTTTATGTTAAAGAAGACTTTTATGAAAACAAGGAACAAGTGTCTATGATGTAAAACTTAAAACAATTGATCGAAATCTATGAAGTAGTTTTTGCTGAATCGCGCATTACAACGACAGACCTTTATCATTATATTTATATACATTCTGATCTAAAATATAGGAATAACATAACAATACCGTAAAAAAAGAACGAAGCAGAAATAATACTTTGGAATGCAATTATTGCTTATAATTTAGTCAAGGAGCGTGTAATCTATACTAAAAACTATAAAGAGGCAAAGTTTGTGAAGTTGTTATCTAAGGCACTACTAGTCCGATTTGAAAAATTATTTTAGTGTTAAATAACTCATTTATCGAGGAAGGCTATATAATATCACGTAAACACTAATAGGAGCGGAGCAACAATGAAATATCGAAACTTCAAAATCGTTTTCTTTTCCTTTTGATAGCTGACGCAGCGTCTTAATTGGCCCAAAGTAACTATACCACGCGGACGAAGTCGCCGGCAGAAGCTAATATAAGATGTTTCTTTTAGGTATAAAATTTTAGTTCACAGATATTATAATACGTTACCTTTAAAATAGTTTTTTTTATTGCAAGTTAAACCATGTGAAAGGATTAACAACATTGTGCTATAACTCAGATAGCCTTGATGATGCTTGATAAGCTAAAACTTTTAGAAAAAATAACGCCGGCAATGGTTCACAATTTTTTTAAGTATTTCAGTTGATGTTCAAATATTTAAAAAAAATATTCTTGCTCTAGTTATAACAAAAACGCAAATTACAAATAAACAATTGGTGTTGTATGGTGGTTTGTGAACATAACGTATATAGATTTTTTTCAAACGTAAATTATTTACATATATTTTATTGACTTTTATATTATACTAGCTGTGCCGGCGACTTCGTCTGCGTGATTCATTTTGTGGAAAAAAAAGAATTAATAAAGTCATCTGAATGTATTAAGGACATGTGCTTAATATTTTTCTCTCGTACTTTAAGTCGTGTCGTAATCAAAAATACGATAACTTTTGATAGACGAAACCGAGTTTAATTAAATATACAGTAACTTGAGATATGTTTTATGATTTTCTTGAAGAGGTTTTATCAGGTACATAGTATTTTAGCAGTGATGCGTGTTCATACAAACAGTCAAACAGACAGACACACATTTCTAAAATTAATTGAAATGTATTTTATTATATGCAATTTTTTTTTACAAATATTTTTTTTACAAAAATAAAAAGAGTACGAGACACGTTGATTTACATTCTTATTATATGTACAGATTTAACATAAGTTGTGGATTCCATAAAATAATAAATATAACAAAGATAAGTTTTACATTGATGTAAGCGAAGAAGGCGTACAATCTATGTAACTTAAATAAAAATAAATGTACACATTTGATTTGACCTTGTACTAAATTCCTTTATGACAATTGCTTAGTATATACTTTTTGGTTCTTTTTCCATTAAGCTGTATTAGATAAAATAATATATAAAACATAAAAATATTAGAACTCGTGTTGTACTAAGCGACTGTTTAGTCACCAGCAATATTTTACAGGATAATCATTAGTTGATTCTCGTTTTAAATCAATTAAAAATGGGTACTTAATATTTGACCTAATTATCTCGAGAAAGGTAAAACTGATACATACACAATATCAGCTGATTTACGAAAAAACGAGCTGGTGCAATAAATGAATAACGACCTTCCGTTATTCATTACCTATCTTATCGGTCCGCCTCCCGCACCTCGATTCGCGCCCCAGTTCTCATTGTTCGCCCGAGCGGCATTCCCACAATAAGCAGTTTCGTAACGATAAACTTAAAAAGGGCCCTTTTAAAGTTGTTCATTGAAGATGGCCTTTGAATTGATGTTTTGATTTTGATTTATTCTTTTTACGATAAAAAGTTCATACTTTAAAAAGTTTTAGAACAAACATTAACTAAGGTTCTTATTGTTGTTTTTTAGTATTTGTTTTGATATTATTATTTTATATGTTAAATGTCACCATGAATTACCACAACATTGAATGGTGTTAAACTTTAAACAGTCTCTTGGTATAATGTTCACCTCGCTTCCTTACTTAATATCATAAATTTAAACATTCACACTTTAAACATTCATCTGGAATATTACCTATTTTTATTATTTGTGCAGAAAGGTCGTAGATTTGATGCTAACACATGACGGCCTTCTGTATTATATGTAGAATCATCAAATTTAATTAAATTATATGATTTACTAAATTTAGAATCAATTGTCCATGTATTGGGTATTACTTTTGCTATACTAACAGTCAATATTATTATTGAAACCGTAAAAATTGGTTGATTGATGGAAGTAATTTACAGAACTCTTAATTCGATATCAAAAATTATATCATTGATATACACTTTCATAAATAAAACACTCTTATCATATTGTAATTAACGCGAACAAAATCGTTGGTGGTTGTGTAAAAGATATATAATACTCAATTTTGCTAAATAATTACCATACATTCTGTGGCAAGTACTACGTAAATATTAAACGTCAATTTATAACTCAAATTACGTTGGTTGCTAAAATTTATACCGCCGAATTTTGTAGCAGAGGTATGGATTCTTCGATATCTAATGGCTGCGGTTTAGACGAGCGTGCATTCTCTATTAAGCAGCAGTAATAGTTGACGTCACTACCTCGATTGTTATTTTATATCACGTACTGCGTATGGATGAGGCTGGATTACCGTCTGATATATTGAAACTAGTATATCTTCAAAACGCATAATATTAAAATATTGATACCTATTCGATAAATACACGTGATAAGGTTTTTAACCGACTTCAAAAAAAGGAGGAGGTTATCAATTCGACTGTATGTTTTTTTTTTTATGTTTGTTACTTCATAACTTTGGACTGGCCGAACCGATTTTGATGATTCTTTTTTTATTTGAAAGCTAATGCTTCCCGTGTGGTCCCATTTGGTCCAGTTCTGTCAACGGCATCCAGTGCAAAACCGTATAAGTGTTAAATTTGCATTTAGTGTGTATACGACAAATGACGAATAACTCAATATCATGCCAACCGATTTCGATGATTGCTTTTTTATTGTAAAGGATGTTCTTCAAGGGTAGTTTGATGAGAGTTTGGTTAGGTTCTTATTATGGGATCCGTGATAAAGTAACACAACTTTCAAGAAACAAGCCTACTCCTTTCTTAAGGGCCGGCAACGCGTCTGTGATTCCTCTCATGTTGCAGGTATCCATGGGCGACGGTGATCACTTACCATCAGATGAACCGCATGTTTTAGAAGAAAAAAATTATGTACACTAAAAATGGAAAAATAAAGTAAATTTTCAAAAAAAAGTATTAACCGACTTCAATATTAATCAGAGGCATAAAAATAAGGCATTAAAAACCGGAAAATTAACCAAATTTAATGAAACATATGAATATGTGTGCTACCAAGAGATGCATTGGAAGTCGGTGCCTTTGTACCTAGATGTAGATGATATGATTTTCGGTTGGCACCGACTTCCAATACATCTCTTACATACACATATTCATATGTTTCATTAAATTTGGTTAATTTGATAAACTATTTATTTTCCGGTTTTTAGTGCCTTATTTTTATGCCTCTGATTAATATTGAAGTCGGTTAATACTTTTTTTTGAGAATATACTTTTGTTTATACCATCTCCTATGTACAAACATGAGGGAAAAAATGGTGCTGTATATATAATTCGGTTGTAATAAAACTCCTTCATAATAGTAGTAGGCTTATAAAGACTGTTTATAATTTGATAAAACAAAACACTTTAAAATCCTTACGGTAATTAATTATCTTAATTCTTTTTAGTGTTTATGATATAACAATAAAATAAAATCTTCGAGACATTCTTGAATATATAACGTATTCACTGTTTATTCAGTGGATCTTATATTTGTATAATATAAATGGTATGCTACGTACAAGCATGAGAGGATATTACAAAGGTAATTTTTGCGATTGATTACGTTGTGTTTTTATGTGTTCAATGTGTGGTGCTTCAAAGCCTAGTACTGTAATATTTGAAAAAATATCTTGATTTGTTTTCGTAAAATTTAGTTTTAATTTATTGCTAATGTCAAAAATTTTATGTCATATACATATTTGAAACAGGATAATTAGTGATATACCAGTGTTGTATTGATATTGTACTCTTCGCATAAAACTTTGAAAGAATATTGTACACAGCTGTAACGAATTATGTCCTATTTATCCAATTCTCATTTTCAAAATGTATAATATTTATAATGTATTTTTATCAAATTACAACTGAATGTAAAAAAGTCAAGGTAGCCATAAGAACTGTCAACAGAAGTGAAACCTCATAACAATGGAGTCATTGTGTACTTTTTTGAATTTATAATGAATTATAGTCTGAATAATTAAAATTTAATAATTTGCAAAGTGAAATCATTAATATTAGTCTGGTTTCCAAATCTATTGGCATTCGGAGAGATAATTATATATATAAGATGTTTTCTAATAATTTCGAGATTAGGAAGACACAGTCAAGCACAATTGAGTTTCTCTGTAAGAAAAGATTTATTGTTTTAGAATACATGTGATAAAAGTGTGTATTTACTTAGTACGTTAGAAACTAACATACCTGTAAGAAAAGAAACGACATTTGATGTTATTATTAACAATGTCTGTTCCTAATCACAATTAGAATACTTTTATAATAATAGTATTTACATTATAATTTATTGTTTTCTGTTAACAATCACGAGATGCTTATAGATTATCTTTTCCACAGCTCACAAACGTTGCGTTCAATGATGTTTGATGTGCGGTAAAGTTCATATTTAAGAAAATTATATTTTTTCTTTACATATATATTTTTATAAAGTTTACTAATAAGTCAAAAACATGAAAGGCTGTACAATCTCAATACAAAAATTCAATATAACATGCACACAGGCCGCTATAATACGCGTCGTTAGTCTAATACAAACTTAATAAGTCACGGGCATGTCGACGTCATTGGTGACGGTCGGTCCCGCAAAATCACAAGATTTTACCCATCCAAAAAATTCAAACATACGATACAGTTGAGGTTGTGCAATGACTGGCACAAGTACAAAATACGTCACGAACATGTCGAGGTGACACGTACCCTGAAGATTCCTGTACCAAATAAATTTTGCCTACAAAATCGATCAATGCGGTTAATAAATTTTCACTAAAAACGGTGGCTATATGAATTTTAAAATACTAGCTTTTCAGACGTCTTAGTACTGGAATATAGATTTGTCATATTATATAGTAGTTATTTTGAAAAGTCCCTTAGATTATTTTATAAGGTAAGTTTATATTTTAAAAAATCCTGAGGACAAATATAAGGTTGTGAAAAATACAGTATTGAGGTCACACGAAACATGCTCATAAAACATTAAATTAATCGAAACAAGTTTCCGGTAAACAAATATGCATACATTTAGTTGCGTGTATATATAATATGAAGAACAACACTGTTTTGATCTTTCTTCTTAATTCCAAATACTTCAATCGATTATATGTCTCAACTAGCTCTGTCCAGATATACGTCCGCATTTATGACGTAGTTATCATTTTCGTCTTGTTTTTTATTATTTTTACATTGTTATATTAAATTTTTTTATATGCTTTTGGTAGTTAGTATTGATTACATATACTCTCTCTACTTACTAAATTGATTGTAAAAAAATATAACTTTCGTATTTATTGCTTGCTTAATCGTATTGCTTGCCTTTTGATTAATGAAATATACTTTTATATATTGTACTGTGTATAATCTTATTAAAACTGGTTAAAAATAAAAAAATAAACTTATCTTAAGTTTCTTTTTTTATTATTATTGACTATTTTATTATTAAGGCCATAATTTTTCACATACTTAAAAATGTATTTTGTTATTCTGTTTTAGGAGTTATAGATCTTATTAAACACGACATGTTATCGACTAGTTCCGCTAACAACTATCTATTAACATAGCATCAGCATCTATATAACAACAATATGAAATATGTATTAAGCTACAATATAGGACTTACATGTCTGGATATAAGGTAGTCCGGTGAAGCTGTTAAGGCCTTGCTAAGCCAATAACGTAGTCAGTTCGAAAAAAAATGTCAATATATAAATCATGTCAATTGTCATTAAGTATAATATCGTTAATTTATTTCCTCAAAATCAGGTAAAAAAAATTTTTGATTTAAATTTATCAAAATCTATCCAGTTTTACACAATTCGAAAAAAAGTGAAAATGTCCTTGTTATTTGATTTCCAGATACTGTGTTGCGGATTTTAGCATAACCAGCTTTATGTGATTCGTTCCTGTCTTAGAGAACCCAACAAATTATGTTCTTTATCTCCACTTATAAAACTTCAAAGTACTCGTATATATGAATAAGTAGCAGGTGCAGATAATAGCTAAAAGTATTTATAATACACGAGGGATGGTTAGGGGATTCCGAGCAAATATATTCAATTATAGTATATTTATCTATCTAACTATATAATACCTTAAAACGAACAATTCTTCTATATTTTTATATTGTTATGTATTCAGGATCTTGGAAACGGCGTCAGCTATTTCCGTGAAACTTTGTATGTATGTAGTTATAGGGACAATAAATTGATCTAGCTAGATTTCATTCATAGAGAAATCTTTTATCTGAGTTATCAGGCAATGAAAAAATATAGCTAGAATATAAAGGTAAATTTCGCCGCTTCTGTCAAAACAATAAAGCTGTAAAAATAGTTCAGATGGAAATCGGCTGCTTCGAAAATCCGTCCAACCTCATCGAATCCCAGTGACAGCAAAAGACATATCTTTTTTTATATAAAAAATGCCAATTTTGTGATGCAAACCTAATAGTTCGTTTTAATTTTAAAGTGTTTTTAAAGAGCCGAGCTAGGCTCGGTCATCCAGGTACTACTACTCTTATAAATAAGCAACTAATAGCTAAAAGTAGTTAAAATACACGAGGAAACAGTAGGGGATTCCGCAATTAATTATAGTATATGAATATAATAAATACCATATGCCGCATTTTATGCTGTTTACAAACTGCAAGATAAACTTGTCGACAATTACATGTGAAAGGATTGTAAACGTCACTAGGTAATTGACAATTTTAAAAGAAAGTAAATGGTTTTTCGTTTCAATTCCATATCAGGTCGTGCTCGCGAGTTCATGTTTCGTATCAATTGTGGACGATATGCGAACTCACAATATATAATGATATATAAATAAAAAGCTGATTACCTACCTGATATTTTGACAAAATAAATGCCACGATAACGCACATATGCGTAAAGTAATATTGTAACGTTACATTGTCTTAGATAAAATGTGGAAGTAAGATGGCATATTCTCAATATCGGTGATGAAAAAGAAATAGTTATATATTGTTTAAAGACGGTCGGATTGACGGGGCAGCCGTCAAAAATATGATAGCTACCGAGTTTTAAAAAGATGCTGTCGAAGCTTTAATGACTTATATAGCTTTTTATTTATAATGTCATTGCACGATATATGTATAACTAATTATATTAAAAAAATACAATTAGACATAGCCATAGTATAAAGCATAATCGGGTAAAGCTACAACGCTATATTATAATTTTATAGAACCCCTTACATGCGAGATTTCTTTTTACATACAGATGTCAGGCAAAAGCCTTTTTTTTTTTTTTTTTTTTTTTTTTTTTTTTTTTTTTTTTTTTTTTATTAACGTGGGGAAATCCCTGACGGATACGCTACCCTCCCGGGGAAGAGAGTAGGTGATGTCCGATTCGCACGGACTAAAACCCCACGGTGTACCGTCCGCCGCATGGTAGGGGCAGCCAGGGATCGAGCATGCTCACTGACCTGAAAACTGCCCCTGCGGCAGCCTGGCGAATGAACGCCAGGCGTTGCCCTACTATAGAGAGGCTACTGGGTACACGACCAGCAGCCTCCCCTCGTCAGCCTCACCAGTGCAACGAGGAGATGGAGGGCCCCGCCCCATCCCCTCAGGTTTGGCGACGGTTTTGGGAGGGTCGGGCATTACGCCTCGCCCCTCCCGCTGCCCTTCTTTGGCGGAGACGACCACTTCTGGGATCGACCTCCCGGGCCCTCTCCGCCGCCTCCTTCTGTGAGATGACGGTCTCGCAGAAGGAGGCTACAGCAGCCCAGACGTCCTCGCTGCCGAGCATGGCCGAAACCACGCCCGGCAGCGAGAGATCGTCCCCCACCGCCGCAACCAGGGCGCGGCGCTGATCGCCCCACGCGGCGCACTCCGAGAGAGTGTGCTGCGCAGTGTCCGTCTCAGCGCCGCACTCGTGGCATGCGGCGGTGGGCTCCCTGCGCGCTATCCGGTGCAAGTACCAACCGAAGCATCCGTGCCCGGTCAGCACCTGCACCAGACGGTACGTCAGGGAGCCCCAGCCCCTATTCACCCAGGCCGACAGGACCGGGCGGACGGCGTCTATGGTAAATCTTCCGTAACGCTCGTCCGCCAGGTGTCGGCCCCACCTCTCTATTTGCTGGCTGCGGGCTATTGCCCGCAGCGCAGCGATCTCCCTGGGCGCCGGAGGCCTACCTCGGGATTTTCCTGCCGCCGCGTAATTGTACACGGCGGCAAGAGTTTCCGCCTCCAGCTCCCAGGGTAGAGAGCCCGCGAGCACCATGGCCGCCGCCGAGGACACCGTGCGATATCCGCGGATCTCCCTCAACGCCACTGTGCGCTGCGCTTTGCGCAGGACGCGAACGTTCGTGGCGTTGAGGGAGTCCGCCCACACCGGCGCCCCGTAGGCGGCCATGGCCCTCACCACCCCACTATAAAGACGGCGGCAGGCAGCGCCCGGCCCTCCCACGTTCGGGAGAAGGCGGCCGAGCGCCGCCGCCGCCCCTACTATACGCGGTCCGAGCCCCTTGAAGTGGGGCTCGAACCGCCAACGCCCGTCCAGGGTGAGGCCCAGATATTTCATCGTGGACCCCACCCTGATACGTACTCCTCCCACCGTTATATGGGCCCCAGAGGGTGGCCCCTGCCGAGGCCCGTGGAACAGCAGGGCCTCGGTTTTTTCAAGGGCCACTCTGAGGCCCAGTCGGCGGATGCGCCAGACCACGAAGGTCGTAGCCAGCGTGGTCAGGCGCACCAGCTCCGTCCATTCTTTTCCCTGGGCTACGACTAGGGTGTCGTCCGCGTAGCATATTAGACGCGCTCCTGAAGGGAGCGCGCCGCGGAGCACCCAGTCGTAGCCCAGGTTCCACAATAAGGGCCCCAGGACCGAGCCTTGTGGGACTCCACAGGGAGTCCCACGTCGAACCGTCCGCCCTCTGCCGTCTGCGTAGACAACCTCCCTACCCTCGAGGTACGCCTCCAACAGCCGCCGCAGGTACGGGGGCACTCCGAAAAATCGGAGCGCCTCCCGTATTACTCCGTGCGGCAGGCTGTTGAAGGCGTTGGCGATGTCTAATGACACCGCCAACAGCCTCTGACCCCGGGAGGTCGCCTGCGCAGAGAGCTCCTTCAGGAGGCTCAGGGCGTCCAGTGTTGAACGCCCCGACCGGAAGCCGAACTGCGCGTCGGACAAGTTCGGCCCTACGTCTTCCAGGTGCCGGACGACCCGGGACGCGATCACCCTCTCGAGCACCTTCCCGGTGTCGTCCAGCAAGACGATGGGCCGGTGTGCCGACGCGCTGTCCGGAGAGCGGCCCGCCTTAGGGATAAGGACGAGCCGCCCCGTCTTCCAGAGCTTCGGGAACTGTCCTTCCGCCAGACAGCGGTCGAACAGCCCCCGAAGCCGCTCCCCGAAGTGCCCCACGCAGAGGGCCAACACCCGGCCCGGGACCCCGTCTGGCCCAGGCGCCGTCCGCCTGCCACGGAGGCACTCGACCGCCCTACCCATTTCCTCCTCCGACACCGGGGGAGGACGGTCGAGCACCTCCGCTACAGGCGCGAAGTGCGAGGGCGGCGGCATTGGAGGAGGAGGGCGCTCCGGAGGGTCGGGGAACAGCTCTCCCACGACCCTCTCGGCCACCTCTGGCTGGAGTGTTTCCGTCGTCGGAGGCGCCCGGCTCCGGAGTTGTTTCCGGACAATCCGGTACGGGCGCCCCCACGGGTCGCTCTCCAGCGTCTGGAGGAGCTCCTCCCATGCCGCCTCCTTGGCCCGGCTGATGGCGGCCTGCAGAGTTTTCTTTTTCTGCCTGTATTCGCCATACAGCCGGGCCTCTTCCTCGGGGGCCCTGACCCTTCTCCGGCGGCTGCGCCCGTACAGCCGCCGGGCCGCAGAGCAGGCCGCCCGGAGCTCCGCGAGCTCGGACGACCACCAGTACACCGCCCTTCTGTCAGGACGGTGTGTGCTCCGCGGCATCGACGCATCGCATACCTCCGTGAGAGCATCACGGAGGCGGGCAGCGGATGCGTCGATATCCTCGTTGCCCAGGGGGGGCGAGGCCCAGGCCTGGACGATGGCCGCCTCCTCCGCTTTCTCCCTGTCGAGGCGGCTCATCGCCCAGCGGGGGAACGTCGCACCCCTCCGGGGACGGTAGACCGGCTCGTCGTGATGGGAGGTGGAGACCTCGAACCTGATGTAGCGATGGTCCGATAGGGTCTCCACCTCCTTTTCCACCCTCCATCCCCGGATACGGCGTGCGACCGACGGGGAGGCGAATGTGACGTCCACGATCGACCCCCCGTTGTACCGGACGCACGTATGTACGTTCCCCCGGTTGAGGAGGGACAGCTCGTGTTCGGCTGCCCACTCCTCGAGCGCCTGGCCTCTCGGGTTCGTTGTCGCCCCTCCCCACGTCCTAGACTTGGCGTTAGGATCGCCGAGCAGGACGACAGGGAGCGGCGCCAGCCGCCTCACGACCGGCCCCAGGGAGTCCAGGAAAGACTGGAACTCCACCAGGGGCCGGTTCGGGGAAAAATAGACCCCGATGGTTGCGAGTCCTCGTGAGGCGACCGCCACGAACCCGTCACCCCTCTCCTTGACAGAGAGGGGCGAGCCCCCTCCGGACAGGATCGCCACGGAGCCGTTCGCGTCGCCAGCCCATTGCGGCTGGTCCGGGACGCGATAGGGCTCCGCGACGACTGCCAAGTCGATTTTCCACTCCGCCACCGCCTGTAGGAAAAGGTCCTGGGCGGCGGCGCAGTGGTTTAGGTTTCCCTGGAGGTAGCTGCTATGGATGTAGTCCATTAATGGTCCATAGCAGCTACCTCCGCATGCACCTCCTTAAGGAGGCGCGCTTTCCCCTTTACAGAGGGGGGCTTACACTGTCGCCCCCCCATGACATGTTCTGCCGGTATTCCAGCATCCGCGCAGACACCGCATCTTGGCTTCGCCACTGTGCAGGTGCCTGCGTGGTGTCCTTCTGCACCGCAACGGTAGCAGACCGTACCTCTCGCCACCTCTGATGGGCACATCGGCCGGGTGTGGCCCAAGCCCATGCAGCGGTAGCACCTAAGAGGTCTACCCTCCAGCAGATGGACTCGGGCCGAACTCCAGCCGATTAGGAGACGGCCTGCCCCGACCAGTTTTCGGGCCGCTTCAAGGGGGAGGGTCACAAATAGAGAGCTTAACCCTCCCGGTCGTGTGCGAAGCGGGCCCGCTTTCATGTCGGTGGGCTCGCATCCCCCCGCCGTGGCCACGGCCTCTACGGCCTCTTCCTGCGATACCGAGTCGTCTATTCCGACGACTCGGATATCCACCCTCTTTGTAGGCCGCACGACCGTGGCCAGGCCTTCCAGCACTGTCCGCACTCTCGTCGCCAGCTTGTCAGCTTGTTCCGGGGCCAACGCACCTGGGATCCTCAGGATTTTGGCCCCGGTGGCGCTCGTGCGTACTCGGAGGCCGGAGATGCCGCACTCGCTGAGCGACACCTCCGTCCTCGCCTTAAGGAGGGCGTCCTTATAAGTCACCCCCCTCTCTTCCGCCTCCGGCCGCAGCGTCACCATCACGGCAGACGTTCGAGGGGGGGTGAGCTTGTTTTTCGCCCTCCTCTTCTTCTTGGGTTTGGCCCCGGCCACAATTGTTTTGGGGCCTACGGCCGGCGACGGGGCAGTGGCGGCCTTCGCTGAGGCAGCCTTCCCCGACTTTTTCTTCCCCCGCCGCACCACTGTCGTCCATCCTTCCTTTTCCGGCTCCGATGGAGCCGGAAGGGAGGATGGACAGGGAGCGGGGCAGGGGATCGGCACCGGCATATTGCTCGGGGGCGTCCTGGTTTTTGCCGCAGCTGTCTTTTCAGCTGCTGGCCCAGGAGCCACCCGTCGTCTGTCCGCCTGGAGCTGGGGCCTGATCACCTTCTCTGGGAGAAGGCGGTCATTGATGCCCGCCAGCTTGGCGTCGACCATCCCTCCGATTGATTTTAGGAGGGAATGCTTCAATCTTTCTTCGACAGACGCAAGAGCCTCCTCCCATCCCTTGTGCTGCTGCTCCTTAAAAGGTGGTTGCGTAGGCAGGGGTGCAGGAGGAGGTGGCATGGCCGTCTTTTCGCTGGCCTTTCGCCGCCATGCGAGGACCTCCGCCGTTAGTCCTTCCACTTGGCGGTGAAGGCCGCGAGTCTCTAGTCTCAGTCGAGTCATCTCCTCAGACTCTTTTCGCGCCGTTAGCGTGTTGATTACGCCCAGCAGTACCCGGGCCGCTTCCTTTAACCGCCCTGCGTACGCTCCCTTGGGGTGCCCTGGTTTTCCGGCCATCTCCAAGAGGTCGCCAACGTGCTTCTTTGCAACCTCCTTTAGTTGGTCGCGATCCATCCAGTCAGGCTCATCCTCCTGGGCGCTCTCTTCTGCCTCTGAGGGGCAGACGTGATCGGAGAGTGCTCGATCATACGAGCCGTCCGCCTCTCCCATAACAGGACGTCTGGGATGAGTCGAGCGCACTAGCGATCTACCCCTCATGGATGAGGTTACTTTTTTCCTTATCGCTCCGTGGCCCCCCGCCGCATCGGAACCCGACAGATCGTCTTCGTGCGGGCGCTTGCTGCTCCCTGTGAAAAACTTGGAGTGAATCACCGGTCCACCCTCCGTTTCCACGTCGTTTGCAACTTCTGAGTCCGTTGTTCTCGCCATAGTCGTAGTTTTAGAGTCGTCACGCAAAATTGTGCCCCCCCCAGAAGACGCGGGGCAGCCTGAGTCCGAGGACTCAGGGAGGGATTCTCCGCCCGCGGAGCGGGTGGTACCCTCCTGGGGTAGTGATTTTTTTAATTTTGCCGATTCCATACTTATGAAGGAAGAAGAGTCCGTTAAGAGTGCCAAGTCCGTTGTTTCCGTGTCGTCATCGTCCAAGTCATCCGTCAGATCAAATACCAGTGTCATCGCCTGAGTTGTCGTTCGAGTATCATTACACAAAATTGTGCCCCCCCCCAGAAAACGAAGGGCTGCCCGAGTCCGGAGACTCGGGGAGGGATTCTCTGCTCGCAGAGCAAGCAGTACCCTCCTGGGGTATTTCTATTTCAAATCTTGTGCTTTCCATATTGGCTGAGTATCGAGGTCCAGAAGTAAGCGTAGGTCAGCATTAAGGGAAGGTATCAAAGTCCAGAAAGCAGGGCAGGAGTCAGTAGGAAGGGATCAGTCGGAGTCCAGGAAAAAGGCCATAGGTCAGTGTGTAAAGAGGAGAGGAGTGTCCAAGTAACAGGCCTAGGTCGTTGGTCAGGTATCAGCCGCCGGTCAGAATGACCGACGTTGCCCGGGGTGCACCACGAGGAGGTTCCTGACATCGCACCCCGTCAGGCAAAAGCCTAAGCTGAGGTGTGCCGTGCACCGTTGAGCTAGTTGTCAAATAAAATCGACTGAGTCGCTTAGTAGTCCGGTGAAGCTGTTAAGACCTTGCTAGGTCAATATCGTAGTCAGTTCGAGAAAAAAAAACATTCAAATTGTATGTGAAATGTGAATCATTTTACTAATAAATGTAGTGTTGTCCGACTAAAATGTTTTATCCTTATGTTCTTGTACAATACAACTTAGTGTTTTACTGTGTTATTGTTTCTTCATGTCCTATTGTTTTTGTTATTATAATTACGAAATAATAACAATACTTTGTTTTTTTTTTTCCAGTAAATATAACCACTTCGTGTATATTTTGTTGAATGAATTAAATAAACTGAATCATATCCATTTGCGTAAGAAATTGTGAAATTCAATAATAGTAATTTATATATTATTTAAATTAGTTTAATTTTGCATTAGATCAAGTTGAACAACTTGTTTTGCAAATCGGTCGAGTCTGTAGCACGTGAGAAATTTGTTTTGTTAAAATAAGTTATTTATATTCAGTTGTAACATCTTGGCATTCAAATGTATATGGAGTATTTTGTAGAAGTATTTTGACTCTTATAAGAACAAATTTTAAAGCGTATACATATTGCAGAGTCCTACTTGTTATAGTTATATTATCTACGTCATATTTAGTAAGTTACGTTATATGAATACATTCATAAATTAATCTCTTCGCTAATATAAGAATAATCGTATCAACTTTATATAATACCAGAAACAAATTGTCATCTAATTCTACAAGAAGTTACGTCAAGCTTTGTTATTTATAACTTCTTTAGCTTGTTTTATTAAATAACTATACTCATTTGTAAGATTTCTTATACATTAATGCATCATTTTAAATTTATTGCTATTAAACTTATTATTGCTATAGTTTGTGATTGAATCTCATTGGTGGAGGTACACTTTTATTTTCTTTTCAAAACCTACTTCTTTGGTCATTTCGATATTGGCCTGCTGCAATGTGATTCTTGTCAGTAATCTGGTGAAGCTGTTAAGACCTTGCTAGGTCAATAGCGTAGTCAGTTCGATAAAAAAGTGTTTCTTTTTTTTTACTTTATTTTTGGCAATCAATCTTTCAGATTATTACTGCCATTGTCAAGTAGTCAATAATATTACAAGCATCGTACGATCATTTCAATATTAAGCGTCGTGTGAATCAATATTCTAACAAGATGGTGGATCCCTTGTTAGAACCTTCAAGGGAGTTTTTGTGGCATTTCGGAATTTCATGCTCCGTGGTATTATTTTCCATTCATTACACTTACGCACAATAAACTAACAATATTACAAAAAAACACCACCAAATGTACAAAATATAGAGTCAAATAACTCAAGATTGTGAATAAAATATAAAATCCACTACATGATAGTCTAAAATCCCGCCAAAAACCCCTACATCACTCAAGTGTTTCTTGTCATATGATGTCTATATGTGTCCATGTCTACCAGTGGTTCTTAACTTTACTCAGTGACGCACTAAATTTCTCACTAATCTATGACACCCTTAATACATAAGTACTACGTGTATAGTAGTCGTAGACCCACGCTGAAGCTATTACTGGTTTCAGTATGAATGGGTCGGCTCGCCCGGGCTAGTACCACTCGACCCACAGAAACACCGACGTGAAGTAGCAGTGCTTGTTTTTTTTTTTCGAACTGACTACGCTATTGACCTGGCAAGGTCTTTACAGCTTCAGCGGAATACTAAGGCGAGCGCTTAAGGCACTCAGCTGATTTTATTTGGGCAAATAGCTCGAGGGTACACGGCAGACCTCGGCTTGGCTGTTGACTGAGTAGTGCTTGCGTTGTTGCGTTTCGTTCGGTTAGTGAGAGCCCCTCATGTCCCCGCTCTTTCCACTCCCCTCCCCCACTCTCCATCTCTTCCCACAGGCTGGCAACGCACTTGCCACTCCTTTGGTGTTGGTAGTGTCTATGGACGGCGGTGATTACTTAACATCAGCTCCTATGATACAAAAAAAAAACTGACATGCAAACTTTTTGATAGTACAAAATGAGAGGTTGTGAATCTGGCGACATACATGATAGGTGCTTCCGACACACCAATATATCGCGCCACGAGATTGAGAACCTCTGTGTTATACCCATATGCAGGCATTTCAATACAGTACCTACAAGAAAGTTTTTTTTATGCATAGTCCGGTGAAGCTGTTAAGGCCATGCTAGGTTAACAGCGTAGTCATTTCGAAAGAAAAAAAAAACTTTTTTATGCGTGTTGACCAATTCTACTAAACACTAGAATACTAAGGTGTTTGACATTTTAGACATTGCCAAAATGAGTTGTATCGCCATATAAGGTAACCGTTTCCTTTTACTTTTATAAATAAAGGACTTTAAGCAATTCTGTTCAATGACACATCGTAAATTTTGTTAAACTAGTGATCGTCCCTTGGTCGAGATTAGGCCATATATATATTTTTTTAATTTAAATATTATTATCGTTTTTTTTAACCAAATAGTAAGTAATATTTGTAGATTAGTAGATGTTAAAAATCGTGTAGTATGGGAAATAGAGTTTTATAAATAAAGGTTTAAGCCCGTCTATAGTAAGAAAATAGAGTAATATTTTCAATTTTTTTTTTTAATAATTCTATTGTATTTTATTTTTGTTCTATAGTTACTAAATGTCAAATGAAAAAAACGGTTAACGAACACCGATGAAATATAAAAAATTATATAAAATGTCAATATCATTAATAATTTATGATATTAAAGTGGCCACGGTACCTACGGCATTGACCAATATTGGATACATAACGTTTTTGTATGTTAAATACACCACAAGAAAGGTACTTTCTTTAAGAACAGTTACATAATCTGCAATTTATTTTAAGGAGAAAATATATTGTCGAGCAATTTATAAAAGTAACCTTATGATAATTTAATTATTTTTTGATGTAAAATATTTATAGGCGCGGGTAAATCTGATTTAGGCTTGGCGCGACGCGACCTTGCGACGCAAGACACGAACTTTGCACTAATAACGAAATACTCGAAAACATTTGCAACCCTATCTGTATAACTACAAAATTCGAATTCTTTTGTCGGCCACTCGTTATACTAGTGTTACGCGGCACACGACAACGACCTAGCGCTCTTTGATAAATGCCGCCAAACACACTGCGCCTGCGCCTAGTTGGATTTTTATATTTTGTATTTAATAAAAATGGATATTTATGTAATAAAATCAATGAACACAGTCATTATTTTATGGAACAAATTTGTAATGCTTTATCTTTTCTTTATGCCATAGCTGATTCCTATCGTAATCTGTTCTTTTAGATACATAACAAAACGATTTCGATGGTTCCTTTCCGTTAGTGGTATCCGCCGCAAACTATGAACCCGTACCTAACGTTGCGCGTTATAAAAGACGTCCGCGACACATTTTTACCGACCCTCCTGATTCAATCACGTCAGCGAACGATCAGTACCAGCCTGTCCCTCGAAACAGAGCATGTTCACGCCCACGCCCGCGTAACCACAGATCACGCCGCCGTGGTCTGGGAGTTAATTTCGCTCCCGCACACCCGATTAGGCCTCCCACGGCAGCGGCTCAAGCCTAGGTTCGATCCCTCGGTAGGGAGCCCTTGAGTACGTTGCTTGCGCGATACGGTGACACACAAATATACATCACCGCTACAACTCTACACGATCACCCCCACTCACGTGCACGCCTTCTCGCTTACACATGAAAGTGGAAGGGTTTACTTTTTTTTCCCTTATCGAACTGAAAAGCTCTCAATTTTCCGATAATAAATATATGGAGGAGTTGTTGAGGCGTGTACGCTTGGTACACATATACGTTTCAACAACTCATACATATATTAATAGTTAGCTGGGTTAGCTAAGATAGGTCGCGATTTAGCATGCAACAGGCAATAGCCAAGCCGAGGTGTGCCGTGCGCCCTTGAGCTTGTTGCCAACATAATATAAAAACAAAATCGGCTGAGTGCCTTAAGCGCTCGCTTTAGTAGTCCGGTGAAGCTGTTAAGACCTTGCTGGGTCAATAGCGTAGTCATTACGAAAAAAAAAAAGATTTCGATGGTTCACGTCTGCCAGGCGTCCCGTGACGGTTCAATTTTTATATTGAGTCTGTTGTTAGTTTACAAATGTTTCTTTGTAAAGCCGTATAGTATAATTTACACACATACGAGTAAAAATTGACTCAGTCTGCATTAAATTATTTTTAGCGTACTAATTATTTTTGTTGACTAGTATATTTCCAACTGTGCATTAGTTTCACTTCAGTAAACAAATGGATAGATAGACACAAAACAAAAAATTATGTTCCTCACACAAAAATTTATTCTATACCGGACTTGAACATGTACAGTGAAATGAGACCTATATATTTAAAGTAATTTCATATTGTTTTTTAACTACCAGTAGGTTAGACCACGATTCAAACACAACGAATTCTAGAATTAATGTCGAACTTCGCGTGTCTTTGAACTCTTAAAGAAGGGCGTATACGTTTTACCTGAGTATACTATTAAAATGTTTTAAGGTAGATTTTACCTGTAAACAATCTTATTTGAATTCAAACAACAATAGAGGAAGCATGTTTATGACGGCACTGGCCTTTGTTTAAACTGAATTAGACCGTAAGGAAAATGGGAGAATTTATACACGGGTATATAAACGATAGAGATTGTGGTAAGATCATACTGCTTAACGGGTAAGTTTCTCCTTAATTAAATACTATGAAAGTATCTTTGAAAAAAAAAACACTAATTAACTGTAATATGGTATACGTTAATGTATATTTTTAAATTGGTATAACTTGAGAATATTAATAATAAAATGCTAATGATTTTAAAACTAAAATAATTATATATTTTACTTGGTAAAAAAAAATATATAAATATTTTGTGTTTTGATTGTTTATGATCTTACTTGTACTGTATATAAATTGATTTTGGTATAGTGAATCGCTACTGTCTTGAATTCATCATATTTATTTTTCATATTTATCAAATGACATTTTATTAATAATACATATACAAAAAAGAAGGTAAACTTCTCGATGGAATTTCCGAGTCAGTGGCAGTGTTTTAACGTTCAAAGCGGCATAGAATAAAAATGACATGAAATACTTTTGGATTTGGAAGTCGTTACTAAATTTTGACTATCAGGTACGCTCTGTCGTAACTAACACAAGCTAGGATGAAAAGTAATAAAAATTAAACACTTGGAATTTCCCAAGAAAACGATAAAACACGTTCTGTAATTACCAACAATGGACTACATTTAAACGGATTATTGGCTCTACATGAAATATACCTTTCACAACATCTTTACTATACATGATACGTGCCGCGTGGTGTCGATAGAGTAGAATAACACCAGCCCATATCTTCCCTTGGGTATCGTAAAAGGCGATTAAGGGAGTGTGAGATAGTACTGACCCCTTGTAACTTTCTCACCGTGATACTGTACCACCTTTCTGCGTCTATCTCCGGTCGTAACGGTTCCAGTTCCACTTGGTCTAGAAGAACAACGTCGAGTATGTGCACCTGAGTTTTGCGTGTATACTTGTGCACGGTAATATATCCTCCGCATCTGACCGCTTCCGTTACTTGACTCCGATTAGCGCCATTTCTCTGATTAGGGGTCAAAGTGGTTGCCATGTCCGAAATCGGTCGGAGCAATCACTATACATTACAGGGTATCATATAAGTATTTGACCTTCATGATCAAATAAATGGCAAATCCATGTGGATTGAAGGGTTTGGTTAAAGATTATAATATAACAAAAATATAATCAGTACGATGTATACTCACTAATTAATTTTTGTTTCTACTATTTAATTGGGAAAATGTGTCTCTATTACTGTAATAAAATATTAAGTACCAGGGCGACCGAGCCTAGCTCCCTTTTTTAAAAAACATTTTCAAATTAAAATAAACTGTTAGGTTTATCTCACAAAATTAGCATTTTTTTTAAATAAAAAAATAAAATAAAAAAAGATATCTCTCTTATAATTATAACAATAAAATTATTTATTTCATTAAAATAAGTTAGATTACTTGTTAGGTTAGCCTTACAAAAGTATCATTAAAATATATATATATATATACACTCGCATTCGAACAGGGGTTACACGGATTTTCAAAACAACCAATTTCCATCTGAGCTATTTTTGTTTTGACTTTCATATTCTACCAATGTTTTTTTATTATTTTAAATGTCAGTTAAAAAAGTTTTCTATAAATAAAATCTAGCTAGATCGATTTATCGTCCACGAAACCACCTATATACTAAATTTCACGGAAATAGAGGACGCCGTTTCCGAGATCCTGAATATATACAAATATATAAATATATTGCTCGTTTAAAGGTATTAGATGTTATTGCCTTGATTGACTATTATTCTTTCGATACTAATCAACTAACTTGAACGGCTTCCGAATTATTTATAGGTTTATTACATAATTCTATATTGCCACATTCCCAAGCTTTAATTAAACAGTGGTATTGGCAATTACTCATGTCCGCTTATTTCGCAGCTGTATCGGGAAACCTGCTTATATCTGATTTCACACGCAACCTTAATCTATAATTTTAAAACTGATAAGTTTGTCTTTACAATCTGTGTGGTAAAACGGAGATCTAAATTTTCATTCAATACATCAGATACTTCGTTTTGCATAGAAAACAATTTTTAAAACAATCTATTTTTAATTATACATGACACTATACAAAATGATATAACTGTGTTTCATTAATTAGATTACGTTTCTAGGTATTTCGCTATGATTCTTTCAATAAAATTACTTCTCTGATACTGAACGTTAAGTACAGTATAGTTTAAGAGCAGTGGTGATTTCCAGAAAACTTTATCGCTACATCGGAGTAGAAATACCATCGTAAATGCCATTCGGTGTTTAGAAGTGTGGTTCCGAACTACGATACCTTAAATTGAATAAGTATGTTGGGTTTTACAACAAAATATCATCTGATACTGAACGTTAAGTACAGTAGGGGAGAGTGGGGTAATTGAGAGCGACGGGTAAATGGGAATAGTTAGATAAATAGTACATCTCGCCGTACTACACTGTCGCGAACCTATTCTACGGCTGAATGGAGAACCATTCATTGCGTATGCGAAAGTAGGATTGAAAGGACGCACTAGTTTTGTCACTGTAAGTCGAACAATTATTTTTGTATTTTCGATATAATTTTTGTCATCAGTTATAACGCATGTAAGTATCATATTCTTGAGTTCAAAGGTATTATGTTTTTGCTCATATCATACACGCAGTATCTGTTTTCAAATGTAACATAGATTGAAGTTAATGAAAAATGCTTTTAAGAGTGGCGGCCATTTTTATGTATATTGACCGATTCGGGTAATTGGGAACGGCATTAGTTAGATAATTTGGAACATTCCCAATTACCCCTTACCCTCCTAATTACCCATAGACCTGCTGGTTGATTGTGTAAAAATATTTAAACTTTACAAATTATTTCAGATGCCTTGTAATTACGTAAGAAAGATCGATCAAACGTCTCTCTTAATTACCTCATACCATTCCCTTTTTCCCCACGGGATGATCTCAATTACCCCATAGGGTATCGGGCAAACAGGAACGGCAATGTTTTTTGTTTTCGTTTATATTTTTATTAAAACGAAAAATTTTAAATAACGTTTTATGACTACTAAGTACATAGATAACTAAAGTTCATGTAGCAATAAAATTTGATTTAGTTTATGACCTTTTTCTATTATTTTTTAGCGTTTGAAGTTAAGCGTTCCCAATTCCCCCACTTTCCCCTATAGTTTAAGAGCAGTGGTGATTTCCAGAAAACTTTATCGCTACAT